>JAYEVK010000219.1:0-75390 GCA_036346275.1 Otatea glauca | reverse complement strand
TATTCGTCAGGCACCAGGACCAGTACGTGCTTGCGCAGTTGCGCTCATGAATCGAGGGCGTTTGTCTCATGTTTTGGGCTATAATTGGTCGGTGCGTGGCTGTCATATGTGCTCTCCGATCCTATCTTATCGCAGTTTCAACTTTCAAGGCAACCGAAACGAAGCACGAACGAGGAATTGGTTTACGAGGTTGCCATGAACAGTCACTGGCATGCTAGTATCACTGATAAGTAAGGCGACGTGTCCGTGATTGCTCATAAGGTCTTGAAGAGAGGTACTAAGTAGATGCAGCAGTCGACAGCAGCGATGTGCTTCTGCGCGCGCGTGTTTAATCTGTTCGTACCAAATTAGGGCAAAGTTTATGCCAAGTTGCTGTCCTCGGTGGCGGTGCAAGCGCATCTGCAGCCATGACTACAAGTATAGAATAATCGCTGCTTGAAGTCAACATGCTCGCAGTGTACACACTCGCTTTGCTTCATCTGCTATGTAACCAGTTCCTACCACGCAACGGTTAACTTACAGAAATTTTATACCTACTAAATTGTGGAAATAGAAATCAAATCTAGTTATTGATTTGTTAAAATTATCTGTATCATTCAGTGGAGAAAGTATAAACAGACTAGCTAGTCTGTCCAATCACGACGTGATAATATTGCGTAAACGCATAAGCGCTGCAAGCAAAACAATGCCTTGACACGTCATACTTATCCGTTAAGATGTTATCTTATTTTTTGGGATTAATCTCCATTGAGGTGTAGGGGAAAGTAAGAACTTCTTGATGCAATGCTGGAGATCTAGTTGGATTTGCCACTACGAGTTTGGAGGAGAAAGTCGCATGTGAGCTTGCATAGTGCGCCAGCCGGCTACTGGCCATATATGGACAGATGAGAGGACTAAAAATGTGTACCTAGCTAGGTCAGGCGAAGTGTGAGATCAAATTTTGTTTTGTCTTGTTGATGCCTTGATTGAATGCTTCATTGCTTCCTAAGCCAGTTTTTACCAGTTAAGAAAGTATGCATATGATGTGAACCAAGATGATCACTATGCTTATAGTCTGACTTATTTTCTTTCCGGTTAAAAATTGCACAGGAAATTCTTAAACTTGTCTGTTTGCCTGGTTAAGATCGCTAAGAGTGTGTTTGGTTGCTTGTACTAAATAGTAGATGTATAGGATTGTTCTGCCCTGAGTATGCAAGTTTCAATGCTACGGTTATATTAGCGGTTTAACTAGAATTGATTAATTATATCAACTTAGGTGTGTAACTACGAGCTAAGTGACTGAAAAAAAACGTCACATGAAGGAATATTCGGTGTAGTACTCCCCTGACAGAACTTTATTTGCTTTCCCTGCTTTCATAATGCATTAGGTTGCAGTCAAACTGCCCCTGTGACCTCACAAGTCACAAGTTGATGTCCTGTACATTGCTCACAAGTCAGTTTTGGTTCAAATAATCTAAATCCACCTCCTCTAGCTCACATGCAATGATTTCAACCTGGACAGTTCCTCGCGGAACCAGAGTTGCTAATTGGAGCTACCTCTCTTTAATTAATCAAAGAGAGTTTATCCCAGCGAACTCCCTCAGTTTGAACAATTATGCCATTTAATTAGACCTATAAACTTGATATTATATCCTGGCTCTAAATTTGGGAACTGGTCCGCTATCACATTTCGCTAACTCGCGTTGAAATGACAAACTTGTGTAAACGACACAAGTTCTTGAATCTGCTAGATTAATAAACTGTCAAATTCCTTTCGAGTGATGGTTCATTTGTTTCTCTCGACGAAAACAGAGCTTGACCTTTGGATCCTGCGAAGGGCACAGCTGAACAATTTTTTGTTGGGGAAGTTTGCAGACAAAAAAGAAACCGTTGCAGAAGAGCGGACGGAACGGGAGCAACAAAGCTTAAAATGGGCTGGGTATCTAGGCTATTACAGCCCATTTGGTGTTCATCCGGTCCTATATCGTCATATTTTTGCCCGTCAGAAATGGCAATCATAGTTATCAATACTATATCGGTACCGGTTGGTATAGTCAGTATATACCATTTTGGTACTCAAATCGGTATAAAGTAACTTTATGGACCGTATCGGCTACAATACTAATCAATACCGATTGTATCGGTTTCGATACCAGTCAATACTAGTCATATCGGTGGAATTGATAATATAGTCTATTGAACTATATATTATATTTGATAGTACTACTATGTATTTAGAATAATATTATAAGTGAAATTTGGTGTACATATAATTAAACATATGTACACTTATATATATTATTATATTAAATCCGAAACGGTACACCGGTATAGATCGATACCGAAATGTACTATTCTAAAAGCTAAACAATATAGATTTCGGTACGGTATTGACAAGTGTACGCAGGCTCTGCATATGCCATTTTCTGGTCAGTAAGTTGAGCACTTGAGCTGAGCTGAGCATGTGTTTCCTATGACCTAATCATCATCACCAATACTAAACCCGGAAGACTTCCTCGCCTCTGGTTCGTTTGAGCCGTTGAAGCGAGCCGGCTCGGCTTGCGGCTCGAGCCGAGCCGGCCGAAAAAATTACAACCAGGTCCTTTTCAAAATAATAATAATTACATATAGGTCCTTTTCTTGGAAAATAAAAACGGTTAGGTCCTTTTTCCGAAAAAAGAATAAATATTATGTCCATGCCCTTTTAGTGTTTTTAGAGTAGCGCGGGTCCTTTTGGGAAACTCGAAATTACGTTTAGGTCCTTTTGGTAAAAAAACCGTTCGAGTCCTTTTTTTGAAAAAATGCATTGCATTTATGCCCTTTTTCGTTTTTCTAGCATTATGTTTAAACCCTTTGCGTAAAATACAAAATTCTTTTAGATCCTTGTCTCGCTTTCTAGATTTACTCATGCATGGAGCGTCAATCGCGCTTTTCTCGATTTTCTCGCGTGGAAGCGGCGACCATGGCGTGCACGTCGCGCATGTGTTCTAGTACCTATACTATAGTTGGAAGAAACGCCGGTCCCAAGACGTTTTGAGTGGAGGAGCTGACTCATTTCATGGCTCGAGCCGAGCCGCCAAAATTTTTACATCCGGTCCTTTTCTAAAAAACTACGAATAGGTCCTTTTCGGAAAAAATTACGATTAGGTCCTTTTTTGAAAAAGATTATATATTACGTCCATGCCCTTTTAGCGTTTTAGGAGTAGCGCTGGGTCCTTTTAGGAAAATCGAAATTACGTTTAGATCCTTTTTAAAGAAAAAAGTCATGTCCTTTTTTAAAAAAATATGCATTGCATTTATGTCCTTTTTCCGCTTTTCTAGCATTACGTTTAAGCCCTTTTCAAAAACGCAAGCTTATTTTTAGATCCTTTTAGCGCTTTTCTCGATTTACTTGTGTATGGAGCGTCAATCGCGCGCTTTGTCGATTTTCTCGCGGAGAGCGGCGCCGCTGGCACGCCACGCGCATAAATTTCTAGTAACTTCTTGATATGTGATGCTTCTTAGCGAAGATTTGAGGTGGCATTTGTGAAGGTTACACCGAGCGGCTAATCATAATGAGATGGTTTGGATTCCAAATTATATATTAAAATGTATTTTTAAAAAACTAGATTTAAAAGGTGTTGTAGTCTGTAGAACTAAACACGAATAAGAGGATGAACGCCAACCGTGTTATGGGTTGACGTCCATGAAAACGAAAATAACATAAGGATTTATATATGTTTAAGGATTTAAGAGTGTGAGGGTTTCTTCCAGAGGCGCACCAATTTGATCACTCTTTTCTACTTTTAAAAGCTAAGTTACAAATGAGGAAGACATGGTGGTATTTATAGGCTCCTAGACTGCATAAATGACTGAAATGCCCTCATAGATATAGCTAATCTATAAGTATAAGTGATGGTGTCGGGGATCGGTTATCCTGACACGTGTCCAGCCCCGGGCTTTAGAACGCTTTCCCGAGCTCGGAGGATCGTTCCGAGCTCGGGCGGGTCTCCCGAGCTCGGAGGGTTGTTCTTGAGCTCGGGCAAGGGTTTTCCCGAGCACATGCGGCTCCGCGACCTCTCCGACCTCGGTGACCTCAACCCGGTCTCAAGCATAGTATTCTCCTTTCTTACGTGACCTCTCTCCTGCGTGGGAACCTGAGTCACCAACTCTGTCAAATCCTGCGGGGAACTAGGGCAAACCGTTCTGTCGGACCCTGCGTGGGAACTAGGGTCAATCGCTCCTCGTCAACCTCGTCAAGTCCCCGCGTGGGAACTAGTGTCAATCGCTCCCATCAAGCTCATAGGCACCACCCGACGCCAAGATTCGAGATCAACGCCAGGGTCTATAAAGCTACTGGCTACCTCGATCAAGAAGAGAGAACAACACAAAGAAAATCCAAGGGATACGCAGACACATCTATAGACACACTTGTACACCAGACCACCTCGTCGAGCTCCTCCTCGACCACCACTTCCGAGCGGCCTCGAGGTTGAGCTCCCTGTTCGTCTTCCCCCGAGGAGATTTTAGTCACCTTTCGCCTACGGGCAAGACTGGAGTAGAGCTATTACCCGATCCAGGGGGCTCGAACCAGTATAAACGTTGTGTTCCTTGTTCGCTTGTCCTTCTTTCCCGAGTTGTGCGCCTACCGACGCTCCCACCTTCCCGGACGAACACGACTCTGGGCCTCGCCCCTTTACACGATCCTTCCCCCTTATTTGCGGTTGACGATCCCGATCGTCGGCGGACGGGTATTATTGTCTTTTATAGGTATAATTGTAATTCCTTGATCCGTATATTATATAGTCAATTGCCGGTTGCAATGTATATACCTGATCATATGACAAGTGGCCCCATGTCTTTCAGGTATATTCTTCGGATTAGCGAAGCACGCTTGTCTTGTAAGACTTACTGTGGATAAACACATCATCTGATAGCTTTGATCTTTGATGATAAGCCCTCGATACTGTGGTAGTGTTAGGTACTCTTCCAACAAAGGGAATAAGTTTCTAGACTCGCAAAATGAAACCAAACCAACTCAAAAATAGCAAAAACAAAATAGAAAACGCTTTACATCGTACAATCCTCGACGATCCTCATGTTTTATAACGTGCATCTATTTTGCCCTCTTCGAATAAAGAAATGGATGGATATCAAGATCAGGGTTCAAGATGCCGACGAAAACCGATCGGTTTTCGCGAAAACCGGCGCGTCTGAAGAGCCGGTTCGGCAAGTAAAACCGTCGAAAACCGCTCAGATGAATAGTAAATTTAAAAATTGAAGAAATTTCGTAAAAATGTCAAAACCTTTAAATTTTTTTTGTGCGGTCCTGAGGCCATCCTAATGATTCTGTAAAATTTTCAGATTATTATCAGATACGTACATTTTTTAAAAATTCTGACAGTGATACTGTCACAATATATGCTCTTTAGTTTTTTATTTTCTAGGGGCACAAAATGAAGTCTAATATTTATTAAAAAAATTTGTGATGTTATAACTTATTTACAATGATTATGTAAAATTTTCAGAAGATGATCAGATATGTGTATTTTTTAAAAATTCTGAAAGTGATATTATCATTGTATATGCTCTTCTATTTTTTATTTTATATAGGTACTAAATGAAGTCTAATATTTTTGAAAATTTTATTTCATAATACTTTGGAACTATTTATGGTTAAATTAAATTTTAAGAATATAAAAAATCTTTTAAATATTTATAAAAATCTGACAATATCTTTGTTCCTTTTCCTTAATTTCTGTTTTGGATTTTTTAGAATTAACAAATGATTTCAAAAATTATTTAAATTTATCTGAGGTGTTTTATAGATTAAATGGGATTTTTTGTATTTTTTTCAAATTTTTTTGCATTTTTCTTTTAATTTTCACCATTTTTCCTTTTGTCGTAGGTTTTCGACGAAAACCGGACCGGTTTTCGAGATTTTCGACCGGTTTTCATTTTTTTGAATCGGTTTGACCATCTATTTGACTTTCGCAAACCAATCGGTTTTCGTGAAAAACCGATGCCGAGCAATTCTCGAAATTTAGTTCAAAAACGAAATGGTTAAAACCCTGATCAGGATATATGCCTTGCTGGTGAGGCAACAACGAAGATCCACACGCCTACAAATTCAGAGAATCTTTTTTGCTACAACACGAGCTCCTCAGCTGCCATTTGGCCGCATACTGCTACTACACTATGCCAGCCGCTATATGCACGACACGGAGGGAACACGAGTCACTTGTAAGTGGGCCCCACCACAAACAGGAGAGCTTCCTTCTAGGACCACGCCTCATCTCGTTCATTTGCCTTTTCCAAGTGGATTTAATTGAATCCTCGTGTTTTTACCGTAGTTGATATTGCGAGGATCAATCTGCTCACCGCTCCTCTGTGCCCTTAGCTACGCCGTACACCTGGAACAGCTTTATTGGTTTTTTTTCCTTATTAGAGAATGTTTAGAGAGATAAAGTTTGTTTATTGATATTTTTTTATAGATTCTTTTAGAGATGTGACAGAAGGGAGTCGAGAGTGAAGAAAGTAGCCCATGTCACCTACCCCTTTTAAGCATAAGAGATATGTGACTTCGGACCATGCATAGCGAAACGGAAGCCCGGACCGTCGTCCGAGTCCGACACCACGAGCGTGCCGTGGTTAATGACCATGGATGGGACAAGTGGCTCCCGCTCGCTTTGTTCGTCGCATTGGACGCACGTCACGAGCCTGTTCTGTTCCTCTAGAACCGCAAAACACCTAGAGAAGTGGGAGAGCTTTGAGGTCGAGGACCACCCTGCGTTCTCGGTGGTCACCACTTTATTTAGTTTTTTTTTTCCAAATGTAGCCTCTCTTCGTAAGCTTTAAGGCGTGGAAGGTTATACCTATCTCTTGTGCGTGCTCGAATGCAGGTTGGCGCCAAGGCAAAGACAAGAGAACACGGAAGGATGCGCTACCACGCTTAGGGGCGCGGCAAGAAGATCTCCCGCTTACGCCCGCCTACCCTTAATCGCACTCACACCCATTCGCCGCTTCCACGCCGCTCATACGACGCGACCACCACCTCTCGCTCCCGTGGCGCGGGGGGGACAGTGTCGTCTACCACGCAAAGCGGTTGGGGAGAAGGCTATTTTTGCAAATACATTCGTAAAAGGCTGGATTTGCAAAGAAAAACTACATAGGGCTAGATAACCACAGTGTTCACGTTCATACTGTCTGAGCATGACTCACTGTAGCCCATGGATTTTTTGTATATTTTGCTTATTTTGGCACTTTTTCATTCTATTTTCAAAAATGGTTTTGTTGAAAACTAATATCAGAAATGGTCCATTTCCCAGATCGCCAGCACAAATGACCGTGAGGATGAACATGTTACCGTCAAAAGGCCGGCACTGAGAAAAGATAGATACTGAAGAAAAGTTATCATCTCACTAATAAGTGTGGCCAAGATCTTAGTGCCAGCCACTCTTTGTAGATCTACCCTGGTGTGCAAGCCTACGGAAAATCTTCTTCAGTGAGCGCAGAAATACAAATTTAAGGAAGGAGTTAGGTAAGGTTTTGGTGGGGAAAAATTACATACTCTCTATTCTCTAAGTCCAATGATGAAAGGTCTCTGCGGTCGTTTTATAAAAAAGAGCTAGGCCTATGCAGTCGTTTTTCTCAAATTTTTCCGTTGACATACAGATCCGTCAATACAATGGTCATTGGCTAATACATACGGTTCCAACACATAAATTCGGAATTTCAGAACAGTTCTTCTACCGTGCAGGTTCAACTCATTCTTGATGGAGATCGAAAACAGCAAGTGGGAAAAAAAAATCCTAGTGGGAAAAAAAAATCCTTTTCACTTCACCCTGATCCATAGGACCACGTGGAAGAAAGCAACCCCGGGTCCCACAAAAGCGATCCCAATTCCACCATTTACTTTATAGGTGGGGAGCGAATTAACAAGCGCCAGGGAAATGCAACTAATGCTTCTTTTTTTTCTTCAAAAGGACAAACTTGCGGTGGAAATTTGGGTTGAGGAAGGACCTACGTGTACAGGGGTGAAATCGGATCTAATAGTTGTCGACGAACCGACCATCGAATCTGTTCAACTCGAATTCAACTAGTCGTGTTGGATAGTTGTCGGATTCAACATCAGTTTCGTATAGTTGGTTTTGAATTCGACATCGGTTTCGTATTGTTGGTTTTGGATTCGGTATCGGATTCGAGAGATCACAATCTGTCGGATTGAGATATTTTGATTATGTTATCGGATAATTTCGAAAAACTCTATTCGAATATCCGAATATTTACAACATATATTTTAGCAGCTTCAATTGGGCTTAGCCAAATAGCCCAAGTTAGGCCCTTCCTCCACGGCTTAACCCTCCTATAGGTGTCTCATCTACTATCCACCACCAAAGCTTGACATGTAAGAATTTATTTTCACTTGTTTATATGAATATCTGGTATAAAACTTAAAAGAATATTTGATACTTTTACAACTTTGTTGGACTACTTATAAAAAGAATTGTTAAATTGTGATAATCCTATTGCATATTGAATTCATAGGGTTGATTAATTATTGCTATATTGTGTACTATATGCAAGATATGTTTTGCGCGATATCCAACAAAACATATTCTGTATCGTATCATTCTACTTTGTATTCGCTTCTAATTTGTGAACAATATTATCCACACTGTATTCGTATCTGACTCGGCACGGAGTAAAAAAAAGATTTAGAATAAAAAAGAACGCTATCCAATGAAATCCAAGCGGATTTTATCGGCAGATTGGGAGTCAAGGTGGGACCTAGCTCCCGCGCTAATGGATTTTGATACGTGGAAATGCAGTGGGATTTATGTGGCTGAGTTTAGGCTTGTTCCAAATTAGCTTTTTATGAGTAGGGACCGGCCAAGAACTAGGGTCACTGCATCTTTATTAATCTTATTTTAGCTCTAGTCGGTCCTACGAGTGTTTGTTCTACGCATCATCTTATCCTTATATAGTTACAACTAGATGCGCAACTGGCTCACGCGTTGCTGCGAACGAAAAGAATTGTTGAGATAGATAGAGATGAAATATTTTTTTTGGGAATTCCATAAAAAAAGAACAAAAAAACCTCTAAAAAGTTTTTAATATATAAAATATATATTTTTGGAAACTTTTTGTTAAAAAAATACTGTAGCAATCGTTATTCCTGTTTAATGTGGTTTCTACATGATGTATGAGATTTCGTTGTTACCGCATCTCAAGAATAATGAGTTATATAGTCCTGTTTGTTTGCTTTTTTTTGGCTTTTGGCTTAAAGCTAGCTTTTAGCTTAACGAGCTTTTAAGCCGCTTTAAGCAAGATATCTTTGTATATCTTGGCTTTTGATGGGTTGGATGGTGTAGTTCATAAACCGCGAAAAATTGAGCGTATATATGTTCAATATCCAAAACCGCTAAACTGCTTTAATTTAAATTTTAAAAAAAAAAAAAAAAATTTATGCGTTGAAACTCGAACTTGAAAACCGCTTTACAAACTATTTCTTAAAACGAAGTTTAAAACCGAATGGTTTTCGATTTTTTGATTTTTATTTCTTAACCTTGGTTTCGACGGTTTGAGTAATTTTCAAGCATTGTTTTAAATTCGAACAATTTTTGAAATTTTTTGAACTCAGTTAGCTTATTGCTAGAAAGTTTGGAATACCCTTTAGGTTGTAAAGACTTTTCTTATGTACTAATTTATCTAATACAATTGTTTTATATTTTTCACTTAATGTCCTATTGAAAACTTAGATTAATCTAGAGATCAAACTTCATTCGAGCATAATTATTTGTCAACTTGATCCTTGCTGGAGGAGAAAGGAGGACGAGGATTCGCGGAAGGAGAAGGTCGAGGATGGCACAATGACGAGGAGAAGGCATGTCAACGCGAGAGACGATGAGAAATGAGGATGGGAGAAGAATTCTTGAGTTTATATGATGGCATTTGGTAATTTTGAGACTTTCAGAGAAGAGTTATTTCATCCCAAAAAGCACTCTTACTGGCTTATAATAGTTATATAGAGCTTTTGACTTTTTAAGCTTGGCTTATTGTCTTTGCTTTTCGCTTTTAAGCGTTAAAAGTAAAACAAACAGCCATAAATATACTAGCGAATATATTATAGCTACAACTAACTTACTGCTATGACGAACGAAGACAACTTGGGTCCTGTTTGAAACTTGAATTTTTTATATTCTCGTAGGAATTGAACTTTTTAGGTGAAATTCTAGTTAATTCTCATCTCCCATTGCTGTACTTATTAATAAATTTGACCTTATAATCTACGTAGCCTTAAAAAAACTTTCGGATACTCTACAATAACAATCTCTTCCAACCGATTTACGAAGACAATCTCTTCTAACTTGGAATAAGAAAATCCTCTGGCGTTCAGAACGAGAACCACTCTTCGCACTGGATGCGGGAAGAAGGCACCAGGGTTAGCAATACAATTTCGATCTTGGTTTCATCACGTGGTACCAAATTTATGAAAAACCAAACGAAATTCGCGAAAAAAGAATGATTTTGAAAGTCAAACAAATTTGAAATCTGATCAAACAACGATCGAATTGAACGAAAAGGTCGAAACCGCTTGAAAAGCGGCGAATTTGAGATTTTCTAAAAATCGCGACGTGTTAAAACATTGAAAAAAATCAGGAATTTTACAAAAAAAGTTGTAAAATTCCAAACTTCATTTTTTTTTCAAAAATTATTAGCACAAAAGTCATAAAGCTATCAATACTAATTTTAGTGAACTTTTGGATAATTTTTTTAAAAAATTGATTTATTTAAATTTAAATTTGAACTTAAGCGATAAACCGAGCTAAAACCTTTTCCGAACCGGAACGGAACAGCGAATTTCACAAAAAATTTAAGCGGGTTTCCACGAAATGTAAAACATCGCGTACTTATTAGTCCGGCACAATGACACGAGTGTTCGGCTCTGCCCTCGTACGTGGACGTGGAAGCCGGCGCCACCGCTCGGCTGCTACGCACACCCGACTCCTTCGGATCATGTACCACTGCCATCCCGGCCCCACCGACGAGCAGGTGACGCCTAGGCCGCAGCACCCGGTGACGCGTAGCGAACGTGGAAAGAGAAGGCAAAGAGAAAGGCGAAAAGGTTGAGGGAAAAGGCTGAGAAAAAGCGGAGGGAAAAGGATAGAAAAGTGGTGGAGGGGGTGCGGCTGGCAGCCGCCCCTTTTGGCTCCGCTTTTCGCGAGATTCGCACGTCCTCGTCTTTCTCGCGCTGACGTCGGCGGGGCGGCCTCCGAGCCACGAGTTTTCGTGGCTGACGAGCCCCCTCCACCCCCACCGGCTGACCTGGACGCCGGCTGTTCCCCCACCCCCACCGGCGCCTCCCGGTCACCATCGGATTAGCAATTTGCGCGGGGTTTCGCGTGCGCGTCCTGAAGAAGCTACAGAATTGCGGGCACATCCCCCTTCGGTGGTAAAAACTACGGCCGCAGTGCTAGAGTTTGTGTATGTCATGTGCCGATGCCGCGGCTTAAGGCAGCCGTCGCTGCGTTACCTCTTGCAATTCAAAGCTTGATTATTAAAACTGCAGACATACGTTTGTATTGGGTCATTGGGTGAGACTATTGTGTGAACTGGTAGCTACCATCGACAGGATATGCGTATTAAGCCACTTGTGCCAAGTTTTTTCAGTGGTGTGAGAAAGGATTAAGCTGATGTTTTGAGTGAGACAGAGGAATTCTGCACCAAATAATTGTGTAGTCCTTGCTAATTAACAAATCATTTTTAAGTATACCTTCTTTTCTCTTCTTGACACTTTTCGAGAAAAAAAGAGAAAACGTTTTGTTGTAACTTCTGATGAGCTAGGGAGGAGCACAGCGAGACCTGGTATGGGCCTTACCCACCTCTTCAGTTTCACGAGTCTACGGAGAAAATAATAGACAATAGGCCTAGCAAGTGTTTTGAGCACGTAATTGGTCACTTTTTTCTTATGAAATTCATTCACTTTCAAGTATCGACTTTCTATTTAATCTGTGTCCACCACTGCGGTGAGTGGACAAATAGTCATACGATAGACTGAATTTATCTAGGACAAGAATGATACTTGGGATATATTTGTAATTATTAAAAAAGTTGAGGACACGCGCGCATTAACCCACTCTTAATAAGAAGTCTCTCTCTCAAATTCCCCTGCTTTTTTCCCATTCCCATGAAGGAGTAGGGTGGGAGCTATATATCCATTAGCCTCTCTCTCTCTCTCTCTCTCTCTCTCGTCAGGTCTCCAGCTCCGTTGCTCTCTCTCGCCGCTTCGCTCGGCTTCGACAGGAGGCAGCAGCAGCTTGCGTGTTCTTGCTGGGTTCGCGGGTGGGATCGAGGATGTCGGATCAGAAGGATCCGGGTATAAAGCTCTTCGGGCGGGTGATCCCGTTGGTTCCGGAGGCCACGCCTGGGCCGTTGGAGTTGCAGCCACCGGCGCCAGCGGACGCTGAGCCGGAGGCTGATAAGGTTAGCTTAATCATGCGTACTTCATGAGAGGTTTCTGCTTGTGGAGAGGAGAAAGAAAAGGAGACGCTTTTGTTCGATGGGCAATTTCAATATACATGTTCCTCAGTTTACCGTGTAAAATTTAAAAAGGACTCCTCATCTCACCATGTTTAGAGTTGAGTAGTTGAAATTGACAAGAGGGTGAATTCAAGGTTTATATAAGCGTTAGGATGTGCATGCTGATCAAGGGAGGGCGTGACAAAATTCGGTTTGGATTTCGGAGTGGATAGGCCCAAGAATAAGGATAAAACCCTTTGGCCGTACACCATGTGATGTCGGTTTCTTCGATTTGGGCTCTATCTTTGAGTCCAAATAAGGTGCTACAAAAGATTTCCTATCCGTGGGGTTCGCGGGGGCACTAACTGTACCTTGCCGTGATGCTAATCTAGATAGCATAGTTGGTTGGGTGTTAACATCCTTGCTAGTTGCCTCCTCAAAAGTGGCTATCACTTAGAAGTGCAAAGTAAGAATCCAGGCAAAATCTAGATTCTTTTAAGCATGTGGTGGTCCTTCCATGGCCTTTTCACTTTCATTTGCCCAATAGTGGTCACTTAGGGCTTCTCTTTAAGACCAGGAACACGGTGCCTTGATTTTGTTAAAGGGAAAAACGGGCAGAGAAAGTCGGTGTAGCAGATCTTATGATAGTGCACCGAGGAGAAATGAGACGAAGCTGTGCAGGGATTATGTGAGCAAAAGGATTAAAGAGAAATCTGCTGAAGATTTTTACTCGTCTTTCGTCGATTATTGGGCTTTGTCGTTGTGCGACCCAAGCAACGTACCACGGCACACGCTGTGTATGGAGTAGGCTAAAGCTGATCAAATTTGGGTTCGAGCAGCTGGACTTGAGTCACGTGATGGATTTCTGCAGATTTCTTAACCCTATCTTACCAAGTTTGAACTTACTTTCTATGTTCTTTGTTATTTGCCAAGTAGTTGATGACTTAATGTTTCCAAGCTTGCTATGTTCGGAGCAACAACATAACCGATAGGCTAATTATTATTTGTTTGCTAATGCTCTCCTTTGAAAAGGACACACAAAGCTGAGTAAGAAACTATAGTTGATCTAAATTACTGTTGTTGTTTTCCTTAATCTTTTTGGTTGAACTATTCAGGCATGATGTAGGTTTTTTTAGCATGTTTTAGACCAGTTGGCGCATCTGGGCAAACATAATGTTCTTCCTGCTGTTAGATGTAATATTACAACTGCAGTTTTGTTTGAATTGAAGTACTCTTTTGAAAGTATGTCATGTTGCAATCTTATAGGATCAACACAAAGAAACAGAAGACAAAGATGATAATGAAATGAAGGTTGGTGTGTCACAAGAGAAAGAAGATAGCGAAATGAAGGTTGATGCACCTCTAGAGAAAGAAGACAATGAAATGAAGGTTGACGCACCACAAGCGAAAGAAAATGCAGAACCAGATAGTTCATGTACCTCGGACCGTAAGAAAGAAGATCAGGACCAGATTGGCAATGCTGAAGATAAAGCAGCATCAAACCCAAAGGAGGAGAATGAGAAGACAGCAAATGACGAATCAGGGCAGGATAAGATACTTAAGAAGCCAGATAAGCTTCTACCTTGCCCTCGGTGCAACAGCTTGGATACAAAGTTTTGTTATTACAACAACTACAATGTTAATCAACCTAGGCACTTCTGTAAAAATTGCCAAAGGTATTGGACTGCAGGGGGGACTATGAGGAATGTACCTGTTGGTGCTGGGAGGCGCAAAAGTAAGAATTCATCGTTGCACTACCGTCACTTGTTGATGGCCCCTGACTGTTTGATGGGGTCCAGAGTGGACATCTCTAAGACAGTGATCCCTGAAGCCCTTGCATCTCCGCCTTCTATTCCGATACAACCAATCAGTAGAAATGAAACAGTTCTCAAATTTGGGCCTGAGGTGCCACTTTGTGAATCGATGGCATCAGTGCTGAACATTGAGGAGCAGAATGTAGCCAATGCTGGATCAGTACCAATGATTGAAAGTAGGGAAGATAACTCTTGCGTGTCTTCAATCACATCATACAACCGGTTACAGGAAAACACAGCCCACACTGATCAGAATGGCACACCAGTTTATTATAATGGAGTTGGCCCAGTGCCGCCGTATTACCTTGGAGCTCCTTTCATGTACCCTTGGAGCATAGGATGGAACCACCTCCCTGTAATGGTGCCAGGTAGAGGTATGTCGGAGTCGGCTTCTCTGTCAGAAAGCTGCAGTACTAGTTCAGCTCCATGGATGAACTCTCCCATGATGTCAGCCTCGCGACTTTCTGCACCAGCATTTCCATATCCTCTTGTGCCACCTGCTCTTTGGGGTTGCTTGTCAAGCTGGCCAGCCACTCCATGGCACATTCCGGGGATCAGAACCAACGGATGTATATCACCATCATCGTCAAGCAACAGCAGCTGTACAGGCAATGGGTCTCCTACTCTGGGGAAACATTCCAGGGACTCCAATCCTCTGAACGAGGAAGAGAAGGAGAAATCACTGTGGGTTCCTAAGACGCTCCGGATCGATGATCCTGATGAGGCAGCAAAGAGTTCGATATGGGCCACTCTGGGCATAAAACCTGGGGACCCTGGCATCTTCAAGCCTTTCCAATCCAAGGGTGAGAGCAAGGGCCAGACGTCAGATGCTCATCCTGCTCGTGTTTTACAGGCGAATCCAGCAGCGTTGTCTCGTTCGCTGTCGTTCCAGGAGAGCTCTTAGCTCATGCATGTTGCTTATCTGATCGTTTTGCCAACACAGGTTGTACTGTAAATTGTACATGTAGTGGTGTTTTGCGATGTGTGAAAAGATTAAGAGAGAGCTTTTTTGTCTAGCCACTAACTTGAAGTGGAGCTTGCAAAGAGCTTTCATGAGAACTTCCTTGAGATATGTATTGTAAATACTTGACAAACTGGTTGTGTATATTTAGGTTAAGTCAGGAATACACTCACCTGGTTTGCCTCTCCTAGTATTTATTGGTGTAACTTGTTAACTGTTAATTCAGCAGTAAGTGCTAAAGCAACTATTTATACTATCAAATTAATGGTTTGAAATGTCCAGCATTGTTCATCCTTTCCAGATAATTTTCAACGTATCTGCGAAGTGAAAGTTAGCCAATTTGAAGTTTCACGTCTATGAACGAAAATGATCGAAGTACACAAAATCTCAACATATTTATCCAAGTTCCGTAGCATTAGTTCCCAAAATGACAGCTAATAAACAACACACGATTTTACAGGAGTCGGATGAAAATGCAACCAAAGTAACTCATCAATCAACAAGCCTTTCGTTCTTACCAATCAGTAGCTGAACTACATGCAAGTTGAAAAAACCACTGTTCTACACATTAGGTTGTAGTACATGTAGATTGTGAAGTGACAGCGTTAGAAACATCCTAGCTAAAACTCCTTAGTGCGTTAGAGGTGTCAGACATCATAGGAAGAACATCCAATGTGATAGGCCTCCTGAAGACCCCAACCAACATTTGACGTCTGGTGGTAGGGGCGGTGGGCAGGGGGTAAAAGCAAAGCCAAAGACTTGTCCAGCAGAAGAAGCCGTCGGCATTTACTGCATGTGAAATTATGCAAGTGTTATTTATTTGTACAGCAGAAATGCAATACTACTATGATAAAAATATCTCGGGAGATTGCCTGCAAGCTTTTGTAAATAGAGTCTGATAACTGGCAATCCAACGCTGCAGAGGTTAACATGTTGTTAGTAATTAACAAAAGGTAATATTGTTGCAACAGCAATGTCCAAAATATAGAAAACAATGACGTTGTATCCTAAACATTCAGGCAATGACCGAATTAATTCTGAAGGATGTATCCCAAGGACAAGTATTTGCTGCAACTTACCAATAGTAGAGAAAGTGCTTTACTGGGTTCCACACTGAGGAAGTACTGCAATGCCTTGTCAGCATGCTCCTACATAATTAAAATAATGTATTGATTACACCCATGATTACTTCCAGTGCCTCTCATTGGAAAAATAATCAAATAAAAGAACATTAGAAGAAGCATTTACCGTTACATGCTTAAAAACATGATACACCGATAAGCCTCTCGCATGAAGGTAAGTTCCTCCCTGATAGAATATTCACTTCATGTGTCAAAAAGGATATTTATGAACGAGAAGACAAGAGTTTGCCCATAAGTATATCTTAGGAACATGTTAACACAACTAAGCGATCTTGTTACATAGGCAACTACATGTAATTAAACAGTAAACACACATTACCAGCACCAGTGCTTGGCTGCTTATGCTAAGTTTATAATTGAGCTGGACAAAGTCAGGTTTTGGAAGACATCCTTACCTCAGTAGGAGAAAAGAATGCCACAGCATCAGGATCAATAGATCCTGCAGGATGCAATGACACTATAGCTCTAAATATCGAAGGAACCAGCAACTCAATTACTGCAACCTGATCTATGGCAGTTGTCACAGCACCATATCTCAATTTGCCCATATTTTGCAGGTTCAGCTCCTTAGAAGGATCCACAAAGTCATTATCCATCAGAGATGCTAATGATGAAGCTCTTTTTGACCAATCCAAACGCCGATACGTGAATATCTTCATGTTAGGTACTTCATTTTCTAGATTCTTAAGTATCTCAGACAACGTTTTTTCTTCTAGCTCTCCATTGCTTGCAGACAACTTTGGTTTTTTAGCAATACCAGATTCACCATCACGTAGATGGCTAAGCACTTCATCTTCTAGGTGAGGGAAGAATCTTCTTTTCTGGTCAGTGAAGGCCTTGAGAGCTAACCTGAAAGCAACATTGAATTAGCATCAATCCAGATCCAAACATTATAAACAATTAAACACATATAAATGCATATCACAAATATAGAAATATCTTTTTGTCAGTTTCCTGCCAAGTCGTTAGTTAGTGCATAATGGTATGCATGATTAAATTAAGAAATGAAGTTGGAAGAGTGATATCTCGATATGCCACAATCACACATGGCCAATCATACATAGCTGTTTTAGTTTACCACACACGAGAAAAGAACTAAATAAAAATGCTGCCAAACTGTAGCTATCTTCTCATGGAGCATACTAACATTTAAAGAAGCACATGAATGATAAATAAATGGGAATATTTGCAATGCCATTCGACGTAAAACCAAACTATGGATGCATTGGGAGAAATATGTTCTGTTTTGCACAAAGTGCAAAATAGAAACAAAAAGAGGGAAAAGGAGAAATGAACTACCTGCCCATTGCACAAACTCATCAAATGACAAAACCTATGTGATACAATAAGTGCAAGTCACAGCGTCATTGGGGAATCAGATATGCATGTATAAATTCAGCTAACAACAAATTACCATTTTATTGTAGGAGGAAGCACCATGGATTAAGCATTCAAACTACATACCATCAATGGTATGGTTGGTGAAAATGTAGCACATCAACAGAAAAAATAAATATGGAAAGAAGCACATCACTGTGCGACAGTAACTAACAAGGCAAAACCATAGAAGTGATGAGTTTCACCTAGTTCTATCAACAGCTGATGCACCAGCTTGGCCTGCCAGTTGACGCTTCCAAGCATATGCCACAACAGCACCATCTGGGCATACAAGTGGCATGTGTAAGCCCCATGAATTGCCTCGAGCTTTAAGGGCCCCATTTAGAACTCCAGACTCTTCCAATTGCCTTCCTAACAGAAAAAAAAAAGAATTATTCACAGCAAAAGAAATGCTAAAGGAATACAAAATATTTGTTAGGCTATAGTTGTAGATCTTTTAAATGAAAAGAGCCATTTTAAAATAAAAGTCCAAAAAAATAATATAAATTTTGGTAAGGATGCACAGAACCTACAAGTACAGTTGTGTCAATGATGACTCTTTAAGGCTTAAAAAGGTGAAAGAGTAATAAAAACCAAAACTTACAATTAACCCAAACACTGAAAAGTGAAAATGATACCCTTATGCATTTAATTTCCTTAAGTTAGTTTAGTAGGAAAATAATGTGAACAGAGCACCAAATAAGCAACTCAAATCCAGCCTCTTCACATGACTTTCAGGTATTCTGCTCAACTTCATTCAAGCTGGTTCCAGATATCTTTATGGTTTTCAAATCTCACAAGTCACTGTCACATGGCCTACTAGCCTTATCTATACTCCCTCTGTTCCTCGATACAAGTCCCTATTCTTGGGAAGAGCCGTCCCACGATATAAGTCTATTGTGGAGATCAAAGATATAGTTATGGCAATATTTCCACCATATAACCCTCCTTTAACGCTAAAAAAGTGGATGAGTAGTTGTGGTTTGCAATTTAATAGGAGTATGCACTGTCCAACGACATTAATTTTTCTTAGATTTAGTGTCTCCTTAGTTTGTGCGCATAGTGGGCTTAGGAATTATATTTGAGTATGGAGGGAGTAGTAACTTACTGGTTTCTCAACACTGAAGTCTCATATCTAACATTACAAATTATATTGCATGAATATTTCATTAAGACTCAGAAGTTTTTGATCTACAGGTGGAGTATATTGCCTGGAAAGTTTATTTGCTGTACAGAAACAATATCGTGAGGCAGAGATTTCCCAACTGTCTGAAAAATTCCCACTTCGATAAACAAAGATACAGCTTATTGCACCTGACATCCTGGTCCTGAGTAACACTAAAACAATCTCGGCTAAATGCTGATTCTGGCCACAGTAGTTCAACAAAAGTTATAATATTGTACTAGAGCCAGGTACAAAATGTGAGTTACAGAAATGGAATGATCCCAGTATAAGCCAAGCTATTCAGGAAAAAAACTTCTAGAACATTCCAATTTCATAGATCAAACTTGCATTAGAGAAAGATATAGGTCTAGGGGATTTAGCAAGAAACAGGTTTTGAGATTCTGTCTAATTAGCGTGCAAACTCTATTTTAAATTTCTCAATACATTTTGTTCAAGTTATCAACTTTTATCGTGGATCACCTGTCTTGACAAGTCCAAACTATCTCAAGTAGGCTACAATAAGATCCATATAACTGAATTATCTCTCTGTGTTTCAAATTACCTCCAAAGTGCAAACGTGGCCTTTTATAACCCAAAACCAAAATCACTGCTGCGCAGTTCGCATAAGACTTGGTTTTACAGCCAGCATTCCTGACAAAACTATAGCGTGACATCTGATATGCATATCTATGGGAATAACCAAAACCCTAAAAGCTACAGTTCTTGCAAAAGTCTGCTATACAACTTGAACAACCTTAGACAAGATCACAGGTATGAATTGCCCGAACATAATCTAGACAATATAACAGGCACTAATTTCCCTCATCTCAATAACGCCCCTAATTAAGATTTAGGGCAGGAGAAAGGGGGCACGTCTGTTTCTCTCATCCCTTCCGTGTTTTGGGTGGGGGTGGGGTTGGACGGGGTACCTGCCGAGGGCGCGGAGGTCGTCGAAGTGTTGGTGCATGGCGGCCTCCTCCTGGGCGACGGCGCGCGCGGTCCTGTCGGCGTGCTGCTGCGCGTTGTGCGGGGGCGCGTCGCCGGCGACGAAGAGCGCCTCCAGGAGGCGGTCCGCGCCGAGCCGGATGTCCGCGATGAGCCTGCCCGCGCGCCCCAGCCGCTCCATCGCCTGCGCCACCTGCTTGGGCGGTGCGTCCCCGCCCGTAGACTCGTACTGGTGCGCCGCCGCCTGCGCTTGCTGCATCCTACTCCCCCTTCTCGTTTCCGTTCCTCACTTGCGGAATCAGATGCGGGAGTCGTACGGCGGCTAACCTTGTGGCCGTATACTAGAGACGGCCCATATTGAAAGATGAGGCCCCAGGAAAACTTGACTGGGCCAAGCACATCCAGTGACCTATCTAAGGGCCAATCCTAAACACAGCCCTGTCCAACTGAACTTCGTCTGGGCCCATTTTAGACTCCAGCTCGATCCGAACTCGGCCCGGCCCAGTTCAATCAGCTTCCAGGAAGGCAAAAACCTCTTCCCTTCTCCGAGCATTTTGAACGTTCCACTCCCACCGTGGCCTTTCCTGGCTGTAAACCCCCTCCGCCACCGTCGTCGTGGACCGTCTCCTGGCTGCCCGCCTTCGCCGCTGTAGGCACCGCCTAGTCGTTGCGCTCGTCAAATCCTTGCCCTCACCCGACGCACCCACCTCCTCGCCGCCTCCGCACTCATCGCCTTCGCCCTCCACTCTGGTGGGCACGGCGACCTGCGCCACGTGCTGGAGCTGCTCAGCTCAGGCATCGAGGATCACGGCACGGTGCTGCCCCTGTCCGCGTATCGTGTGATGGTGTCAGAGCGGTTATACTTTGATACGATAGGATCAGAGATTTATAAGATAGGTACGATCGTGTGCATGAGAATCGAAATAGTGGTGATAAAGTAACCACGACGAGACAGAAAAATTTGGTGAAGTTAACCGCAAATCCTTTAAACATAACCTCAAAAGAATAAGAGATTGTTGCTCTCTTACAACCTCTCGAACCTTCCAGGACCTTTAGATTTTTGCACTATACAAGAATTTAGTGCTAAAGAATAATCTAGTATCTAATCTTCTCGTATACAACTTATTTTGGATGAGTTGGTTTGTGACTTCTTAGTTTCTTAGATTCTCTACGATCACTCCATGGATTTATATAGTCCCCTTTATCCTCCAAAGCAAGTATAAATCATACTCTGAACGAAAATAGGAATCATAATCCTATTAGGATTCATCCAAAACAACTTTCCAAATCCTAAAACACTATATATGAGGCATCATAATTAACAATCTTCACGTTAGCTCTTATCCGTTAAAGTTATAGTACTCCTTCAAGAACTCACTACAAGTTAGCTTCGTATTTTTTCTGGTTTTCCTCCCGTCTTTGGGAGTACCCCTACCACAAGGGTTCATGCACATCATCGTAACGTGCGTGTTGGTGTTCAGGTTTAGCCTTCCGAACCCTCCACCGTAGAGCCCTTTCTTTGCGTAGTTTGATTAACCACACTTCCTGTTCCTACAGCTCTCTATGCCATAGGTTTGTACCACCTCCGAACTCCACCTGCTCATTGGTACCTCGTGGTTGGTCCCACCACGTCTTTCTTCTTCTAACAGCTCGCACATTTGCCTTTGCGTTTGCTAGATTTTTTAACCGTCTTTGCAGTTCCGCATATAACTCCAGTTGACATCTGAGTACCTATCATTGACGACACGATTTTCTTCTCCTGATTAAGATTTTTTTAGACCTCACATTTGCTACCCTTCCTTTAGGTTTACTCATCAATCAGTATTCTCCATTGCTCTAGATACTTTTCATGATTACATGCCCTTTGTAAGTAACTTGTGTGACTCCATCTCGAAGTGATACCTCATAATCTTCGAGTTCAAGCGACCTCACAGATATTAAATTCTTCTTTAATTCGGGAACATATTGAACTACCATCAATGTGCGATTTGCTCCATCATACATCTCCAATATAACTGATCCCACTTTAGTTATTGCATACTCTTTGCAATTAGCCAAGCGAACAGTTTTATGTACCGGTCTTAGAGATCCTTCATCAAATATCTCCCTCGCCAAATATATATGGAAGCAACAACCTAAGTCTAATTTCCATCCATGAGAAGTACATGATTGACTGACGACAAGTACGTCTGAATTATCTTTTGCTACTGATATTGAGCATGCACCCTTCATTTGTTTCAAACTCGGACAATATTTTGTAATACGATCTTCCTAATCACATAGATAGCATACATGTGTGTCCTTGATTTTGCCTTTCTTCTTTCTATAAATCTTGCTTTTGCAACACCCATCGTAGTCAATACTTGATCACTCGAGGATGAAGGTTTTGATGGCTTTTTCATAACTCCGAGTCCAATAGATATGTAATTGCTTCGTTGAAGTTGAGAGTGTTTTTTTACGAGAAAATTCATCACAAATTGCTTCCAAGATAGTGGTAGGGATAATGCTAGTATGACGACCTTGTTGTTCTTCTCATTTTTTCCCCTTAATCTTCGAGTACCTTACCTCATCAGAGAGACATAGATGAATTGTACTAATAGTTTTTCGCTCCATCACTTTTTAGTATTCAGCAAACGTATTTTCTAGTTTGTTCCCTTTAAGAGCAGCAATTAGATTTAGTTGGACAAGTAAATCTTTCACCACATATTGCTACATGATGAAATTTCCTCCATCGTCAAATTTCTCCACTTGATTCCATATCGTCGACATCGATTTTGATTTTGTGCCACCTGACGCTTTACTGACCTTATCAAGAATTGATTAATCTGATCTTGACTCTGATACCATTTATTACGCTCTAATACCATTTCTTATGCGGAGCAGCTCCCGAATTGAATCAGAGTTTTGTGAGATACGACACGAGCTTGCATGGTCTCAAGAACGACAAAGATAGATATTGTAGAGAGAGCCGAAATAACAGCGATGAAGTAACCACGACGAGAGAGAAAAAATTTACGAGTCCGATCGTAAATTATATAAGTACAACGTCAAAATGTCTTATTTTGTTCCCAAAAGCTGCCCTGGATGGCGAGCTAGTTATTATCAGCTAATGAGTGACTTCTTGAATCACGGAGTGTTCAATTAAATTTAATAGCAAAGGAAAAGGAAAGGGAAAGTAACCCACCACCTCTCGATCAACGCCTTCCCTCACACCTAGGGGTGGGCACTTTTAAACCGAAATCGAAAAACCGAACCATATCGTACCGAATAAATCGTTTATTTCGATGTTTTCGGTTTGTGGTTCGGTTTTTATTTTAGTACTATTCAGTTTTCGGTTTGCGGTTCGATTTTGTAATTTCAGAAACCGAAAAACCGTACATCTCGCTCGCAGACTCGCACGGCCTATTCAGTCGTTCGTTCCCCATCAACCCTTCCCCAGTTTCCCTCATTCAGTCGTTCGTTCCCCCATCAACCCTAGTTCCCCTGGCCGCCTCGAGATTCGGCTGGTTGCGGCAACGTCGTTGACCCTCTCGGGCTCCCGAAGTTCCAGCTCGGTTCTCGGTGGTTCCCCTCGGCCCTCGTGAACCAGCGGCGCTAGCCACAGGCACTAGCAGCGCCGGTCGCAGCCACCTCGCGAACCAGCGACGGCGACCGTAGGCACCTCACGAAGCAGCGGCGCCGGCCCCAAGCACCTCCCGGCGCAGCCCCAGGCCATCCTCTGAGCACTGCTTCTTGAAGAATCGGCCCCTCCATCTCCGAGTACGCCTCATAGAAGAGCAGCTCGCCAGGCGCCAGCTCGGTGTAACTTTTCTTCCCCCCATCTCCTCCCTGTTCGTGTTCACTACTGAGAAATCACAACCATTACAATTTTAGCATGTAGTGCACCATCTAATATACACAATACATTCTTTACTTTCATTCCCAATTAATGAGATAATTTCTAGGGTTGTTTTCTTTCTCCAACTAGTATACTGCCTCCAATCTCACTCACTAATAGTCTTACATATTAAGATAAAGATTAAACTAACTTGCAAATGTTTTAGCCTATAAATTAATCTTCAGAGATCAGTAATGCATGCCAATGTACTATAAATGTGCCATAGACAAGCAGAAACACTAAAGGTTTTATATAATAAGTACAAAGGGGTGTCAGGTAGAGTTCAATAGTAGACATGATGTCGATTGATGAACTGTAAAGTGCTGTTCAGAGAGTAAACTAATCATAACATGTCTGAGAAACAAAGGAACATCGTGACTGTAAAGTGCTATTCAGAGTGAAACAAAGGCACATTGTAAACTGTAAACTGTTATTCAGAGAGATTACATGTCTGAGAAGTGAATGAAATAAACCAAACTGGATGTCCAACATTTTTGTGCAGAAACTTTAAACTAGGATGTGAGCATCTCAAACAGAAAAGGAAGCAACAGTACATATATGCATGATGAAAAGATAAATAGGGACAAATTTTCATCCTTTAATTTTTTATGTGATGGTGAATTCCATCTCCACAAACAGAAAAATGGTCTGGTATGCGTTCATTATCTGTTAAAATAATTTAAGATGAGTATTAAATGGAAGTTAGTTCTCCGAATGGTACATGTGAGGGTAAAATGGGCTGAGAAACATGTAAACAAGCACATGATCTTTAGATTTGTGTGAGAAGTACCTGGAATAAATGGAAGTTAGTTCTCCTACGGGATCCCCAGTTACCTACGGTATCGACATTAACAATTATGTGTGATGTGCTGGACATTGTATTTTGTCATTGCTTGATGTCTTGCCATTGCTTCTTAGTTGCTTCTCATTGCTGTCATTCTGGACGCTTGTGAAGTGAATATATTTCTGATGTGTGATGTGCTGGTTCAAAATTGGTTAACCGAAACCGAATTAACCAAACCGAATTAATCGGTTAATTCGATTCGTTTTCAGATCTCAAAACCGAACTAACCGAATGCCAGGCTTACTCACACCTCCCCAAGGGCCGGCCCACTTGCCCAGAAGCCCACACTGGTTTTATCTGGGTTATTGAATAATTATGCAACAACACTAAAAATTTATATGCAAGTTTTTTTTAAAAAATATGTTTACATCAATCAAAGTCAAAATAATCTGAACTCTGCATATGTTTGTCTACGATACTGAAGTGATGTTCAATACAATGAACATATTTCTTTGTAAGTTATGAATTTCCTGTTGTCTAACAGGACACACTTTATCTACTGACATAACATATTCTAGAAATATATCACTGCTTCTGGTATGTATAAGGTTTCTGCTATTCACAAGCCAGGTGGCAAGCTATCCATAGTAGTATTACTATGGTCCTGCGCTTAGCTCGTAAATGTGAATCTCATGGTGCCACCTGTTCTCACTGGCCATCCTAGATTTCTAGGTACTTCAGATTTTTATTATAGAAAATAAGAGATTTGTGTGTGTGTGTTGGGGGGTCTGTCAGAGATACATACCCCTTGTTATGTAGGAGTGCTTAGTTTGAAGAGATTAAAAATGCGGAGGCCTACTCTACAGAAAAAGGAACAAAGAAAAGGTAAACGACAGTAAAATTAGCTCTAGGATTGAATAGGGGTGGTGAAATTTTCAAAGAGCTTTATCCGTTCATGAAATGCTGAAACTACGGTCTATCCGTGTGTGTTTAGTGTGACAGTGAGAACTACAGGATTTGCATGCAAAGACTTGCTCTGTAGCTGCATCTGTCGATAAATCCTTGAAATTATTTTCACAATCATCATTTGCATCTCGATTTTTATATACTGAAACTTGAAATGACTAATTTACGATGTTTTGATGCTACCAAGCATGATAGTTTCTGCAGCTGTCATCTAAGGATGAGAATATTGCTAGCTTTGAACTACTTATGCTGACAAGGACCACTTGTGCCTGATTTTCTTCATTTAGAAATTGGGAAGTGTACACGTTTTATGACACTATTGCGCCTAAGAAATCCGATGTGTTATATCCTAGTGGTTGTCAGCATGAACTTGGTCAAGTCACATTTAGTTTTGAATGGTTGCACGAGAGCCTGGGAGATTTCTTGGAGAAAAAAACATTATTACATGAGTCTTGGGTCATTTTATTTTGGCAGGCGATAGATGTCAAAGTTAGCACGGCTGGAGTACTAGGGGAACTCTAGAAGAATAGGCGGACATGCACCCTGAATTGGCGTGTTCTCCAAAAATGTACCATGAGTTGGGACTTGGGAGTCAGAACTTGGTGAGTGAGACCGCCAGATCTAAAGCAACCAAGTGAACTCATCTTATGTATTGAAATTATTAGTACATACGCATTTCGCAATGCAATTACACAAACACAAATGATCAAACAACTCTGAAGATTACAACCACACTTGCTTATTCAAACAAAATATGGCACCAGCACCACGTACAATTCAGCACATGAAGCAGCTAGCCTCAGTAGCCTCCTCAGTGGTAGCTGTTGAGCCTCCTGCAGTTCTTCCTGATCTCCCCCTGTGACCCGGTCAGCGGCGAGATGTTGCCCATCTTCACCATCGACTGTGCAAAGTGCTGGAAGAAGAGGTTCACATCAGCTGCGTATGCCTTCACGAGTGCCGCCGTCTCGGCACTCTTGGTGAGCAGGACCTCGTCAGAGCTGAGGAGGCCCTTGCCGGCCAGGAGGTTCTTGAAGTAAAAGTTGTCGAACTTGGCCGGGGTGACGAAGTCCAGTGGGAAGAGGTTGTTGTCGCCGCCGGAGCGGGGGCACCCCTGCCTCAGCTGGACCGCGTAGGACACATCCAGTGTGCTGTCAGCCATGCCATTGCCGGTCTGGTTGTACAGCCTCTGGCGGAAGCTGGTGCACCGAGACATACCGATGGTGTGGCTACCTGTGTACCATGTTGCGCAATGTAAGTTCACCGAGACATAACGAAGGCTGGATGAGATCATGAATGCAAGAAGTTTTACCGGAGAGGGCGACAACATCGACGACGTCGAGGCCTTGGCGCTTGAACTTGGTGACGATGGTCGGGAGGGTGTTGTTGGGAGCTGGGATATCGTTGTTGGAGCCCTGGATGCTTGCACCCAGAGAGTCCCTCCGGCCGAGCGGCACGTCCCAGTGTGGACCACCAACCTGCAGGTTTGAGCCCAAAAGAATCACAGACTGCATTGTTTTAATTAGCCATAGTCGTTAGAAATGTGGTTCGTGGAATTAGAGTTCGTAGTTTGCCACTTTTTCTTCTAATTTTTAGAAGCGAACACGAATCCTATAAGCGAATCCGGCAACTATAATTTTGACTGGTACCAGGGACAGTATTTCACCAAGGCTATAGATAGGCATATATAAATAGAGCAGAAGTCATGCTCATTTTCCCTTGAGCTAATTCGATCTGTTCTTTCTTTGCGGTTGGACAGAGTTACTGGTGGTGCTACGTACGAGGACGGTGGAGTCGCGGGCGGCGAGGGCGAGGACGTCGGCGCAGGAGACGGTGCCGGGGCAGGCGGCCTCCAGGGTGGCCTTGATCTGGTCGACGACCTCGAACCCCCTGAGGGAGTTCCTGTTGGGGTTGGACCCCTTCTCGCTGACTATGCTGCTGCTGTTGTCCAGCAGCACGGACGCGTCGCACCCCTACACACACAAACATGTCCGAAAAGTTTAGTGGATAGATTAGGCACATGCAAACAGTACATAGATTGATTAGGCACATGTAACGAAACAGTAGCATATGATTCGGCACATGCATTGAGTGGAGGGTGAACATTGCATACAGAGCGCCAATTATTGTGCATTTGAATTAAGCAATCTTCCTCTCTTTTAAAACGACAGAAGTAAGCAATCATGGTACGGACTCGACCATGTCACCAAGACAAAAAGTAGTGCTGGCATGGGCAAATAGGCAATGTAGGTAGGCTATCTTTTCATTGGTAAAAAATTTAGCCTAAAAATTACAGGTTCTTCCATGCTCCTAAGGATATCTTTTCCAATACCTAGGTACAAATATAGCAAAAAGAAGTAGCCCATTTCTTTGTTTATTCGTTTGCAATACCTTTATATGGGTTTCACCCTTAGAATATCAAATAAAACGCATACCATTGTCGTCGAAACGTACAATCTAATTGTACTAAACATACAACTCAAGATGTTAAGCACGCAATTTGCAGCACTACACTGCAGGAACTACGTTCAGCAAGCATCTCATCATAGCTTTGTCGAATCATGTAAATGATAGAGTACTGTAGCAAGAGGGAGCAGAGACCTTGACAAAGCAGTCATGGAAATGCAGCCTGACCAAGGACGCCGCCATCCTGGCCTCCTTGGCGACGGCCTGCGCCACGATGGACTGCACGATCTCCTTCGCCTTTGGGCACGAGTGGTCGTAGAACTGCGGGAACAAGCCGTACCAGGGGTTGCCGCGGACGGCGTCGGCGAGGAGGAGGGGAGAAACTAGGCAGAGCACCACCAGGCAACCCATGGAAGTCGCCATGTAAGTAACCTTTGCTGCACTGCGTTTCAAGCGACAGGAAGGAGTTGCTACTTGTTTGTTTCTACTTCTCTTCTTGTGGATGGGGAGGAGGTGGCATGGGGTGGTATATATACACAGTGGGAGGAGTAAGGAAAGAAGGGTGGTTTCGAGCAGAGGACGGTGAGATGCAGCTGGGCAGCTGGGTTGTTAGGCAATGCGTATAGAATCAGTGAGCTCGCTTGGCACTGTTTTCAACTGCTTCGGCAGTAGTTTTTCCATCAAGTAACTCCAAAGGTTTAGACTTGCCTCCTCCCAAGGCCTAACAGTCTTAACGTCTTGTTAGCGGCTGCATTTTCAGTGTGAAGTTACTCGAAGATTTAACTTTCGTAAACAAAGTGTAGATGGAGAGATTTCTCAGATAAGTTTAAGCTTAATATTTTTTTCTTTTTTACTGAGAAGCTAAAACTTAAATGAGATAAAGAAGCTGTGTTGATTATGCTGCCCATATGTACAGCTGCACCATACAATGCCTAACAAACGTACCCACATACCACAATACGGTATTACCGGAAACTTTGTTTATGAACTAATCGCATAATTTTGTGATTGTTTAATATTGCCACCTCCTGGATCCGAATGTCACAAGTTTAACTACCTAAATAAGGCAGATACAATCTTACAATCGGTCAGTCATCGCTCTCACTCGAACCTTTTTGCATCACGGTAGGCCCACCCCTAACAAGTAGTAAGTAGTACATACTCCCAAGTCCCCAACATAGTTAACCTCGCGCAACACATGACAATACAAACATATCATATGTGAAATCAAACTGACAAAAAGTACAAAAGGCGTAACAAAGGTGAGGTTTTGCTTCCCAATTAATTAATCCTGCTACTTTTGTTATACGCGAGTGTCGTTACAGGTCGGAGGGTATTGATTAATGCAACACCGTATGCAGGGCTGTGCGCATGGAGGTTTTCTTATTGTTAGCGACCACTGAGCACGGATTCGTATCCCCCACCTGTGGGGATCAAAGCATGATGCTACAGCGCCGTGTCTTTTTTACACAAGTGTTGGATCGAAGGATATATAATATGTAAGATTTTTCGGACATTGTCGTGGTATCGTATCGTATAATTGTACATCCTCTGTCCGAGTTTACATGACATATTTTTTATCTATAAATATAAGAGAAGTTTTACAATGTATTATACTGGTAATATATAGTGGGTAGTAGAAATCAAATCTAGATATTGATTTATCAAGGGTATTTGTACTGCTATACTATCGGAGGAAGTATAAATAAATACTAACTAATCTAATCCATTGGATCGGAAAGAATGAACGGTCCACGTTAAATTTAGTGTACAGTAAGAAAGCTCAAATATAAAGTGTATTTCATGTTTCACTGCAAAGTAGTGTGGTGTCCTCTTTATATCCTTAATAAAGAGGCACAAATATAAAGTGTATTTCATGTTTCACTGCAAAATACTTTCACTGCAAAGTAGTGTGGTGTGTCCTCTTTATATCCTTAATAAAGTGTATTTCATGTTTCACTACAAATATGATAGCATCATGCATCTGTTGTTAAAGAGGCACAGATTGAATGATAGACCATAGGCCGATGTATTCCCTTAGGAGATATGGGTCAGGTGGCGGCGGATGTCAGGAGTTTTTATTTTTAATATCCTCTTGTATCAAACTGAAAGTTTGGATGGTTCATCCAATGGCTAGAGAGCATTTGTAGCATTACGCCTTTTGTTGTACAGTCAGGGACTCAGGAACTGATATCCTGCTAAGTGCTAACACACGCATGCCGAGTTGCCGACAGGTCAAAGGGGATGTGCGATGTACTACCTACTCCGAAGCACAGGATGCGCGATGATTCGCGCTAGGTGCTCGCATGGCCATTCCCGGCAGGAGTTCAACTGCCAAAGCCTCAGCACCGGTAGAGAAGAAGCCTTGTTCTTCTGTGCAGCACATATCAGTGGCCGTTTCTTCAAGAAAACAATAGCGTGGTTGTTACTGCCAGAGACTTGCAGCTATATAGTATATACTCCATATGCTACGTGTATACTGCGGGAACCGTCGTCTTCGTGCTAGGTAAATACAGAAGTTTCCTGAAGAAAAATGAGATGTTACTACTCGCAGTAGTGATCAAGTACTATTTTTACCTATTTTTATGTAATTTCATATCCTTACTCAATTGACACGGGAAGAATCAGCGTAGAGGGAATGTATTGAAAAAGTTTAACTAGGGGTTTTCGTGTTTGTACTGCATTAGTGGTCTACATTAATTACTGTTTATATCTTTATCTTGTTCGCGATATATATTTTGCAGTTTGATGGCTCGCTGTTATTTACATATTTCTATCAAACATTCTGGTGCCTGATGTATTATCCTCTAATGTTCTCTCATATGGTAGGTAGGTAGGTAGGGGATTACTAAACTATAAGATATATAGCCATAGGAAGAGCATGTCACATGCCTGATGCCTCAAAAGGGACTAAAAACTTAGCATCCCTACTGCTACAAACCTTGGGGGAGACAAAAGTGACATGGGCAAGAGTACCTGCTCATGTTGACTTCTGCTGTGTTAGGCTTATGATTCATAATTGTCTCCTGTTCCTCCCATTCCCATTTCCCTCCTATAATCAACTCTTAACGGCATTGAAATCATGCTTACTGTGGAGGAAAAGGCCACAATTTGAATAGGTCCTACACATTTCTTAGAAGTTAACCAACACAGCAGAATTGAAAATAGTTTGCCAATGATTTCGTACAACTTGTTCCATGAATAAAGGACTTGACAACTAAATGATTGATTAGAGAGTTGCTTAATGTATTAATCTGATGTTCATTTTACCAACTCCGATCTGCTTGTAAGCAAGCTTTTATTTTTAAAAATAAATTAGTAAGAAAAAAAAGCTCTTTTATATTACTCTGTGTTTCCCACAATGTATACATATGTTCATTTTTACCGGGCTATTTTATTTCACAATTCAAGTAGGTCAAATCTTACATTTTTCTTTCTATAGTTAACACTTACTCCGTTAAGCATCAAAGTTTTAAATCACTATTTTCGTGGCTTGGTCCTAAAAAAACCTATAACAGCTATTATGGTCGTTCTTAAATCACGCTTTTAGTACTAAAATATTTTAAAAATTAAATATGTATATAATATAAGTCACATTCAAACAAATCGTAAAACCATGGTGACGAATACTCATAAAACAGGGGTGCACCAACGGCCCAATTGCAACAAGCAAAGCCAGGCAAAGCGGCGGCCTCGAATACGCCCTTCAAACTAAACAGCCGTCCCTACCGCTACCCAAATGCCTACGAGACCATTCAGGAGACCATTCCCGACCGGTCCCGGACCGACTCAAGAGGTTCCCGACCCCGCGGCGGGGCGGATCCCGGCCCGACTCAAAGAGGTTCCCGACCCGCGTGGGGGCGGGATCCGCGCTGACTTCGAGCAAGGGTTCCCGACCGCGGCGGACGGGATCCCGCGACTCCGACTTCGAGCAGCGTCGCGCGCATCGAGTCCGTGTCAACCTAAGGCCACGTGCCCCACGAAACGGTCATTAGTGGATCGAGCGAGGCGGTGGTCCTTCCCAAGACGATTTGATAAGTCTGCGAAGCCACGCCTCTCTGTCCCATCACCACCCACCCACAAGCAAGGACACGCCTCTCCCGAGGCAACTCCAACGTCACACGCGACTACGCCAAGACCCACATGGATCACGAGAGCGCCACGCCACTTCCGGAGGATTACCTAACCACTCGACCGGCTAGACCACCGACCAAGCATAGGCTCGGAAAGCGACGACTCGGCCGATGGGAGTAAGCGACCACGGGCATGAGCGATGGCGACGCTGGGCAAGACGAAGCCCCTAGAAGTAGCTCACCGCACTTCGCCAATTCTCGATGTAACCCGCCTTCAGATCTTGAAAGGAGGCGGGAACCTCCTAACAGGAAAAAGGAGTAAGAGCTACAGAGAGCTTTTTCCTCTTCTTCCTCTTCTTCTTTTTCTTCTCCTTCGAGAGCGAAGTTTAGATCATTCTAGTGTTGAGGCTCCACCTCTCGCTTGTAAAAACTCTCAGTGCTATCCGCACCCCAATGAATACAATACCAACGCATTTAATCGGAGTAGGACCTTGGCCCGAACCAAGATACATCTTGGACTCCGGTCTAACCATTCAGGAGCGGGAACGCTGCAGCCCTTAGACTTACAAATTTACTTGCCGAAGCGCCAAACGCCGGCAGCCATGCCCAGTAGGGGCTTCATGCGCTTCTTGACAGATCTCCGGATTCCCATTCGTCTCCTTGATGGCATTCTTCTCCAACGACGGCATGATGTGTTAGGAGCCGGATCCGCTCGGCCCTCGGCTTCACCGGCACCTGGGAGGAGAGCTCACGCTCATCAGCCGCGGGAGGGCGGGCGCTGCGGGAGCCGGACACCATCTCCGTAACCGTCCCACTCCGGCTTGAGCGCCCATAGCCCCAAAGCCGAACACGAGGAGCGTTATACCTCCTTTGGCGAAAGCCCCGGCCCGCCAGCAGAGATCCTGTCACCTCCCTCGCCACGACTTGTAGCTATGGTCGGCTACATGCCAACCTCCATCCACGAGTTCTTTGAAGACTCTTCCAGCCCACGGCTCCAGCCCGACACGAGTATCCGCCCAGCAGCGTGACTCGCGAGTGCAACGTGGCGAGCATACCGATTTGGTCGTAGCCACCGCGGCTCACGACGGTCCCCGTCCGGCGACCGAGGCACGGAGGGGAATACCAGCCGCGAAGGCGAACGCTGGCCGCCAGTTTCGCTACCGAGCTCCAACGCAACGCCAGCAGAGCTGGAGGAGCGAAGGTCGAGCTGACCGGCCCAGCCAACTGGAGCAGGGAGCCCGCCGAGCCGCGCAAGTCTTGGCGACGCAGCGCGCGCGCGCCAAGAGCACCACAAGTTGGGGCGAATCCGCGCCCCAGCTTTTTCCTCACGAAGCCAAAACGTGGCTGCGGCCGCATCTTTGCTCGAGGCCTTCCGAGTCGCAAACCCGGAGGCGAGCTACCTACGGAACCCGGGGTGGTGGAGCGCGCGGCATTGCAGCAAAGACATGCAGAGCCTCCGGCCCTACCACACCGGGCGCTACTTCCGCCACCGGGCCTGCATCGCCATGCGAGCCGGCCGTGCGGCAAGACCGCACCCCACCATGAACCACCTCAGACTCACGCACGGTGCGCCGCCGCCCTCGGTAATGTTTACGACATCCGCGCCACCCTCGAGGCGCGAAGAAAGATGGCGGAGGACGCCCCCACTCACGTGTTGCGGATGGTGAGCGCCACTATCGGCAGCCGAGCCCTCGATGGTCCCGGACCACGGGCTTTTGCCAAGGATCCGCCAGCGATTTCCGCCCGATTCCGGCGCCTACCAACATTGCCAAGTACACGGGCCACCAACCCGGTGTCTGCTCAAGATTACGGCTCGCGTGTTGGGTCGGGAGCGACAGATGATCTCTTCATCATCCAAGATTCTCCCATCTACCTCGCGGACTCGGCCGAGCTCGCTCAGTACCGCCTCAAAACCGCCGTGAACTGGCCGACTTGAAGAATCTCTTCGTCGGTAACTTCGTGGCACTTATAAGCGCCGGTAACTCCTGGGACTCGAAGGTCGCAGCGGCACCAGGGAGACTCTCCGGGACTACATCCGAGGTTTTCCCGCCAGGTAACGAGCTCCCGACATCTCCGACGCCGATGTCGTGGGAGCCTTCATCTACGGCACCTCTGCAAGGCCTTGGTGCACAAGCCGGGCCGCCTCAAGCCCAGACCACCAAGGAGCTCTCGACATCGCCATTCAACCACGCCTCGTGAGGAGGCCGAGGGGCTATTTTCGAAGGAGGAAAGGCCCAGCCAGAGCAGGCGTCAAAACTGGTCTCCTTCCGGCCGCTTCGACAAGCAGGCAGACAGGAAGCAGATCAAGTGAGACCCAGTGATCGCCACGGCCGACCGCCGCCAGCGAAGCAGCGCGGTAATCGCCGCCCCACCACTTCGAGAAATTGATGGATCGCCCATGCAGAACCATGGGTTCTTCGTCACACAAATGGGCACGGACTACGAAGTCCCGAGGCGCTATCTCTCTGGCGTCCCCACCACGCCGCAAAGGAAAGAAGCTCGCCGCGCCCCGCGAACGGCGGAGAAGAAGGCAGACGACGAGTTCCCGAGCCCACGTACGCCTCATGATCTTCGGAGGATCGGCACTCGCCGACAAGCGTCGACTCAAGCTTGCTTATCGCGAGGTCCACACCGTCACCGGCGTCCCCAATATCTTCGGTGGTCGGAGTTCCCGATCACCTTTGATCGACCGATCACCCGATCGCGTCCACGGTAGGAGGTACCGGTGGTGGTCGGCCCGTCGGGCGAACGGCGCCTCACGAAGGTGCTGATGGACGGGGGCAGCGGCCTTAACATCCTCTACGTTGAGACGTTCGACGCTATAGGGGTCCCGCGCTCAAGCCTCCGGCCAAGCAAGGCACCTTTCCATGGCGTCATCCCGGGCCAGCAAGCCCATCCGCTCGGGCAGGTCGACCTGCCCGTCACCTTCGGGGAGCCGGGAAACTTCCGCACCGAGACCCTCACCTTCGAGGTCGTGGATTTCCCCGGCGCCTACCACGCCATCCTGGGGAGGCCATGCTACGCCAAGTTCATGGCGATCCCCAGCTACGCCTACCTCGTCGAAGATGCGGACCGCATGGAGTCATTATCATGCATCGTCTTTCCAGCTGCCTTCAATCTGCGGCCTTGGCGGTGCCGCAACTCGCCTCAGCGATCGTTGCTCTACGGAACTCAACAAGCTCGGGAGGAAGCCGCGAGTCCGTCCCCGAATCCGGCAAATCGGTGGGATCCTTCAAATCCGCCGAGGACACGAAGGAGGTCACGGTCGATCCTCGTGATCCGACCAAGACCGTCTTGGGTCGAGCCACGCTCCTCGCCAAATAGGAAGCGCTCGTCGACTTCCTCCGCACTAACAAAGATGTCTTCGCATGGAGGTCCTCCGACATGCCGGCATTCCAAAGGAGGTCGCCGAGCACTCCTTGAGCGTCCGACCGTGCTCAAAGCCGTCCGCCCAACGCCGCAACGCTCGACGAGGAAAGCGCAGGTTATAGGAGAGATCGCCAAACTCTTGGCGGCAGGTTCAGAAAAGAGGTGCGCCACCCGAGTGGCTAGCCAACCCTATACTTGTAAAAAGAAGAACGGCAATGGAGAATGTGTGTTGACTATCGAGTCTCAACAAAGCATGTCCCAAGGACCCATTCCCTTACCTCGCATCGACCAAGTCATCGACTCCACCACTGGGCGAGATCTCTTTCCTTCTCGATGCCTACTCGGGCTACCACCGTTGCGCTAAAGGAGTCCGACCACCGCGACTTCCTTCATCACTCCGCTCGGCTCGTTCGCTATGTCACAATGCCCTTCGGCTACGAAGAACGCGGGCGCTACATACCAATGATGTATGCAAACGTGCTTCAATGACCGGATCGGCCGCAACGTTGAGGCGTATGTCGGCGATATTGTCGTAAAGACCGGAAGGTCGACGACCTTATCGCCGACCTAGAAGAGACTTTCGCGAACCTTCGGCGGTTTAGCATAAAGCTCAACCCGTAGAAGCGTCTTCGGGTCCCCAAAGGAAAGCTCTTAGGCTTCATCGTCTCGAGCGAGGCATCGAGGCCAATCAGAGAAGATCTCGGCGATCGCAGGATGGGCCGTCGGCAACCTCAAAGGGGTCCAGAGGGCCGACCGGTGCTGGCGGCTTTGAGCCGTTCGTGTCTCGCCTCGCGAGCGCGAATGCCGCTTCTCAGTTGCTCAAGAACCGGCCGCTTGGGTTGGACACCCGAGGCTCGGGAGGCCCTCACCGCTGAAGGCCTTCTGTCCTCGCCTCCGATCCCCGTCGCCCGGCACTGTGTGAATCATTGCTCCTCTACATCGCCACTACTCAAGTCGTCGCCGCGGCCCTCGTGGTGGAGCGAAGCGGAAGAAGGCCGTGAGCTCAAGGTACAACGGGCGGTCTACTTCATCGATGAGGTACTTTCGAGTCCAAGACTCGGTACCTACAGTGCGAAGTTACTCTACGCGGTGCTCATCGCAAAGAGGAAACTCGTTCACTACTTCGATCAAGACGCCATCACATGGTGACCACGTCCCCACTAGGCGAGATCATCCACAATCGCGATGCCTCGTGAAGGATAGCCAAATGGGCGCTCGAGCTTAGCGGCCATGGCATAATATCGCCCCTGACGGCGATCAAGTCGCGAGCTCGCCGACTGCGCCGAGGTGATCAACCCGAAGCACCACGGTGGGTGAAGACCAGTCTTGACAATGTACTTCGACGGTCTTACACCAAGAATGGCGCGCGCGGAGTCGCCATCATCTCCCCGCTCGAACAGCTTCAACACGCCATTAGGTTGCTCTTCGACGCGACCAACAACATTGCCGAGCATCGAGGCTCGCCAACGGTCTCGGATCGCCGCCGACCTCGGTGCCGCCGGCTCTACGCCCACGGGACTCCAAGCTTGTCGTCGACCAAGTCATGAAGGTCGCGGAGCCCGAGACGCCAGCGTGGCCGCTGCATCGTCGAGAAGCACGCCGCCGAGGAGCGGTTCAAGGGTTTCGAAGCTTCACCATAGCTACCGACGCTACAATGGCGAGGCCGATCACCGGCCAATCTTGCCTCCAGCGAGAGAGCTCGTCCCGCCGGGATCTTCGTCTCGACCTCCTGCGGCCATCATTCGGTGGACTCGGCGGCGGCCACCCGACCAATCCAAAGACGGCCGCCCGGATCGACGCCTTGCGATCGGGCGTAGACTTACGGATCTCGCCCGCGGTGTGCTAGCACTTGAGTCCGACCGAGGAGGCCCTACATCGACCGCTTGACGGACGGTCACTTCGACCCGACCGAGGGCCGGCGCGCTCGCCCACGAGCAAAATCCTTCGTCTGATCGCCCTGACCTCTACAAAAGGAGTCCCTCGGTCCTCCAAAATGTATCTTGACCGACCAAGGAAAGCAATTTGGACGACATACACAATGGAGTCTGCGGTCACCACGCAGACACCCGATCTCTTGTGGGAAAGGCCTTTCGACAAGGTTTCTCTTGCCAACCGGGCTGTCGGTGAGCATATAAACGCACTCGCGAAGGATGCCGATTCTTTGCTTTCGTGAGACGATCTGCCGGCCCAAGCTTCTGAGCGATCCCATCACGTGGCCTTTTGCCGTCGGGGACTCGATTTGGTCGAGCCTTCGGAAAGCGCCGGGGTTTCACCCACCGCTCGTCGCGGTAGATAAGTTCACCAAGTGGATAGAGGCCAAGCGGTCGTGGCGCCACGCGTCGGTACAAGCGCCATCTTCTTCCGCGACATCGTTTTTAGGTTTGGAGTCCCAAACCCATCATCACCGGCAACCGAACACGCATTCACGGGGAAGGAATTCTCGAAGTTCGTGGCGACTTCAACATCCGTGTCGATTGGGCAGTGATAGCCATCCGCGGACTAACGGCGGTCGGCGCACTAACGGCATGATCCTTCAGGACTCAAGCGCGGATCTTCGATCGGCTCAAGCATTTCGCAGGCCCGGTAGCCGAGCCGCCTCCGTCCTCTGAGTCTGCGGACCACGCCGACCGGCGACCGGGTTCACACCCTTCTTTATGGTGTTCGCTGCCGGGCCGTTTGCCCATCGACACGAATCGGCTCCCGAGATTGCAAGCCGATGAGGCTCGAGGGCTCGCCGCAACAAGACGCCATCGACCGGCTCGGACGAGGCGCGCGGCGTGGCCGCCCTGCGGTCGGCCGATATCAACAAGCCTCAAGCCGCTACCACGGCCGCCAAGTTCGAGGACGATCCTTGTTATAATGGCGACTTGGTTCGCGTCGGTCCGGACAACCAAAGATAAGCTGGTAGCGCCCCCGGAGGGTCCTTTCACCGTCGTGGAAGTTCTCCGACCGCACCTTCGACTCAGGGCGCCGATGGTCGCATCCTCCCTAATGCGGAACATTGAAAAGTTAAGGCGATTCTATCCTAAGCTCTTTTCTTTCACCGGTATAAGTCTTTACCTTTCTCCCAACCGAGCACTGGTATGCCACGGTGACGACTCTCGGGTGCCGTGGCGCCCGTTGAGCCGCTCGGATGGTGTCCATGCTGGTCGGTGACCCAGTAGACCACGCAGGTCTATCCCGGCGGTAACCCTCTCGACCGAGTGCTACGACCTCGCCCGGTGGCTATGGTTGCCCAAAGAGCACTCCGCGGAAGAAGGAAGCACCGAGTGGGATGACCTTACGTCGATTGGGAACAATCTTCCCCACACGAACTCGCTAACTCACGTACTCATGTGGTCGGTGACCCGACTAGTCACAGAGTCTATCCCAGCCATAACCCTCTCGACCCGAGCGCCGGCTACCCCTCGCCCAGGGCTATGGTTGCTAAGTAGCACTTTGCGAAGAAGGAAGTGCCCGAGTGGAAAAACCCTTGGCCGTCGGGAACACTCGAACCCCCATGAGTCGCGCGTAACTACCGCATAAACAAGACTCCTATCCTCTTGGCCCTCTCAAATTGACTGACCTACGACATGGCGACCCGTGGTCCTTGAGGCTATGGTCGGTCAAACCAAACACAAAGGAGAGCAAAGAGGCAAACCGAGCTACAATTACTTACGATCGTTTACACAACAGATCTTTGCAAGAAAAAAAAGGGGCTTCTTTCTTCCTCTTCTTCTTGGTGGCCGGCCCAGCGCGGAGGAGGAGGACTGCATCTTGAGGCGACCTCGAGCCGGGGCGTGGTCGGCGATCTCCGAGCATGCGGCTCGACACAGAGCTCGAACACAGCCGACCTCGTCGTCGGTCCGTTCCGGCGATGCCGCTACTCACCATCTTCGAGGTCGTCATCGTCATAGTGCGAGGCGGTGTTGACGATCTGACGAATGAGCTCCAGTATTGCGCCCGCAATCACAGCCGCCTCCACAAGCCCGGCACTCGGGCCAAGCGAGGCAAGTGCGCTCGGGCACGCCACATGCCCAAGACTTGGGCGCGAACCTCTGGCCGCCCTCCAAGGCTTCGATTCGGCGCCCATCTCGGCCCTACCATCCTCGGAGACCCTCGGCGCCGAGCCTTGTCCCCGCGATATCGCCACGTCGCGGTCTCCGCCAGCATTCGAGCCTCCATGGCGGCGCTCGGGTTTTTCTCGCATCATGAAGTTTTCGGCGTCTCCAGATAAGTTCCCTCTACGGGTCACCCCTACCGAAGCAATCAATGGAGGAGTTGAGACACTTACCGATCAGAGTCGATCAGTCGCCGACTTCCCTCCGAGACTCTCGTGAGGGCGTCCTCAAGGAAGCGCCTCCGAACAGCCTCCTGCTGGGCCGGCTTGTTCAGCGTCCTCCGGCCCGATCCTGCCCGACCGCAGATGAGTCGCTTTGTGCCACCACTCGCCGTGTGGGCGGCGGCGTCCTTGGCCTCGGTGACCTCCGCCAGGAGGATTCAAGCTCCGCCACCTTGCCCTCAAGGCCTCGGCCCCAAGGCGCTGCGTCGTAAGGGCCTTTGAGGCCTCCTCCACTCTAGGCGGAGTTTTTCGCCTCCGTCCGCCCAATGTTCAAAGCCTCTTGGGCAAGACGAAACTCAAGCCGCAGCCGAACCACTTTCTTCCATCTGCGGCCGCCACCGAGCATCCGGCGGCGAAGGAGCTGGCTTTGGCGCTCGAGCGGGCCCGCAAATCTTTGCACAACACGTACATTTCACAACCGCGAAAACATATCGAGAGTTACAGTCGACTCCTTCGCTCGCCTTACCAAACTTACGGGTTGAATCCCCCGACCATCACCTCCAGCGCCTGTTTGAAGACTCTAAGGCTAGGGTCGACCCTTATGGATCACCCTATCTCCTCCTCCGCAGCCGTGGTGCCTAGCCAAGGGCGGCCCAATCTCGCTCCTCGGTAGGGTCCATGGATCCCGCCACAGGGCCACATCCGGCAGCGACCTTCGCCTGCTCGCTTCCGGAGGGAGGCGCCCGACGAGCGCCATGGCGGGCGAAGAAGTCGGCCCTCTGGAGCCCCTTGGGGCGGGGTCGGACGCTCGCATCATCGCGCGCCGGCCGGCGGACGCGGGCCTACGCCACCACTCCGGCGGCACTATCTCGGCCGGCCGCCGGTGGAGTCAGCGATCGCTCCACTCTTCCGCCAGGCGCCCTTCGATCGGCGCAATGGCTAGCCGGCGTCGCCGTCCCCTCCTCTGGGAAGACCCTCGCGTCGGCCGGCGGCGTCGGCGGCGGGGCGGAGCTCTTCGCCGCCTCGATCTCTCCTCCTCAAAGGAGGGCGTCTGATCGCGTGCTCGTAAGCGCCGACTGGTCGGTACCACCGAGCCGCCGTGACGCCACTTGAGAAGTGGTGCAGCCGCCTCAAATCACGCCCGTGTAAGCGCGCTGCACGTCCACGATATTTAAAAGTCACCCGAGCGGCTTTTCTACAAAAATGTTCCAGTGAAGGAAGAAATACTTCTCGAGCGGGAGGAGGCGCGTGCACGCGCTCTCTTCGTCGGCCCCCACCAAGGCGCGGTCGGTGGCGCTTCCGGCTACCACCGATCGAGGCGTCGACAAGCTGCGCCGCAGATCGCCACTCGCTGAGGGATCGCGGCCGCGGGCTCTCTTGTCGGGCCAACTCTCGAGCCACCACTCACCGGGGGTCGGGAAGGAATGCGTGTAGTCGGGAAGCTCCCCACTATCGGTAGAAGTCGTCCCACCGCGGTGGACTCGATCACGTCCTCGCACGCGTGCCTTGCCGCGCTCCTTTCGCTTCTTCTTCCTCCTCTCCTCCTTCGCCTTTTATGGAATCGGCCTCGGCGGTCTTGAGAGGCGCCTCGTTCTTTCTCCCGGGAGCGGTGCGGGAGGACATGCCTCGAGCCCCTAGAGGATACAAAACGACCGATCGGGTCGACGCTAAGAGCGAAGAAGAAAGAAGCGAAGAAAAATCCCACAAACTCACCGATTTGGGGATGAGCCGACGAAGGCCCCGGGTGGCGCCATGCCACCGTGGCGCTTCCTCCGATAATCGCCGCCACCCTGCCTCCACCTCGACGCCGCCAACTCGGCCACCTCCATCCTTGCCCGGTCGGACGGCCCCTCATATTTGGAACATGGGGTGCGGCGAGTGCGAGGGGTCAGCACGCGCATCCTCATGAAGGCGCACGACAACATCCCCTGGTCGACCCGTTTCCTCGAGCCCCGATCTCTCCACGATCGGGGCCACCTTGTTCTTTCCTCTTCTCGCCCCAGGTCCATTGCTCCACCGCAACAGTGAGGCTCGCGAGAAAGCACAGGGGCATTGTTTTCAACGCTCCGGACATAGATCCATTCGGAGCGCCATCCCTTGTTAGAGGACGGCAGCTTGATGTCCAGTACTGGAGCTCCGCCCGTTCGAGCCGAGGGCCGAGCCGCCCATGGCGCCGTCGCGTCGACTACTGTCTTTCCAAAGCCTCGCTGGAAGAAGTGCGGCACAATACCTAATGCGGCTCAATCCTAAGAAGGCCTCGCGACGGGTAATGAAAATGGCGTGTGAAGGACCTCGTTAGGGTTGAGGTGGTGCACCTCCACCTTGTAATGGAAAAGAAGCCCTGGACGAAAGGGTGGGCGGGCGGGCGAGCCAAGGCCTCAAAAACGAGGCGGGACCACAACCTCGTCGCTTCTGCGGCGCCGGATAACGGCCCGGTCGGCACTCTCCGACCAGGAGGTGCCTCTGCGCGGGAGGAAGCCCTTCTTCACTAGGCGGAAGCGCGACTCTCTCCTGTCGCGGAGCACTCCGTCCACGACATCTTCGCGGGAAGCGACGGAAAGGTGAGAAGAAGAGGGTGAGGTTTCCTTCTCGCTCTCAGCGTTTTCTTGCTTTAGGGGCGGAGAGGCGAAGAAGGCGAAAGCGTGGCTACCGAGGCACCCCAACAACGTACTTATAGGAGGCGAAGGGCCGCCGACCGAACGGACGCCTCCTCGAGCGAATCGTCGCGTCCGCCCTCGCCACATCACGCGCGCTACCGTAACTCCGTTCCAATTCCACTCGCATTTAATCTCGCTCGCGTCGGGTTGCGAGTCATAAAGACGCCGCCCGAACAGCAGCGTGTCCTGTTACCTCTTGGTCTCCGCCTTTTGGCCGGACGGTTGTTCCGGCGGCGAGAGGCCCATTGGGCGCTGCGGTCCCAAGATGGCAAAAAGCTTTGTGGCTTGCGCGAGGCCAATGGCAAAGTCAGTGGGTTCAAAAGGCCTAACCCACCGGATGGGCGTTAGGCCGCCCAGTAAACAGAGCGAGGGCAAGTCACGAGGTGAGCCCACGGGGTCCGGTTGGGTCGGTGACGACCAGCCACCTCTACTCGCGTCCGAGACCATACTTCACACTCTCCGGAGCTCATCGATGAGCGACACCTACCGGTGCTCTAGGTCGGTGACGACCCGTGGTCCATCTGATTGAGTAAAGAAAGGTTTCTTATGGGTCGCCCCACAGCGGGCCAGGACACCCTACTCTGGGACCGTCGCTCGGAAGGGTCCCCTTGGCGAGACCTCCCAGACCCACTCGGACTACCGTTACTAGCTCCAAGAGCACGGCGTTCAAACCAACGCAGTAAGCGTCGCTCGCCACCTCCGTGTCCCACACTGCGGATGGGGTAAACTTGTGGATAGGCGGCGGCTACTCCTCTCGCAGCTTCCCTCACGGACGGGACTAGGGATGGATACCGCGTCCCTACCACGACGTTAACGAGCACTTTCGGACACGGAACCTCGCGGAGGCATCCGGCGTCCTTGCCGACCAAGGCACTCGGACATCGGAACCTCGCGAGGCATCCGGTGATCGCTCTGCCGACCAAGGCACTCGGACATCGGAACCTCGCGGAGGCATCCGGTCGTCCTTGCCGGCTAAGGCGGCGTCGGCTACGACGTTAAGCGAGCACTTTCGGGCATCGGAACCTCGCGAGAGGCATCCGGTCGTCCTGCCGACCAAGGCACTCGGACACCGGAACCTCGCGGAGGCATCCGGTCGTCCTGTCCGACCAAGGCACTCGGACACGGAACCTCGCGGAGGCATCCGGTCGTCCTTGCCGACCAAGGCACTTTGACGCCGGAACCTCAGCGGAGGCATCCGCCGCCCTTGCCGACTAAGGCGGCGTCCCACTACGGCGTTAAGCGAGCACTCGGGCACCGGAACCTCGCGGAGGCATCCGGTCGTCCTTGCCGACCAAGGCACTCGGACACCGGAACCTCGCGGAGGCATCCGGCCGTCTGCCGACTAAGGCGGCGTCCGGCTACGACGTTAAGCGAGCACTCGGGCACCGGAACCTCGCGGAGGCATCCGGTCGTCCTTGCCGACCAGGCACTTTGGACACCGGAACCTCGCGGAGGCATCCGATCGTCCCTGCCGACCAAGGCACTCGGACACCGGAACCTCGCGAGGCATCCGGTCGTCCTTGCCGACCAAGGCACTCGGACACCGGAACCTCGCGGAGGCATCCGGGCGTCCTGCCGACCAAGGCACTCGGACATCGGAACCTCGCGGAGCATCCGGCCGTCCTGCCGACTAAAGCGGCGTCCAGCTCGACGTTAAGCGAGCACTCGGCACCGGAACCTCGCGGAGAGCATCCGGTGCGTCCTTGCCGACCAAGGCACTCGGACACCGGAACCTCGCGGAGGCATCCGGCCGTCCTGCCGACTAAGGCGGCGTCCGGCTACGACGTTAACGAGCACTCGGGCACCGGAACCTCGCGGAGGCATCCGGCCGTCCTTGTCGACCAAGGCACTCGGACACCGGAACCTCGCGGAGGCATCCGGTCATCCTTGCCGACCAAGGCACTCGGGCATCGGAACCTCGCGGAGGCATCCGGCCGTCCTTGCGACCAAGGCACTCGGACACCGGAACCTCGGCGGAGGCATCCGGTCGTCCTTACCGACCAAGGCACTCGGACGCCGGAACCTCGCGGAGGCATCCGGCCGTCCTTGCCGACTAAGCGGCGTCCGGCCACGACGTTAAGCGAGCACTCGGACACTGGAACCTCGTGGAGGCATCCGTCGTCTTACCGACCAAGGCACTCGGACGCCGGAACCTCGCGAGGCATCCGTGCGTCGCCTTGCCGACTAAGGCGGCGTCCCACTACGACGTTAAGCGAGCACTCGGACACTGGAACCTCGTGGAGGCATCCGGTCGTCCTTGCCGACCAAGGCACTCGGGCACTAAAACTCCGAAGGCATCCGCTCATCCTGCCGACCAAGGCACCGATTAGCTACGGCGCCAAACGAGCAAAGGAAGATTTCTTGAGGAACAAACCGCGAGTTCGCACGTCCGACCACTCGAACCGATCGCGAACTTTCTAGCGCCGTGATCAAAGCGAAACAAGCGGCTAACTCCTTCACGAAGTCATTCATAGAGAGAAAAAAAGGATTTCATTAAAAAGCCAAGAGCTCAAAACTTTACACCACTTTACATGAGGCACACGCAAGACTCTCTATCTACACCTGGACTCTAAAACTCCCTACAATAACGCGACGGTAGGCCCTTGCTCGGCCGACGGGATGCACTGGGGTCGGTGGACTGAGGTCATTGGAGATGACTTCTTGGTAGGCCCTTGCACGGTCGTCAAGGCTGAAGCCACAGCCATGGAATGGCATGCTGCCGCCGCTGCTCAGCGACATCGACGCGCCCTCGCAATGTCAGCGCCCTCGCGCCATTGCCTCTAGGAGGCCCCTTGCCACTCCAAGCCTCGGGATCGCACGAAGTAAGCGTCCAGCGGCGAAGAACGTCGCGAGCTACTTCTTCTCTCTTTGGGAGTTCGGCTATCGCTGATCATATTCAACCCAAAGCTCGTTCAAAGGGTCTTCCTCTTCCACCACGATGTCATCACCAAATCAAGACTAAAGGGTGTCTTGAACACATTTCAAGAAGGAAAGGAGTCTCGTCTAAGAGTCTGCCTCCGAGCAACCTGTGGCGCCCTTATATACCCATTCAAGGAAGATCAAGCGACTCAGGAATAAATGGCCGCCGAGAGAAAAACGGTTACCACCACCGGAACCAAGCGGTCAAGAAGACGAACGAGCAAAAACACACCTAGCGTGCGCGCGCGCACAACAAAGCAATTAAGAGGCTCCCGCGTTCGCATACCTCGAACGTAATCCCGAGGCGAGCGTCGGATGCGTTGAGGCACGCCCGCAAATCGCGTAGGCCCGTTGGCCCACCTAGTTGAACGGATCCATCAAGCTCAACCCCAATCCGAGTCCGCCAACTCGATTGGAGGTTCGAGGCTCTTGGCGAATACTCATAAAGCAGGTGCACCAACGCCCAATTGCAACAAGCAAAGCCCAGAGCGCAAGCGGCGGCCTCGAATACGGCCCAGCCTAACAGCCCGTCCCGCCTGCTACCCAAATGCCTACGAGACCATTCAGGAGACCATTCCCGACCGGTCCCGACTCGACTCAAAGAGGTTCCCGACCCGCGTGGGGGACGGATCCCCGGCTCCGACTTCAGCGAGGTTCCCCGACCCCCGCGGCGGGGCGGGATCCCGCGGCTCGACTCAGCGAGGTTCCCGACCCCGCAGTGGGGCCAGGATCCCGCGACTCCGACTTCGAAGCCGCGTCCGCGCCGGAGTCCCGTGTCAACCTAAGGCCACGTGCCCCACGAACGGTCATTCAAGTGGATCGGCGAGGGCGGTGGTCCCTTCCCAAGACGATTTGATAAGCTGCGCCACGCCTCTCGTCCCATCACCACCCACCCACAGTGCAAGGACACGCTCTCCCGAGGCAACTCCAACGTCACACGCGACTACGTCAGCACCCACATGGATCACAGAGCAACTACGCCACTTCCGGAGGATTACCTAACCACTCGACCCGCTAGACCACCGACCCAAAGATAGGCTCGGGCGGCGACGGTCGGCGAGCAAGCGACCACGGCCAAGGAGCGATTGGCGGAGCGGCGGGCAAGATCAAGCCCCTAAAGTAGCTCGCTCGCACTTCGCCAATTCTCGATGTAACCTGCCTTTCAGATTGAATAAAAGGAGGCAGAACCTCCTAACAGGAAAAAGGAGTAAGAGCTACAGGAGAGCTTTTTCCTCTTCTTCCTCTTCTTCTTTTTCTTCTCCTTCCGAGGCGAAGTTTAGATCATTCTAGTGTTGAGGCTCCACCTCTCGCTTGTAAAAAACTCGGTGCGATCATCCGCACCCTGATGAATACAATACCAACGCACTTAATGGAGTAGGGACCTTGGCCCGAACCAAGATACATCTTGACTCGTGGTCTAACCATTCAGGGAGCGGAACGCATGCATGACCCTTAGACTTATAAATTTACTTGCCGGCCAAACGCCGGCACATGGTCCTTTAGAAGGTATTAATATTTTTGTAATAAGAATATAAGTCAAGTCTGGAATCAACAAACATGCTAATACATATCAAAGACCATAATCGATAACTAGTTCATAATGTTCTTAACAACAAGTACTTAATCACTAAGAAATAGATTATTGAAAAAGGGCGAAAGGAGGTATTTTACTATGTTTCTCATAGTTCACTTTATAAGAGATGCATCGACTCTTCCAGAATATTGGATTTCAAAATAAGCACAATGTTTTAGCCTGTGGGTACCTATATAGGATAGCGTGAGCTATCGCTAGCTACAAGCTACGATATATAGCGAATTATCACTAGCTATCTTGTTTGTAGCTAACATGCACAGTGGAACATTGACCCGTAGCTTCGCGTTTAGGGTCCAAACGCGTTTAGGGTCCAAAATAGCTATAGCTAGCTATAATTATAACATTGCTAAGCGTACAAGACTTTTGACCTTTGTTATGAAATAGAGCAAGTATTTATTGAGATCCCTTGGCATGGAAGCCTACAATTGTTATACTAATTAAGAATGTTTTAGGTCATCGTTATGATAGTATAGTTGATCATAGAAGATCACTGCTTTGTTGACTACTATTAGAGAGAAGGCCCTTGGCTTCCAAGAAATGGCTAATTTTATTTTTATCTATGTTTTGTTTTGTGAAGTGTTCTGTTTGATGGAGAAGGGAGGGATGTGCATGTTTCTCCAATTAAGCTTCTGGAAAGTCAATAGCACTTTACGCAATCTGATGCGTGTGATGAATATTTGACACTGTGGTTGCAAGCCTGCCATGCTACGTTACACAACGTAAAAGAGGGGGAAAACACTCGCTACATAATAATACATTACTACCTTTCATTGCTCTAAGCATGAATGTTATGGACCTAATAGGAGATCGAGGAAATTACATTGATTTTACAGAAACATACACGAGGAGATTGTTTACACCGCATCAAAAGATTAATTAATTAGCATATCAATACTCTCTCCGTCCAAATTAATTTGTAAGGCGTATTTCTTCTTAGCACATAAACCGATAAAATATTAAAAATAACTAGATTACCCCTAATTATTATCATTAAACAGTATACTCAATGCATGTGTATAGGAAATATAAAGTAGATATGTATATTTATTAGGAGTATAGAGGAAACATCACACTAATTTTATATTAGAATATAAAATATATACTATATTATGAACAAACATTCCAACAATATATCAAATAAGCTCGGACTGAGGGAGTATATGATAGCAAGATCTGACAGCACTTAACGCAATCGTACCTACTCACATGGACCACCACCAAAGGGTCAAAGATGCATCTATGGGTTTATTCAATTTCATCAACGTTATTACCTTGAGCATTTTGGTATATGTGCAACACACACCGATTTATAGCAGAACTCAGAAATTAAACTATCTAGAAAAACTCAGAAACTTATAGAAAAGGGCATTATTACATTACACACTCTCTCTCTGTGTGAGGTACATCAGTACATGCCTTCTCTAAAATTTTTGCCGTTAAAATTACAAGACTGTCATTTCAGTTAGTTCTCTCACCCATCTAAAAAATAGTACCCTCACAAGCAAATCGTGGTGGCCTTGGGAAAAAAGAAGAGTCATGGGTCATACCAATAAAAGAATAAAAAATAAAAGAAAAATCACTCATGCATGCAATATATTGCTCAATCATCTCTTTTTCTTTCTTTTTGCAACAACTAACCACCTTTTATATTCTCTTATTTAATATAATTTGTTAAAACCGGAGAAAATCAAGAAGGACACAAATACATTGAGCCGCACGTGGACTCATCTTATCACCATCTATTAATTAATCAAAATCACATCTGGCTATTCACTCCATATACTCTTAATCATAATAAAATTGCACATTACCATCCCGTGACTGCAGAGTACATAGTCATGTCAGCTCAAAGGCTAGTACCAATGTACCACGGCTAAAAAACCTAGTACTAGTGTACCACAGCTTAGAGAAGGCGAAAAAAAAACTAGTACTAGCTAGTGTACCAACTACAGGGCCCCACACCCACCCTAACTAATTTGTTCCTCTGCTTCCATGTGGCTGTAAGGCCTTTTCACCTGCCCGCCCGGCACCTAAAATCGATTGGCAAATGGAATCTGGACAACCACTTGACTTTGAGTTTTTTTTTTAGAAAACCATCTGATTTATATTAATAACTCAATAATATTACATTTAAAATTCTAGAAGAACACCCTGACACCTTGAGTTCCCGAGTCGATGAACATGCTAGACTTCTTTATCTTCATCGTTGTAGACTGTGCATCTTGCAACAGTGTCATAATTGTCGACAATTAGGGTAGCGGAAGGTAGGTTGTCAATAATCTCTATTTGATGTGTATAATCGATTAATACTAATAAAAGGATACCCCAACCCAAGGCGGCGAGCCGGCCTCAAGCATATCTCGACCAACAGTAGCAGCCGCGTACGCCACAACCGAATCGCTGCGAGACCACGCAAGGCATCCGCTCCCGACCGGCCAGGGGAAGCGAATCCGACCAGACAGCGCTCCCGACCCCCTCTTGGCGGGGCGGGATCTCCCGACTCCAACCAAACCAAGGTGACGAACGCCGAGTGCCGCGTGTCAGGTTCTCATCGGTCTACCGCCACGTACTCCCCGAATAAGGTCAATCAGAGCGACTATACAAGGGCAAGTGGCTCCTTCCCAAGAAGATCTGGTGATCGCGAAGACAAAGCTTCCATTTCCATCAACGATCACGTGACAAAGACGAGCGCGCTCCTCCCAAGCGGCACCAACGTCACGCACTCGGCGTCGGCGATTCGCAAGGGTCACAGAGGGCAAGTCGCTATTTCCGGGAATACCTAACCTCCCGACCACCAAGGCTACCAACCCAAAGACGGGCAAGACGGGTGGCGACGATCCACGGGACGAAGGACCGAGCTCCTAGCATAGGTCACCTCGCTCTTCCTTCCAACTCTCGATGTAACTCGCCCTTCCTTCGTATAAAAGGAGGCGGGGCTAACGATTCGAGGAGCGAGAACGAGAGGAGAGAGCGCTATCAAACCCATCTCGCTAAGCCATTGGCATTCTCGCTTGTAAAACTTTGTGCAATCATCTGCATCAAGAGTAATACAACACCACCACACGAATCGAGTAGGGACCTTCAGCCCGAACCAGTATACATCTTGGACTCACGAGTCTAACCATTCAGGAGTGGAACGCAGCGACCCCTAGACTTACAAATTTACTTGCCGGCACTCTCGAAAACGCCGACAATAACCTATATCTTTATAGTGGTATTGTTCATTAGAAAAAAAAATTAGAAGTGATTTATTCTGCGCCTAACTCAGACCAGTATTGATCTCTGGTATAGGCGTCGTCATCGTTGTCCAGATGAGTCGGTATGATAAAAAAACCCACGAAGAGTAATGGAAATCTAGCGAGAACTCATTGGAGAAAACAAAACTAGAAAATTGATCTAGTAACAAAAGCAGAAGAAATTAAATAAAACTTAAATTACTTCTAAAATGAAAAGGATCCTGCCCGCTCAATACCGAGCGAGAATACCGAAAAAGAAAAGAGAGAGGATGGGCAACAAATTAACTAACGGAGTCTGCGCCGACGACTAGGGTTTGTAGCAGGCGGTGGCTCGAATGCGTTCCTAGCTAGTGTTGTAAAACATGTGCTCGACTGATGGCCGCGCGTCAACTATATGGGACCTAGCTACAGCTTGGTTTGATATAATATTCATATTCATGTTGTTCATGTCTTTTTAGGTCAAGGCTCATAATCTTCACATGCTAATCTGCTATAGCTGTTGGACTTCTATCTATTCTAAAGTAGTATATGCATGCTTTGTAATTGTTAATCTGGAATTTCCAGGGACCTATGTACGTAGAAGCTGGCAATTATGCACTAATTAAACTTTTATATAATTATATTAATGTCTAGTAATCCAGAGCTCAAGGTCCTTGAAGAGTGAGGTCCTGACAGCCTTAACAAAACTGTATTTATTTGTACATGAAATGAACGCTGCTACGCGTACGCGAAAGCCTCTGTGAACAATGGCGAAAAGGTGATCAGCCTACCATTTTACGTGCGATCGATGATGTGCCGGCTCTTAATTTCACCATTTGTGCACATCATTTTGGCCAGCTAATACGTGGTGCAAAAGATCGTGCTTATAGTTTAGGCTGAAATTGGATAATCACACTTGACTTTGAATTTGATGGGCGACAATTAATTATATGGGACGTCATAGCTATACTGTAGCTTCGGTTCTTGTTCTTCAGCTCCTTTTTAGGTCAAGGCTCATATTCCTCACCCTCTTCACCTGCTAGCTGTTGGTTCCATCTAATCTAACAGAGCAATGTTTGTACTTGTTAATCTTTTCAGGGACCTTTGTGTACTACACTTTTGTACTAACTTCCATTAATCCATAGTTTTAAAAAAAATCTATTAATCCATAGCTCATGGCAAGAGCTGTTGAGAAAGAGATCTAATGTAATCCTAAAAAGAGATACAGTATAATCTCAGTTGGAACTACAACTTAAGCAGTTATACATAGACTGTTAGATAAAAAAAGTGGTGACCTAGATCTCCTTTAATACTATAGTAAAACAATGTACCGGTTTTCTACTGTAGCAACACACTATTGGATGACTCGGACGGTTCGTTAGTTTGATCGGACGGCGAAGAACTAGAGATCTCTTAAGTTGCAGTTACCAATTAGGCTACGGGAACCTTTTCCAGCCACCACACCACTGTACTTAGTGGTGCATGCTTGCGTAAGTGATGCCTTAATTAGTTAGCCACAAGCCATTTTCCCTTGTTATTTATGGAACAAAAGATGTGAGAGTGAGACCCACATAAACATAAGATCATGCACATATATATATCTATATCTTAGCATATCCTTTTTCTGTTTTCGCTGTAGAGAGGGCTATCCCACTTTTTGATGATGATGTGCATAACCGCAGCGTTAATTAGCTAGCTACCAAAGCTTCGCTCATGCATGCATATACTAGCTAGCCTTTCTTTGACAGCGACCGATCGATACGCATGCAGGGTCAATTGGCCGTACGTCATGATTCGCACGTTCAATCACACACATATATTTGAGTGCTTCCTTGAACTAGTATAACTGGCTTCCTAAGCAAGATGCAAAGCCTAACCTCACTGTACTTACAGATCAATTAGACGCTAAGTATAAGAAAATTTCGAATCATTAGAACATGCACACATCTATTAAATGACATACTGCAATTAATAATCAATTTTTAAAAATTAAAGTAGGGGTATAGAATAGAAATATTACGAGAACTATACATTTAATATCCAATAATATAGAACGACGACAATATATAGAATTAGCAGTAGGAGGAGAGTAACTAACTAGCTAACCAAACTACCCAATTAGGACGATTGACCTTTTCCATTCCACGGACAATGCAATGAAATGAAACCGCCGATGCATGCATGCACGCTATTGGGACTGGGTAGCAACTCCTCTCATGCATGCATATAGTACGTACGTGTGTCTATCCAAAAATACGTCACCAAGTCAATTAATATCGGGGATCAAATTTATTGATTGAATTGGTTCTAATTTTAGTGGTTTGAGATTTTTAAGATATTAGAACTATTTGTATTGCATTTTTAGTAAAATTTAAATATATGTATTCGATTTATGATTTTACGAAATCATTATATAAGACTATATATAGAGTTATACATATAAAGCGTATACCTAAAAAAATTTCTAGTTCCGCCGGTGATTAATACAGGTGTATGTTGGATTCTGTTCGCGTTTCTTCGCATGCATGAGCCAAGGGGACGCCGCCAAAAGAGCCGTGCCGACGGAAGCAAAGAAGGGACTACCGGACGAGACCGGCCAGCTAAATTTTTCGGCGCGGCCTTTATGCCGGACGCCACTGTTTCTACTCTGTACGTGTCACTGTGCCACGGTCGAGGATAAAAAACAGTAGTAATTAACCAGGCGCCGGTTACCGGCCCTAACGCTCCAAACTGATAAACAAATATCGGTCTAATAAATTTTAAATACTAGCAAAAATATTACTGTGCTTGTTTGCAAGCTAATAAAAATGTTAGAGATAAGGTAACGAAGTTAAACTGTATTAAACTAAGCAACAACATGAAGGCTTTTAGTTCTTATCAACGTGGAAATTTTGTGTCAACTTTTTGTACAGCCATATACAATTTCTAAGATCAAATTCAATTGCATGTGCAAGATACGAAAAGGAAATTAATATACCTACTGAAGTATTTTTCTTTTTCATATCTCTCAAATGAGATTGAGTTTGCTATTGACACTTTGTAGAGATGTATGGCATATTATACCCCAACTCTGGTAAATGTTTTGATAATTAAGACTGATTTTCATGGCATCTGTAACATTTAGTGTATTTGCAGTACAGGATACGCACCCATCCATCTGTAGATCGCAGGCTCTTTATCATTTTACTTTCCTTCTAAGTAAAAATCTACTGCTCCCATCACATTAAAGTCTAATAATATTCTTAAGACAATTTTCTCGAGAGATTCTTTAAGATAATTTTAATGGTATTATTTTCATGCGATCATTGTTTTTGACTTTTCACGGTCGCTAATACACCAAGCCGCCATTTTGAGGTGGAAGAAGTACTTACCAGCAAAAGAAGAAGAAAAAGCTCTCGGGAATGGTGCATGAGCCACTGTGGATTTCTGACTGTAAGCAACATGAGCATTCCACCGGAGAAGGGAACCGGTCGTGTCACAGAGCATGACATCTCAGAAATTAAATTGCAACATCATTGGCAACAATGCATGGCACGCACATGATATCACTGTTCAGGATGCAGCTATTAATTTGTTTCCCGAGGCTGGCCAGTTAGGCCGTGCAACCAGAATCATCACGTCCTTGTACGAATGGGCCAGGAGCAGGCATATAAGTTGTCAGTTCAGATGAAACAAATAATCATGTCACCATTCGTTTTTCGGGTGGAATCCGGTGAGACTTTTATTCTAATGAAAAAAGAAACTTTTTTTTTTTGGTGTGGAGTACTACTGTCGCTACTAGGCTGCTATGTAGGATAGCACTGTGGTTAAAGAATCAAGAACATGTATAACTCTGTAGTTTTATATAATGATTTCATAAAATTATAAATTTAACACATATATTTAAAATTTACTAAAAGTACGATATAAATAGTTCTAAGGTCTTTAAAATAGACAAAATTTAGTACATTGAAGATGTGATCTTGTAGTATTTTTCAATTTTTGGGAAGTGTCAAGGCATACCTGGCACACCTAGTACCGCTCTTGGAAATAACTGCTTGGTAGAAGCTAATGACGAGGATTAAAACCTTGTTTTTAATTAGGCCCTCTAGAATAATTCATGGCTATGCGCTGGTAATGAGCATATGAGTTATAAGACCCAAAATACATTAAAACAAAGTCTATCCATGTCCGAATGGTTAAGTCTCCAACTAGTTTAGTCAAAGATAGTCAAAACCTAGCTTCACATTGGTCTTCTCTGACCAGTGAAATGGCCGCCTCGACTAGCACACTGGTCGGGGACAAACAGTTTTTTCTACACATGTCTTCGTGCAGACAGTTATCTGGTCAGGGACAAACGGTTTTTCCTGCACATGTCTTCGTACGGATAGTTATCTGACAGGTACACGTAACCACTCGGAAGTTATCACCAGAAAATGCACCATTTGGCGAGAAGACACTGTTTGACGGAAAGGCGTCTCTCGGTTACATGACACCCCTTCTGGAAGTCGACTGTCGCCACTTCATCAAGGATAAATAGGGGGCCAATCTACGCTGTTAAGGACATCTGCTCTCGCAATTAGAATCTTGTAATATGTTATTAAGCATTCTGCAATCATCCAAATCATCATGTAATTCGTGTATTCTGTCATAGTTGTTTGGCTAATAAAGAAGTATTCTCCATTGTCTCCATTTTGATATCCAGAGGTCCACAATTTATATTTTCGTAAATTCGATTAAAAGACTCAAGGTCTTGAACATCGACGGTTAATATCCGATAAAACCTTGAAGTACATCGACCCTACTCATACCTTAGGAGTACACGAGCCGGAAGTTGGAACCCATCCTAGCAGCTCACAGAAAACCTGAGCTCCGAAATGGTTGCATTCTAAGTTTCATCGGTACACTAAAATTGCATTCTAAGCTTGGTCCGAATCCTGAAAACGAAACATAGCAAGTTGCATTGGCCGAAAGCCAAGTTCTGAACCGTCAAGTGATTATAAATAGTTCACTCTTTCATGCATGCGTAAACATACGCAAAATACCACTAGAAATCCCCAGATATCGTTAGTAAGGCTACTAATGCCTCCTAAATGTAAGATTTAATTCTAAATGTGTTCATGTGCTTTCTACTTGTCCTCCCAGTGGTGTTACAAGGATATATGTATTTGGACTAGGTGCAGCTGATACCAACATTTTCCATTCATGTTACCGGGATTTACTTAGAGATGGAGGCGAAACAAGGGGTAATTGATCATTTGCCCCATTTTACTTGGTGCAATTGATCAAATGCCTTATTTATTTCACTAGCATGTGACCTTAGGACCCGCATGTCAGTGAGACATCACGGGGTATTTGATCAATGGCACAAGTAAGTGAGGGTATTTATCAATTATTCCTAAAAACAAATGCTAACACTTTCAGTTTCCAACATGAATTTCTCCCTCCGGTTGCAAATAGTTGTCGTTTTGAATAGTGACACGGTCTCCAAAACATAATTTTGACAAAAAATTTCTATTATAATATATTTATAAAACCCAATAAAATTATAATATTATGAAAGCATTTTTCAAGACAAATCTACACATATGAGTTTCATATACCTAATTTAAATATTTAAAAAGATATTGACAGCTAAAGTTTCAAAAGTTTAACTGCACCTATGTCTAGAGGCGGAACTAGAGGGGTGCCGGGTATGCTCCGGCACCCCCAAAATTTTGAGAACGCAAGTGTCGGGATCGAGCTATGCGGACTAAAGAAATAGAGGAGAGTTTGAAATTTGCACAAAGAAGAAAGTCGAAAATAAACATATCGGGTGATCGATTTCAGTTAAAGTAAATCAAGGGTTGAAATCAAAACACAAATATGACTTAAGTGAGATCCGATGTCTCAGAACGAGAGTAATAATTACTGTTATCTGTAATGTCGATCCTACTGTTCAGAGTCATGTAATCAGCAGAGTTAATTTTCATATTCATTTTACTGCTCTTTTTCATCGCTGTAAAAGACTGAAGGCTTTAACGCTTATTTTGGTCGGAAGAAAATGAATCAGGATTGATTCACAAAGCTTTAGCCTAAGTAAAGTACTTAACACAGAAACTTACTTTCTCAATTTGTTTTATGCTCTCAAATCCTAATTTTCTTGTTGGAATCCATCTAGCATTGAGATAGATCTAATAGCAAGCAACGCGGGGGCGGGGCGAGCGACGCGGCAAGCTGCTCAGGTGACGTGTGGCTCGGACTGTCTGCGACACGGAGGCAACGCGCGGGCCATGCGAGCGGCGTGGCAAGCGGCTCAGGTGGGCCGCGGGCACACTCATTAGAAAATTTCTAGTTCCGCCACTGCCTATGTCCAAAACGATTAGTATTTGTGAGTGGAGGGGGTAATTTAGAGCACTAATGAAGCGGAATCTTTAAAGATAGTACTAACAGGGGAACTTCAATTATGTTCGATTATGTTAAATGCCGTACACAAGAACAGACACAACCCTACTATAAAATTCTCACTGCTCTTCACGTGGAACCAATAATAGGAGAACATAAGGGTTCAGGCAGGTCAAGCATGGCAACACATGGGACATGAGATAGTGATAACAGATGAGTGATAAAAGAATTAGACAAAAGCCACCTCTAAATCAGGTGTACCTGAAGCATATAGATGGTTCTTACCACAAGTGGATTGGATGTAATGATGCAGTTGAACTTGAATCACATGAGTCCTATAAATAGGAAGTAAAATGCAAGAACCAAATCACAACAGCATTCCAAAGCTCATGGCTTCATCCAAGAGAATCCTTGGTGCAATCTTCATTGCTTCATTCTACTACTCTGCCTCTCTTGCTTTCCCTGGTCACCACGAGGGTGCTTATCCAATTGGAAACAGTCCAGACTCGGGTCTTTCTCCAGATTTCTATAAATCCACATGCCCACAAGCTGATGAGATTGTGGTGTCTGTCTTAAAGAAGGCTATTGCAAAGGAACAGCGGATAGCCGCTTCCCTTCTCAGGCTCCTTTTTCATGACTGCTTTGTTCAGGTCAGCACAGTTCTGAATATTGCATTTTCTTGAGAACTGGAACCATGCTTTCAGCTTCAACCATTCATAATCTAGATCAGCTAGTGGTGTATTCAGTGCTATAGATCAAAATGATTTTGCTCACAGGGTCAAATTTCAGGGGTGTGATGCATCAGTTCTGCTGGATGACAGCGAGGCAGTCATAAACGAGAAAAATGCTATTCCCAACAAGAATTCTATCAGAGGATTTGAAGTGATAGATGAGATCAAAGCTGCACTTGAAGAAGCATGTCCAGAAACAGTCTCTTGTGCTGACACTGTAGCCCTAGCTGCTAGAGGTTCAACAGTACTGGTAAATGTTCTCTCCTACAAAAACCTCTGCTAGTTGTAAGAAAAAAAAATAGAGAGAATTTCTCAAAGCAACTATTTCTTACCTTATTTAGAGTACTAAAAACCGGTATTCTGAAGTAAAACTTAATTTAGCTCTATTCCATTATTTAAGATTAATTTACATATATTTTGAATAGTTTTAACACATGCCTGATAATGTCATCTCATGACAGAGTGGTGGCCCATATTGGGAACTTCCGCTAGGAAGGAGGGATTCAAAGACAGCAAATATGAAGCTAGCAAATAAGAACCTTCCTCCACCAAACGCAACACTGCATCGTCTTATAAAGTTTTTTGAAAGGCAAGGACTTGATAAGGTGGACCTTGTAGCACTATCAGGTATGACACCTCTTTAATGTTCAAATTAAACATTTGTGATAAAGTAGTAAAACACAAAGGGTTGATGAGAATTTACTATGCAGAAGTGGCTCGGTTACTTATATTCTCTACAACAGTTTCTTGTCATAAGCATAAGCTTGAAAATACAGTAAGAAAAACCATAAAAGTAAATAAAGAAAAGGCATAAATGTTGTCAGTAATAATATCTGCTAGAAAAGGATGATTGGAAGAGCATAAAAAATAACAAAATCTTTAGATTATAATCATATTAGATGTTCCAATTAGATCGTCATTGTAGAACATGAAACTAACAGTGCAATTTCAAATGCAATTCCATGAATATAGTTGTTACTACTGGATCCGCATATTCTCCTTCTCAAGGATAGTTTTATTTTGCATTTCAACAGGTAGCCACACCATTGGAATGGCCAGATGTGTGAGTTTCAAACAACGGCTCTACAATCAGCACAGAGACAACAGACCAGACAAGACACTAGAGCAGAGGTTTTATTACACATTGGCATCAATCTGCCCACGGACTGGAGGTGATAACAACATATGGTCACTAGATTTTGTCAGCCCTTCAAAATTTGACAACAGCTATTATAAGTTGATACTGGAGGGAAGAGGACTTCTTAATTCAGATGAGGTTTTGTGGACCGGAAAAGACCCAGAGATAGAAGATCTGGTTAGAAGTTATGCAGAAAACGAGTCACTGTTCTTTGAACACTACGTGAACTCAATAATCAAAATGGGGAACATAAATCCCCTCTTGGGTTACAATGGAGAAATCCGCAAGAACTGTCGCAGGGTTAATCAGGACATCTAGTCAACAAACCTCGATTTAAATCAGCATTCCTTTGCTTGTGATCAACCATTTGATTTACAGGATTCGTCATTGTAAATGTCATCATGCTAATGTTTGGTGACATAAGTCGTAACTGCAACCTCAATTTGCTTTTCATCAACCAGTGTAATTCCATTTCTTTCAATGAAAGATATCACTCTTTTGCTCCAAAACAGTTCATTTCATTCAATGGAAGATGCACAGCGTATGAGTAATTGTGTAACAGTGCAATCATGCCTTAACTTACTATTTCTACAATGCGTTCAACCTAAACTATTATGGTTGTATACTTTTAAAAGAGCATGGCTCTTTGTACCAAATATCTCTACTGAATTGGATGATTTTCTAACAAGATTTGCTATAGTATCAACAGCCAACAGGATAGAGTAGTACAAGCTATTTCCAAACAATTGTTGAACAAATCAACAGCATGTCGGACACAATTACATATATGAGAAATGACATTAAACAAAACCTAAGTTAACTGAGTACAGAATGCAAACCTAAAAGAAATAGTCCCCAAAACTAAGCATCCTTTAGCTCACATTGTCCCATATCTCCTATCGTTTGTCCTCTGTGCTGCTTGTCTGGAACCAGACGTGCTTTCCCACGAAGCTTGGCTTGCATGATTTCCGCTAGGATCATCTGCTCGCACATAGCCTCTTGGTCTTCCAACCTGATGAATGATTAGGTTAGAAAGAAGTAGGTAGTATCTACTGGCGTGATCATCAATGATTTGATCCACAACAACAAGGTAGTTCAGAGTTCAGACAAAGTGAGCAACTGAGCACTCACAGCATCCAGAAAGGCAGACACGATGGTCATCCCGGGCAGTGCATGTAAACCATACTGAAATTGGTGTGTAAGTGTCATGCTTTCAAGAGAACTTTGAATAGCATTGCTCAATGGCTATACAAAAAGAAAAAAAGAGAGAAGAAAACCTGATGCTCCACACGGGTTTTGTAGATGAACCCCCCACAACAAAGTAGACTTGACAAGACAATGAATCTACACACAAACCGCACAACAGTCAGAATAGTAAACACAAAAATGACAACAAAGGCACAGGCACGCAGCAACAACAAAGCAATGATAGTAGCAATATCAAGAAAAGCTAACTTAGTAAGACGTTACCAATCATGATAGAATCTGCAGTTACAAACTTACAATGAAGCAAATTTATATAGTTCAAGAAGCATTTAAATGAAATAAATGATTCGAAAATCAGGGGAAAGCTAACTTCAGAAAACAGATGTTACTCCCTCTATCCCCAAATGTAGGTCGCGGTGGGTTTTGTGTGGTCAAGCTTTTGAAACTTTGACCACTAATATATGTTAAAGTATATAGGTTGACTATATGAAAATAATGATATTGGAATTGTCTTGCAAAATACTTCCATGATATATATTTATTATTTTTGCTAGTATATTGTGATAATAATTTATAGTCAAAGTCTTGCATTGGAGACCATAAAAAGTCAAAAACAACCTACATTCATGAACGGAGGAGTACAATTCATGATAGAATTGGCAGTTGCCATGAACTAACTTGTAAAGTTCAAGACACACATACATGCAAGAAACAATTCCAAATGTTGCCCAGCCTCTCATAGGATCACTCTCCCTTTCTTGTGTGTAACCTACACAAACAACATATATAAAAGAAATGCATATAACTAGGCCACAACTCACATGTTGATCAAAACTGATGAAAAGATTGTACAATTAAATATGCATACTCGTGTATTAAAGAATGAGAATGGGAATACTGTAAGACTATTCTCAAATATGGCTCACTTTCCTTATATCACAGTATTTGCAGTAGTTATTCATGTTATCGTTATATGATGATTGATATAATTACCATGTGGATGAACCTATCATACTGTCATACATCAATCCTGATCTACACTGTTCCTAACCTGCATGTAAATTAATGAAAACACTGCAACCTTTTGTGACAAATAGTTTTAACATTTGCTGTGCAACATTTCTCAAACTGAGTCGAGATTACAGCATATTTATCCATTCAACAATTTAAATCTTCAGATAATACTAATGATTGAATTGGAAATGACACTTCAAATAGACATACATCTTTTGAATTTCTTTCCACATAGTACCCAAAATCAAACCTATAGCATCTCTTTAAGTGTGAAATCATCTCAACTGAGACATGCATAAAATCCATCTTCTGCAATATTTCTAGAATCTAAGTCAAAATGTAGTGGAGCTCCTGTAGAAACAGCTCCAATGAATAAAAATCTATATGCACAGCTGATGATTGTGTGGCTAGAACCAACCACATTCTTTGGTAAGTATGAATTCAATTGGATCATAGCCCTCCACTGGGATTGAGATATTGACCTCATAAGGATTGCTTCGAACGATTTCACCTACAAAATGTAGAAGACAGAACTCATTTGTTGATTGTTACAGAAAAGGCATCAGTATGGACTATGGAGAGATGTGGAAGGAACTAACATCTCCAATTCACATTCAGAACTGCAGGAGACAGGGTAGTAGGCATGGCACCATTGGCACCTGATCCTGTAAGCGTAACAACAAGCCCTTTCACTGGATTAACCTGTGTAGCCGAAATGGCAAAATAAAATTATTCGCAGAGTTCAACACGTACAGCATGCAATGGGTCTTTTGGTAGCACTAATGATAAAAGCAGTCTGTTAGTCTTATCTGGTATTCTTAGCTGCTGGTTTCAACAACCATGCAATCATTTGTCAAAACCATGCATTAATGATGAATTACATGGATACATGTGAATAAACCTTTGGTCACAGACAAGAAAGGAACTCAACCTACTTTTTTTACATCTTTCAGAAAGAATAGAAATTATGTAATACCCCGACCCGTTAATTTAAAGGCCCATGTGGAGCGATGGTGGAATTAATCCCACATTGCTTGTCTAAAGTGAATTGTAGCAGTATATAGTGCCTATTGGGTCCAAACATAGTACATCCGAGTTAACCCTTTTACACGAAGCGAAGACGAAAGTGAAAGTGTGGTGCTATTATGAACTGGGCTTTGAGGCTTTAAGCAGATTTTGGGCCAGGTTGTTATAGATGGTCAAAGCATCAACCTTAGCTGCACAGGCGCGTATGGGACAGGGGCGCGGGTATATGGCGCATGGTGTGTGAGGGCCCGAAGGGGACATATGGTATGACATATGCGTCGGCACTGGACACATGGATGTGTACCGAGGAGTGATTCTGGGCATTTTCCGTGTATATGGTGTGTTGCCGAGGGCGTCAACCCTTAAGGGGGAGTGAATGTAATACCTTAGCTCGTTAATGTGAAGACCCATGTGGCACATGTAGGGAGGTGGTGGGATTAATCCTACATTACTTGTCTAAAGTGAGTTCTAATAGTATATAATGCTAGGTCCAAACATAGCACCTCTGGATTAACCATTTTACACGAAGTGATGACGGAGGTGTAAGTGGGGTGCTATGTATGCATGGATCAGCCCCACAGTGGGCTAGGTTTTGAGCAGATTTTGAACCAGGGTGCTACAAACTAGATGCTCAAAACTAAACATCTAACAACATCACAACAGCAAGAATTGAAGTGCAATAACGAAAATTATGAGCACATGAAAGTTTTGTTTTATAGTGCTAAGTCTTTCCTTACCTTGAAGGTTGGTTTTCCAATAAGGCCTGAGAGGGAAGATATGGCACTAAGATATAAAGACACATGAATCTGCTCACTCTGAAAGCTGCATAGGAAACAGAATACTGCAATGAAAATTATATAGAAATAGTATATATTGCTCATATGGTAGAGCAAGAAGACATCCTAATTACAAGTCGGAGGAATTAAATCAGGTGGGTTAGAAAATTCTAGGAGTAATTGATATTATTTTTATCATGCAAAAATAAATAAATCATAGCACTTTTAGGGAAAAGAAACCTTTCTTTAACAAAACAGTATACTCTTTGATTTTGTGTGATATTATTGTCTAACTGTGCAACGTGCAAATTTTGATTTGAAATTACTGCATCAATGATAGGAAGTACACACTATCAAGGGCTTCAATGCCTAAACATTTTTACAATCTATTGTTGTAGGGAACAGGCCAATGGCCTGGTGGTAGGGAGGCTGTTTAACCTCCCTGCCCACTCAGGTTCGAGTTCAATGACCAGCTTGGGTGTCCATCTCCTTCTTTAGCGAATGCCCAGCTTGGGTGTCCATCTCCTTCTTTAGTGAATGCCAGAGTTCATTGCCAATTTTCAAAAAAAAATCTATTATTGTAATTTTAACATCTGAACTTTATCTTGAATGAAAGTAATACTAGAATTTCACAGGTTTCACAGGTACTCGACTAGGGTCCGAAGTAAAGCCCAATATTATCTTGTAGAAAGCCAGTCAACTATTCATGTCCAAATTCTTACATAAGGATGGGAGCTAACTTTGATCGCTAACCAATCTGTATTTGATCTGTTTCAGCCCCTACATACATACATGTACTAGCAGCACCAGAGTTCATAACAAAATATCAAATCTTAACCAGAACATCTATTATATACGTTACTTTTAGTCACTTGACATGTGATGGGCGGATGGCATGTCTTATTGTATAGGCTCCTGTTGGTAGTACAGCGGCGGCATCAAAATCCTCATTTGCTACCATAAACTAACCAAAGAAATGAGAAAAAGTTTGACATAGAAATGATTTTTTGAAAGATGAGCTAAGTGCAATAATATGTATCATACTGCACTTCAGTAGCAGCTTAGATAAGTCAGTAATTAATATTGCAATAATATGTATCATACTGCACTTCAGTAGCAGCTTAGATAAGTCAGTAATTAATATTTGTTTGACCTATGTTACGGTCCTTCCATCAGGCAGTTTGTGTGGTTGCTGATTTCTATGCTAGAATTCATAAAAGCAAATTTGTTGATAAGTCATAATAGTTGTTTCACATATTTTGGATAATATAATCTTTAAGAAAGTATACCATACAAAAACCCAGCTAGCATCAAACGAAACCCATCCGCAAACCAGCAGTAACTACGTTTGTAAGCCTGTCAAAGATTCTTCATATGAAAGCAATTAAGCTTTCCCATTTGGCATTTACTTAGGCTTGTTAGATAATCTGAAGATTTAACTAGGGCAAACAAATATCTTAACCTCATTAAATTTGAAGGATACTTTGACAGGATAATACCGAAATTCATGATGAAGTTGTTCAAATCCCAGCTGAGTCAATCCGTTGTAAACCTAGAGAAACCAAGCTGACTAGTAACACAAACTTAATCACTGGCTAAGACTTAAGACCAAAAGAAAGAGCCAACTTTACCACTTCTGATGAACGGGGATGGAAGCCCACGGTGAAACCCTTGAATACTCTTGGGCCACTTCTAGCACAAGGAATAGCAAGATCGACAACCACCCTGACAAAAGCAACCAAGTTTAGCAATAGAGCACACTAGAAAAATGATGCCATAAGCATATATGAGAACAGACAACTGAAACACAACAAGCAGTAATTGCACATTGAAAAGTATAATGTGTTCAAAGTTCAGAGTACTGCAGTTTCTTTGGTTTTAGAAAATTAAGAACCATATTTATTTCAATCAAATGCTTTCATTTTCCTTTTGCTTTACCCAAAGTACAGAGAAATCAGGCAACTGCAGCAATTATAAAGCTTCAACAGATGAAACACCAAACTGGGATAAGGCAGCATAGATGAAAGAGAGCTGCATGTGCAGCAGATTTAGGTGTCAAGTGCTCATAGTCAACATCAGGTGGGAACTTAATATTGTGCTGAATTAGATATTAAAATATATAAGTTCGTTACTGTAACCACATACCTGCAATGGCTCGGTACCTGTTACTGTGAGGAACCATAGTTTTCTAAAAAAGGTGAAAAGCCAAAAGCCTTTTGAATTCAAAATGGGTAATAAATTGGTTACCACTAACCACATGGTTTCATCCTTTTTTTTATTTGCTTGCACCAGAGTTGTTTTTGCCAATGTTCAGAATATTTATCAGTGTGCATAGTAAGAAAATTATGTTCTCATTAATCTATTCCGCTTTTTTCTGAAAATTATAAGATAGGAACTCAGAAGCATGTTTGACTGTTTTTTTTCCATGGAAGAAATTGTCAGGAGTACGTTAACATGTGGATAGCAACTGTACATATTAACCTGGATGAAAAAAAGTAGACATGATAGTAGATCAGCTTCAGCTCTGTTTTCTAGCAAACACAAAATTTTAGGAAACCAGTTGCAACTTCTTGACAGTTAATTTTTACATCAATAGAAAGAAATCACTTCACTTAAAATACAAACAAAGCAAAGTCTTCATGGTTACCTGCACATCATTTCGTCATAAGATACGCTGCAAATGCATCCTTGTTCATCTGCAATCTTATCAATGTTAGTTTTGCTTTCTCAAGAAGTATGCACCCAAACAGAATCAAAACATATGAATTGACCTTGTAAGATCACAAGTATTTTGTGGAAGATTATCAACAAACATTATGTAAATGGAAAATTAGGAAAGCCAGCAGACCTTTGCAAACTCTATTTGAGCAACGTCCACATACGATGTTTACCTGAAATATGTTCAAAGATTTTAGTCCACAGGCCTAAAATGAACTTGATAAATAAAAATCCAAAATTCCAAATATTTGTAAAAATAACAGAGGATCTCACCAAAAATTAGAACAAACCTGTGCAGTGCGACCCATCTTTTCAAAGGTAGTTTCACAGTTCACTAAATCTCCATTGTGGAATCTCTGAAATTGTGAGAGATTAAGGAATGTGTGCTGATTAAGCTAATGCAATGAAGGTTGAGAACTTCCTATGAGAATAGATGGCAGTGGACGAAGCTATATGATCAGAAATCATAAGTTAACAGTCTTCACCAGTTGAGTTCAATTACCATCACATGCAAAGAATTAAAATGCTTTAACCAATATTTTGATTAGTGATTATTTAGTCAGAAAGCTTGGAAGCACCCTGCTGGAATTGTTTGATAGCAATGAATTGAGCAAACTGTTATGTTAAGTATTTATTAGTCTAGATTGACAACAGCAAGTACAAAACTTTAACTTTAACTTGAGAAGTGTATACCCTGGTGTAGACCTTCTAAGTGTGTGCCTTCAAATAAAGAAAGGAACACACCAACTGGACAAGTTACTATTCCTGACTGAGAACTTGAGGTTATATGACTTGTTAATGACATGACTATTATTTATTAAAGCTTTCACCGAAGATTATGACGGTTTATGTTCCATTTACTCTTACTGCCTGCTTTAGAGTTCTGATTATGTTTCGCAAATGTACTCGGAGATGTTACTTCCATGTACCTTTTTGTTAATACGATAGTGTGACAATGAGAAACGATGGACAATGTGAATACAAGAGAGCTTCTAACCATGTGCATTAGACTATTAGAGTATTAGTCTATTAGAACATTATTACCCATACTACAAAATTAGGCATACAAGTTACACGAGATTTTTCTTGAAAGGTAGATGCCACCAGCTCCTGGCCAATACCTCTCATCTCAATCCTAACCATTCTAGGAAAATCACAGAACATGTTCTATTGCAGATTTCACCCCGTCTTCAACTATGAGACTGTGATAATGTAGGCACTATTTTCTTGTACACAAAATTGATATGAATTCTGGGAGTGTAACCTGAATGTAGTCAATAGGCTTTGAACCAGTTAGAAAAGAGCGAGAACTGATAAAGCGGCCAAAGTCAATGTAACCCTGAGAGAAGAATAAATGCATTGCATTATCCAGATAAAGACCAAGACAAAACAATTCGATATTAAGTGAGGGCAATGTATATATAAAATAATCAAATAGGTACCAATGTTGAAAGACAGAATATTTAAATACAAAAAGCATATACAACTGTACAACTAAAGGAGAAAGCACAGACAAGCAGATAAATGATGACTAACAATGTTGGAACCGAAAGTCAATTGATGTCAGAACTACGAGGCTGCTGCACCTTAGGACATGAGTACAATTGATGACTAAACACATCGCAATGTACCTTCTCAACACCTAGAAATACCAATTGGCACCTCAGGACATGGGCACAATTGCACAATGTACAAACAGGATGCTACTGCATCACCTTTTAAGAATGCAACAAATCTACCTTGATAAACTTAACATAAGATGGAGATTACACCATAAATCACCAGTAAATAAGTAAAAAATAACATGTCATATTGTCATACCGCTTGAGATCGATTCTGCACATCTTTGCATAACTGGACGACCAAATCAGAAGGTACCGAGCCCTGATAATAAAAATATATTGTGAGCGTATATCTGGGTACACTTCTGATAATAAGATATATTCAACCAGACTAGAGGATTCGTTCCTAATATCTTATAATGAATTTATGATAATTACCTTTTTATTATATTCGAAATTCTTCCCGACCAGGTATGTCTAGCAGCAGCTTAGGAAACAACAACATTAAAGAATTTGATGTCTTTTCTAAAGTAAATATGCCTAGTGAATAGCATATTATAAGGATACAAAGTCAACAAGGTGGCCGTCATCGTCGAAGGTATAACAATCAGAACTTGGAACAACAATAATAGCAGTGGCTGGTACATGCATGTAGGCAACCGCCAACAGCACTGCAGCAAGTAATGGAAACTATAAGGAACTGCCAAACCCAATGACTCCCACTCTTTACAATACCTAATGTCAAACTTCAAATGGATTTGCACAAAACATAACAACGTTGATTTAACATACTGAAAATAAGACTAGAAAAGGATCCTGGCACAATCAAAGTTAACAGTTACTGTACCTAACTAACATGTACTGGCACTACATTATCAAACAACAATTGATATATCATCAAGTAATAATTGCTACTGAAAGCAATAGTACAATGTGGAATTTCCATCACCGAATTGATAGACATGTCATCCAAGAAAACTTTTCATTGCATAAAAGTTGCTCAGAATACCAGATGCAATGTATAATTCAAGAAATACTTTGAATTACATGTTTTTTTAACCAGATACAGAAAACAACAGAAGTCATGAATCTCAATCCATAAAAAAATTGTTTCCAACTGACATCACACTTTATGCAAAAGCAATGTATCTCTGCTTATCACACAAATATAAGTTGGAAGTGATTTTATGACCCCAAAATTGTGGTTCTTATGATCAAAAGATAGGCAAGAGGAGACACTTACTTAGTACTTTTAGAAGCACAAGGTGCGCAAAAATACCTATGATCAATGGACGAATAGCATTGATGGGACAGGAAGCCAAGGAGTTCCACTCTAGCAACATCCCTATTCAGGTTTAAATAGCATTGCCCTGTTAGAAATGTATGTTGTACCGTCTATAATTTATGCAAGGTAATGCATTATCAATTTACCCTCCACCCTATATTATATTTTTATGAGACATCGCGACTTAGCAAATGATTTGTCTAAGACTTCACAGGCATTCGCTGTAATGCTAGCAAATCATATTCTTGGTTTTAAAAGACAAAACACTCAATTTTCTAAGGTCAATTACTCAAGTTATAACATGAAACAGCAGGCCATTTTAGTGTGGCATCTCAAAGAATTCATGATGACTCGGAAGCTCGTCATTGGTTGTTTTTGCGTTCTTCAGAAGAATATTATTTCTCAACAATTATGCCTATACTTCTAACAAGAGGACTCGAGAATTTTTTTTTTGGAAAATAAACTGCTATTAGTACTCCACCACGCAACAATCTGCATGCATTGAGTACCCATCCCAGAAAGAAAGATTTGGATGAGTTCGCTCAGAGGAAAGAAATGATCCCCCACGAGGATGTTGACAGGGGATCTCCGGCTGGAGCTCACCGCGCCGGCCGCCGGAGAAGGGGGAGGGGGAGATCTGGGCAACGGTGGAAACGAAGGAAGGGGAGAAGAGCTCACCGCGCCGGCCGCCGGAGAAGGGGGACGCGAACGGTGGAAACGAAGAGCTGCCAACCATGGACGGGAAGAACAGGAGCAGCAGGAATGATGCTGCCCGTCACTCGTCAGCTGGAACGGACGGATCCGATCATCCGACGGCTCGTATGGAACGGACGGCGTTGATGAGTAAAGGCAAAGTTGCTTTTAGATCGCAAATGAAAAGAATGCATTTCTACGACATTCAGCCATGGGTGTAAGAAAACCGGAACCATAAGCAATTAAAAGTGTAGAATATTTCTTAGTGCAAAAATACTTCTCCATTTAAAAAAACAAAGAGATTGACTAGTCATCGTTAAATTTATATCAAGCTATTTTAGTTGCTCTTACCTATTCTTATTATAATCATAAACCATAGCGATCCTAATTAACCACCACCCTCTCTACTCCAACCCTACAAGACGCCACCCCACTTCGCTAAAGGTGGCAACTAGGCATGGGGTCCTGGAGAAGCTCCTACGCCCCCACCCCGCCCCATATTAAGGTAGCCTCGTCTGCCATGCTAGGCTTTTTGGGGGGAGACGTCACTTTCTCCCTAGTCTTAGGAGTCTGATCTACAAGGATCCCACGGAGATTAAATAATCGATCAAATTATGTTTAAAAAAAGTGGGACTTTATTTATTAATATATATGTATTTATATATTTTTTAACAAAATATAGCTTCAAAATTATATTCAAACTTATAGATTCGTGTTTTAGTCCCAACATATAAGAAAAGAATAGATATATAAACAAAATAATATATTTATAATTTTTATCGGGTCTCCATGGGGCCTCACGGGGGAGGCGATCCCGCTCCCACCTCGCTAGTGCAGCGGGGCCAAGCCCTGTTCCCCACGTAAGGAGATCATCCCCCCTCTCTCCTCATGTGAATTTTCTCCAGAGGCCCCGCCCTACAGAGGAAATTGCCATCCTATTCATCGACATTGGATCTGTCGTCTCAACCATTCGTCGCCTTCCCAAGACCTAACGTACCACTCACGATTGTCTCCCATCCACTTAACACCTCATACATACCCACAGTCAGTGAAGCCATCACCGCTTTGCCGCTTGATGCTAGTTCATCGCCGCCCTCCTCCCTCTGTTGTTGGGGATTCTAGTGAACTCAAACCCTAAATTGGGTGAACTTGAACCCTAACCCTAACAGACCACCCGTCAAGTCAAAGGCCTTGTCAGTCGAATCACGAATTGTGGTGCAAATCCAATGGTAAGGAATTTGACTGATTATCTAAGATTTTTAGTTGAATATTATTTAACAATTATGCTTAAATTATAGAGTAATATCTTTTTTATCAAATAGAGTAACATCTAACCCTATAATTCTATTTACATACTTATTTGCACGTCAATTGTTAAAACTACGAAGATTGAATAATTCTTCTCACTACTCTGTAGAGATAAACAAACATCATATAGTTAATTTAGCCAGATAATTAGGTTTCAAATATTGCTTTACTATATATTAGGGTCTAGCACATAAGTTTATAGTAGGGTTGAAAACAGATCGGATATTTCCCGTCCGATCCGGATCCGGATTCGGTCGGGACTGAATTCGGGAAGAAAAGTAGATATCCAGTTGAATCTGGGACCGGATCCGGATAATTGAATTCGGATATCGGATCAGATTCAGAGCATCCAGTATCCGAAAAATATGGGTCGAGATCCGGATATCGAATAATAAATCCATCTGGATATCCGAATGACATCTGGCCCAGGCCCAGCCCACCAACGCCTCATCTATACCCCTTTATAATGCACCTAAGCAATTTTTCTTACGTCCACCCTAAATAATACACCTCATTAGAGATGGCCCAATGTTCGTGCACCCAGCAAAACGTCCCCAGAAACTTGCATTCATCAAAATGAACGTTCAGATCTTTCCTCAGTTTTACTCACCCACATCCGATGGCCGTTGTTTAATGTGTCTAACTCATTCATTCATGTGGCCCACAACAGGAGAGCCCGCACATATATATTTCAATTGAACTATATATATGGAATTTATGTTGTAAATCTAAACCCATTTGATAATATTATTTAGCGAAAAATATTATATAAGGAATGTGTTCATTTAAGGACTTATTCCTAAATACACTATGGAAAGTAACAGATATTCTGATAATAATTAGCCTCAATCAGGACGCACAAATGGTGCTATATGTTAGCATTCATATTTGGATGACAATTAGGAAGCCATTATTGGTCCAACTTTCCAGATGACATATCACGCTCAGTGGCGTTCGACCCTTTGGCGCCGACTACACCAGAGCTTGCGCCATGCGATTGGCTGTCGGAGATGGACGCGTACCTTCGCCTTGAGCGGGAGGCGGCGGAGGTCGCCGACGCCGCGCTTGGCGAGGCGATCTTTGGCGGCCAGACGGGAGGAGATCAAGGGTAACACCTTCGGCATGCGGATCCTCCTTATTTATTTCCTTGTTTGATTCGCTCTCTTTCCAAATATGTAGTACATACATTTTGACAATTCAAATCTGGTTTCCTTGCATGCAGATCCTCCCTGCTTATTTCCTTGTTTGATTCGCTCTCCTTCCAAATATGTAGTACGTACAATGTGATCACAAGATTATTTATTATTAAGTGTTATATTCATATTTATCTTTTATTTAATCGATAAGCGGATGTCTTTGCCAGTCAGAATAACAAGACTCTGGACTATACTAGTCAAGTCCTCGGTGACTCGATCCCAGCCTCAACTGTGTCACGTTGCGGCGCTCAGCTCTCGCCGGGCGCCAGCGCTCCTCGACGGTTTCTCTCCCAACTCCCAGCGCTCCCCTCGGCAACTTCTCCCCGACCAACGCTCCAGATCTCCCCCGGTTGCGTGTCCGCCCGGCAACCAGTGCTCCCCTGGTGGCTCTCCTGCAGCGCGCTCTCCTCCGGCCAAGTGAAGCGAAGGAGGCGTAGCTGCGAGGTGCGGTTCGAAACCCCCAGAGAACTTGCGGTCCCGGAGGAATGGGCACGCCGGAGTTCTCGGACTAGGACGGCACTGCAGCGTCGACGACTGCAACAGATCGACTTCCTCCCCTTCACCTGCGACCACTTACGTTTTCGCCTCTCCTGTTCCTCTGCCCGTTGGTGTGTTCATGCTTCGTTGCCCAAATTGGATTAATGATGTGAGCATATTGGTGTGTAGAGCTTGCACAATCTATGTATTGTTCTGAATATTATGGAACCCAAGAATTGATCTTTCTATGGAAATCTCATAGATACGGTATCTTGATTCTTGAAGTAGATCTAGGGAGCAATAGTTTGGGGAAAACTTTGATTGGGCTTTAGGATAGTGATCTGGCAGACCCCTATACACTAACATGAGATGGGAAAGATAAACTTACTTAATCATTCGTGTTAATGCCTGGGCAACATTTATGGCCTTTATCTCCACTACTTGGGGTTTCATCTACTAGTGACATGCTCTGTATGGCCTTTGACTCCACTAGCTTGAATGTGAAAACCATATTCCGAAGAATCAAGATGTTCAAGTTCAAGAAATAAGTTGGTTCATTGAATCAAATGGGTTTTTGACCAAAGTCCATTGCACTTAGTTCATCAATTCCTACACATTCATTTTTGGGAATTAATTTCCACATTAGTTTTTTGGCCGAGTTACTACTGTGCTTTATGAGCTAATGCTTAGGATGATGCAAAGAGGGATTACAAGTTTGTGCTATAACATGTTCATGTTCGCCAGCCTGTTGGAGCTTAGTGATCATTAATCTAAGAGCTAGCAAACTCAATCTACTTCAACAAGGAACATGCCTGCCAATAAAACGCTTGCAGTGCTCGCCCTTTATTAGTGTTTTCTATGGCTGTACAATTGCAAGAATCAATGGGGATTTCTTGGTTATTGTGAAACAATTCAGTTTGGTTGATGTTATTGTGGGATATAGATTCCAGGGGATCCTCAGGAAAGGCCCAAGATGAAGGCTCAGAAGATATGTTCCACGTCAAGCTTCTTAACCGCATGCGGAAGGGATATATCATAACGGAAGTTGAACTTGTGTTTAGAAATGATGGATACAGATTGTAATCCGAGTCGTTAGAAGGATAGATAAAGATGTAAACTCATTCCTATAACCGACTAGAATCTTGTAACCGATTGGAATCTCTTATCCGATTGGGACTCAGAAGCCGCCTCACCCCCACTATATAAGGGAGAGGTGGGCAACAACAGAGGATGAAGCCATAGAGCATAAAACACCTCATATCGCCTGAGCACATTGCGCTTTGAGCATCCTTAGATCCAAGAGATCCGTATAATCCCAAAGACACAGATTAGGTATTATCTCCTCCGCGAGAGCCTGAACCTGTCTAAATCCCTTGTCTTGTGTGACCTTCGAGTTTGAGATCGAGCGCCTACCCCATAAATTCATTGCCGACTACAAAAGTCGACAGTTGGCGCGCCAGGTAGGGGGAGCGCTTCAATCTTTTCCTACAGACTCGATGGCGTCAACCGGCGGATTCATCTCCGGCCAGGCTTTCCGCTTCGGAAGCCTGGATTTCGTCGCTAATATGCATGGAGAGCTTGTCAGCCTGGATAAAAACCAGATCCAATCTGGCAGAATCCAGGGCGAACCATCTCAGGTACATTACTCTGACTTATCTGGAAAACCAGTCGGCTCCATTAGGAGCGGCTGCGATTTTCGCGGCATCTTCTCAATTGAAGGACAGAAGACCGATCTCCATCAAGAAGATCGTGACGTCGCGGAAGAAGATCGCCGACATAAGGGTAAGGAGATCAAAACGCGGTCTCTCCGATCTTTGGGTCGCAATGTCCGGGAGGACATCCTGCAATCTAAGTTGGGAGATCAGTCCGTCTTCCGCACGCCGATGCAAAACGTCGTCGCTTCGAAGACGCTCCTCGACGCGCTGGACCCGATGATTGCATCGGACAGTCCAGCAGCCCCGATTGTGGCTCACATCAAGGCCATGGTGACGGCGGAAGCTATTCAAAGAAAATTAGAAGCCGATCGAGAAGCGCACTCGCGCCTAACGCGACCACTGTGTCGCCAGCCGATCGGACCGCAACCACCGGAAGCGTTAGCGATCGGCGCCACGCACCACCCATCGAGACGCCGACGATCCTTGACCGCGACCTCCGCTAGGACATCACGGCAGCGACGAGCGAGGCGAACGAGGAAGAAAGACATAGACGCCGCGGCGACTACGAGCGTTTGGCGATAGGCTACGATCGCTGAACGACCAAATGCACGATGACCACGACGATCGCAGAGTTCATCATCGTCCGGAGTGAAGTGACGATTAACGCCGAGTCAATGACTCGCCGCGAACCTCACTCGACGCTTTGACGGTCATCACCGAGCTAGAAGATCTCCACGTCGAGTCCACCCCAAGCAAGATGAAAGATCCATCGATGGGATCCGAAGCGTTCACTCCCGGCCGCCAGTGGTTTGGCTCGACTGATTCAACCCCAAAGGCATTGTAAAGTTCGATGGGGAACGAGACCCAGAAGCTTGGTTGCAGGTCTACGCCCTGGCGGTCAAGGCAGCAGGAGGAAATCAGACCGTCATGGCGAACTATTTGCTGGTCAATCTCAGCAACTCGACACAAGCATGGCTCACGGGCCTCCCTGCCAACTCGGTAGACTCCTGGAGTGACCTGTGCGAGCAATTCATCGCCAACTTTCAGGGGACCTATGAGAGGCCTTGACTCGTGGGACCTCAGATCACCGCACCAAAAGAAGGATGAAACGCTGAGAGACTTCATCCGGCGCTTCATGCAGAAAAAGAACACCGTCAGAGATGTGTCAGAGGCGGTGGTGGTGGCGGCCTTCCAGAAAGGGGTAAGCGATCCTGATCTTATTAAAAATGTCCGAAGCCCCGACCTCAAAAGAAATGTTTGCGTTAGCCGATCGCTCGCCACGGCCTCATATGCTCGCCGAAGCGGCAAGAAGATCATCCCACACAAAGAGCAAGAGCGATAAGCCCGAGTCCTCTAAACACAAGGATAGGAAGCGCAAGGCGAGGATCTGTCGCTGATGGCCGAGCATAACCGCCCCGAGCCACTCGGAGAGAGGCACCCGACTACAAAGACTCATCATGGAAGCGATCCGTCCTTTCCACCCCAATGGAAAGCACGCCGCCAAGGACCGCTTCACTCAAGCATTTTGCGCTGAAAGTCAATCGCAACCACCCAACCAAGGCGAAGTTGCTCCAAATAAGAAGAAAGAACTCCGAGTGAAGAAGATTTCCAGAGCCCAAGCAGAGCCGAACTACATCTACGGGGCTCAATCGATACGAGTCCAAGCGGAAGCAAAACTTACCGCCGGAGATCAACGCAGTGGAACCGACGACTCAATATCCGAAATGGTCCGAGGTCCCGATCACCTTTGACCGTAGAGATCACCCCAAAGGGTCCCACATTCGGGTAAGTTTCTCTCGCATTTGACCTTTGCCAGCGCAGCGTGAAGCTCAAGAGGTTCTCGATCGACGCGGAAGTGGGCTCAACGTCCCGCTCGCCGTAACTTTCGACGACATGAGCATCCCCGCTCGAGCCGAGGCCAAGCACCCACCTTTCCACGAGTAATCCCGGCGCCCTCGCTCCCCTGATAGATTTCATTACCGCTACGCTCGAACCAAGGATAATTTTCGACCGAATTCATCAATTTTGAGGTAGCCAATTTCGAGACTGTATCATGCCATCTTGGGAAGGCTCGCCTAGCTGATTCATGGCCATACCTCATTACACTTACTCGTTGAAGATGCCGGGACCCAAAGGAGTTATCACACTTCATGGCGACATCAAGCAATCTCGCAATGCGACCGGAGAATCATGAACTTGCCGAATTGCGTGAAGGTGTACCGTGCAAAAACATCCAGCCG
>JAYEVK010000357.1:0-257541 GCA_036346275.1 Otatea glauca | reverse complement strand
CGATGGCCGTCGGATCGTTGCGGATGCGCGCCCGTGTCGAGCATCGTCACGGACGGCGTTGCAAACCGATCGTCGCGCCGCGTGTCGGCCAGCGTGGCGCGGCGTCGTGGGCGCGTCCACGGTGGACGAGGCGAGTCTCGTGAACCAAGTCCATGGACGGTGGCGTGTCAATATCGATTGGCTCGGGCGGTGGCGTCGGCGTTGCGCAATAAAAATCTTTTCAATAGAAAAATATTTGGAAAATCGAAATTCTATTTTACATGTATTTTGATGTTATTCAAATTTCAAAGGCTATATATTTTAATTTTAACTTTCAGTTTGAGTGATTCAAATTTCTAAAAATTTTAAAATCAAGATCTATTTATTGGTGAATTTTTTTGGAGTTTGCTTTCTCTCTGGTTTGGTGTTTATTTGCTATTTTGGCATCGTTTAGCGTAGGCGTTGAGCCTTTCGGAATCGGAGGAAGAATCGTCGCTTCAAGACCCAAGCTCGAGCAAGACCGACACCTACTTCAAGGCAAGTTGTGCTTTGACCATGTTGCACCCAATTTCACTAAATTGCTATTTTGTCTCTTAAATTATGCATGATATTTTATGTGTATAAAATGATTTCAATTAATCAGGGAATTAGATAATATGCCTAATTGAATTAAATCATACCTTGTCAATTTTATGCCATGATCTAATTGTCACCCTAGGATGTGGAATTATAGTTGGTTAATATTAATAATCAACATGGGACTAGTTAGACAGTCGTAGATTGCTTAGCCATGCCACGTCATCACATGTGTCAGAATGTTGTTACTTAATCTTGACTAATGGAATATGGAACAATGTTTAAAATTTGTGTGTCATGTGTTGTCACACGATTATATCAAGTTGTCGTGGCGAGGAGGTCACATAACTAGATTGAAATGTTGGTGGTACGTGGTGCTTGGTAATCAGCCCAGGGGTGGTAATGATTTAAATTAGGGCATTTGGCAGGTGCGAGTGTGCCAAGGTGGGCGAGATTAGCGGTATGTGGAAGAATTGCCTTAATCACTCTAAGGACTTAACCTTGCAAGCCTTTGACACGAGTCTTTCTTGCAACCACATATGCAGAATGGGACAGCCTAGCTAAATAATTTGTGAAGCCTAGATTTTGAAATCTTTGTTGTGGTGAATAGTGAGTCCCGGGTTTACAGTTTAACTCACATGGCGCAAGAGGGGTCCCTATTGTGGTGGTTTAACCCTTGATGTTGAAACCTTAGCGAGCGATCTTGGGTCTAGGTGTAGCATTGTAAAGGCTTTGTTATGATCCTTTGCCTTGGTGGTGTTTGGTTGTATCGTGTGGGTAAAGTGCATAACCTCTGTAGAGTATACAATATATTCGAATAGCCATGCTCACGCTATTGGGCAATGCTAGGAATTCTGATTAAGGGTTAGACTTTTGTTAAACAAAAACACATTGGGATGGCAAGGTGCCATGGAGAATGGAAATTGATTTAGGATTGGAAACTGGTTTTACTTGAAATCTTTGAACCTATTAATTCTGTATTTGTTTTACCTTTTCAATCTATTTATGGTATTCTTGTTAAAATGCCGCTTTATTGCAAAATAGCCATATTAGCCATTCCTTTGGATTAAGCCAAGCATATAGAATATTAGATTGCATTCTTGTGCACAACTTGTTTAGTGCTTTATGTACTCACCCCAACAACAACAACCGGAAGAGGAAGAATCTCGCCTTTTGTGGAGGAGGATTATATGGATCACGAATGCTTAGAGTCAGAGCCTCGTCGGTTACTGCGGTGGTGAGGAGCTACTCACGCTATTTAATTTCCGTTCTTTGCTTATTTGCAATTTCTTTTATAAGCCTTATGTGGCAAGAATCATGTAAGACAACGATTACTATTAATTATTAAAGTTATGCTATATTCATTTGTGTATGACTATGATAGCATCTATGTTGAGCTGTGTGCACTAGTGTGATCTGGACTAGTGCGGTATACAGGAGAGGTCGGATTTACAAATTCGGGTCCCGACAATTAGCTTAATGAGAGTTTTATGGTCATTTTGAGTGTGCGTATGTGTTGCATTACCCCTAGGCACTTGTGGCAGCCATACCAAGTATTAATTAAAGTTAATATATTTAGAGTTTTAGTTAAAGCTTTCCCCCGCATAAGATCTTATATTACTTGTCTATGCTATTTCCCTCTTTTCTCTAAACCTTGGAGTAACCAGCCGATGGTTTAGACTCGCGGAAGCATCAGAGCTGGTGGAAGTGGAAGCCGTCAGCATGAGAACTAGAACGCCAATTCCTCAAGCAGCGCCACCAGTTGATATGAGCAATTTTGGAGCTTTTCTTGCTGCGCAAACTCAGCTTATGCAAACCATGATGCAGCAAATGCAACAATTCACCAATCAATCAGTGGCCAGCAATGCAAATCAAGTTGCTATAATGGGAACCGTCCATTCTCGAAGATTTCAGAATTCATGAGGACCTGTCCGCCAACCTTTTCTGGGATTGCTAACCCAATTGAAGCTAACGATTGGCTAAGGACAATTGAGAGGAAGTTGCATATCACCTAGTGTGAGAGAAATGAGAAGGTGCTCTATGCTTCTTATCAACTAGAAGGCTGCGCCAGAATGGTGGGAGAATTACTACGCATCATAGGAGAATCCACAAGAGATCACTTGGGAAGAATTTTTGCGACTTTTCATCGATATCATGTTTACGAAGGTGTCATGGACTTAAGAAGGAAGAATTTAGAGCCATCAAGCAGGAGGCGGTCTATAGCGGACTACAGAACGGTTCCTCGGCTTGCTGCTATGCACACGAAGATGTAGCAAGCGATAAGGGAAGGCAGTCTCGCTTCATGAAAGGATTGAATTCGAGGATTGCGAGGTTGGGATGATGACCCTCAATTTTCTGATTTTCAGAAGCGGTGAACAAGGCCCTTATTCTACGAAGACAAGCGCAAATAGTTAGATGACAACCGCAGCGTGGGTAACACAACAAGGAGCTTCGCCAAGGCAAGAAAAAATTGAGGTTGCACCTGCTGGTTTGTCGAGTTTCAACCCAAGGCAATCTTCAAAGCGCCTTCTTCCACCACACCCAGTGGCCAAAATTTTCACACACTTTCGGATCAATAACGGCTCGGGAGAAATCAGACGATCGTGATCGGGCTCTGTTTTGTTGCCTTGAGCAGGATATTCGCCAATAACTACCCCAAGAGTAGAGGTGTTATGCTGTTCGCTTCAACCTTGGATCTCTGCAAGCCAAGGCGCTTTTGCACTAGGAGGAAACCGTGGAGGCTATTCAACTTGGATTCGACTCAAGCCACGGTGAGGTCGTGCTAATCATATCACGGCCGATGAAGCCGGGAAGCATCGGATGTTGTCACAGAGTGCGTTTCTAGTTAATTTAGTACCTGCTATAGTTCTATTTGAGTGCGGAGCTTCTCATTCCTTAATTTCTTAGATTTTGCTCTTTGGGAATGGGTTAGAGTGATGAACTTTAAGTGCATGCTTTTGGTCAATCCTTGGATCAGAACTACGATCTAACCTAGGATGTATGGGAGTTAAGATGCTCATGAATGGACTAGAGTTCCTAGCGAACCTTATTATCTTAGATGCTCAATCATTAGATGTTATCCTTGGAATGGATTGGCTATCTAAGCACAAGGTTGTGCTGGATTGTGGTAGAAGAGTAGTGTCTATTGAAAGCTCGAAAGGTGAAAGAGTGGAAGTTCAAGCAACTACCGTTCGCAATGGTCAGATGATGGTGAATAGTGCTAAAGCAGTCAGCATTGAAGAAGTGCTAGTTGTTAATGAATATTCAGATGTTTTCCTGAAGATTTACCTGGAATGCCACTTGATCAAGATATTGAGTTTGTGATTGAATTGGTGCCTGGTACAGCCCCAATAGCCAATAGACTGTATCTAATTCCTACGGATGAGTTGGTACAAATGAAGAAACAGATTGAGGAGTTGTTAGAAAAAGGTTTTGTGAGGCCAAGTTTGTCGCCATGGGGAGCACCTGTTTTTTTTGTTCGGAAGAAAGATAGAAGCATGAGAATGTGCATTGATTACCGAGCTCTGAATGAAGTGACAATAAAAAATAAGTATCCGCTACCCAGGATAGATGATTTGTTTGATCAATTAAGATGAGCTGGAATTTTCTCCAAGATAGATCTTCGATCAGGATATCAACAGTTGAAGATTCGCGTAGAGGATGTGCCCAAGAAAATATTTTCAACAAGATATAGACATTATGAGTTCACAATCATGTCATTTGGATTGACAAATGCTCCTTCATATTTTATGAACTTGATGAATTAAGTTTTCATGGAATATCTGGATAAGTTTGTTGTCGTATTTATAGATGACATTCTTGTCTACTCCAAGGCAGGAGGAAGATCATGCCGCCCATCGAAATTGGTTCTTGAAAAGCCGAGAGCAGCAATTATATGCGAAATTGATAAGTGTGATTTACGGAAAAGAAAGTGGAATTTACGGGTCATGTTATGATTGCTAAAGGTATTGCGATCGACCCTAGTAAAGTTGAGCGATGTGCACTAGGAGCGGTGAAGTCGGTGACTCGGTTCATGATTTTCTTGGAATGGCGTGCTATTACCGTCGATTCATTGAAGGATTCTCAACAATTGCTAGACCCCCTCTGCGATTGTTGAAGTAGGAAAAAATTTGCATGGACACCAGATTGTGAGAAGAGTTTTCAAGAATTGAAGAAAGGTTAGCGTCCACACGGTATTAGTGTTGCTAGATATTGAGCAGTTTTGATATTTATTGTGATGCTTGGCGCCAAGGACTTGGATGTGTGCTAATGTAGAATGGCAAGGTTTTGCTTATGCATCAAAGCGATTGAGGCCACATGGGTAGAATTACCGGCCTTACGATTTGGAATTAGCTACTGATGGTTCATGCTTTGAAGATATGGCGTCACTACTTTATTGGAAACATTGTGAAGTATATCACGACCATAAGAGTTTAAAGTATATTTTCATGTGATCGGACCTAAATATGAGGCAGAGAAGATGGTTAGAGTTAATCAAGGATTATAACTTGGGAATTGATATCACCTTGGGAAGGCTCTGTGGTAGCCGATGCTTTAGCGAAGAGTTACAATGGTAGCTTGTTAGTGCGAAGGATCAATTTGAGTTATGCAAGGATTTTGGTTGAGATTGGAAATGGTGCCAAAGGGTTTTAGCTACCTAGAGGTAAAGCCAACTTTGGAGGATCAAATTAGAAAAGGCGAAAAGATGATACCAAAATTGAGAGAATTAAGTCCAAGATGAATGAAGGTAAGCGAAGAATTTTACTTTGGATGAGCAAGGAACCTTATGGATGAAAGGTCGGATTTTTAAGCCAAATAAGAAGGAATTAAAGCAATTAATTCTTGAAGAAGCTCATGACTCGAAGTACTCTATTCATCCGGAAGAACAAAGATGTACGAGGATGTGAAGGTAAGATTTTAGTGGCCTAATATGAAGTGTGAAGTTCTAGAGCATGTCGCCTTGTGTGATATATGCAGAGTGAAGGCAATGCATCAAAGGCTAGCGAGGGTTGTTGCAACCATTGAAAGTACACGAATGGAAGTGGGAGGAAATCGATATGGATTTTATTTCGGTTTACCTAGAACCAGCGTGGATATGATTCAATATGGGTCATAATCGATCGCTTGACCAAAGTTGCCCATTTCAAACCCGTAAAGGCCACATATTAAGGAGATCGTTTGGCGGTTGTACATGTCAAGGATTGTATGTTTTGCGTGGAGTCAAGAAGAAAATAGTGTTAGACAGGTAAGCAATTTACCTCGAGATTCTAGAATAAGTTGCATGAAGCAATGGGAACTAAATCCGAATTTAGGTGAGCTTATCATCCTCAAATAGATGGACAAGCGAGAGAGTCAATCAGATTTTGGAAGATATGTTGAGAGCTTGTGCTTTAGCTTATGCGCATTGTGGGATAAATGTTTGCCGTATAATGAGTTTAGGTATAATACTTGATTATCGAGCCAGACTGAAAATGTCACCATTTGAAACCTTATATGGTCGATCATGTCGTACCCACTAAATTGGAATGAGGCGGTGGAGCGTATGGTTGTTTTTGGACCGGATATTTTAATGGAAATTTGAAGAGCAAATCATCATGATTAGAAAGGTTGAAGGCTGTTTAGTCAAGGCAGAAGAGTTATGCTGATAATCGCGTCGAGACTTGAGTTTCGAACCTGGTGATTTCGTGTATCTCAGAGTAACCCCTCTTAAGGGGGTAAAAAGGTTTCATGATAAAGGGAAGCTTGCACCAAAATATGCTGGTCCGTTTGAAATATTGTGTCGAAGAGGAGAGGTTGCATATCAATTGGAGCTGCTGTAGTCGTTGGTAGGAGTACATGATGTGTTCCATGTGTCTCGATTGAATAAGTGTCTTGAGTGCTCGCGAGCGAGCGCCATTAAGTCAATTGATGCAAGATGATCTAACCTATAAGGAAGACCAATCAAGATTACGGATATCGTAGATCGCGGAACCAGAAGCCCGATCGGTGCGTTTACTGCAGTGCGGTGGAGCAATCATTAGAGAGCAAGGCAACTTGGGAGTGTGAGGAGCAATCATTCCAAACCTATTCCTTAGTCTACCTAAATCTAAATTCGAGAATCCATTAAGGGGAGGTTTGTAACATCCCAAATTTTGCTTTTATTAGATTTAATATGATTTATCTTTGTTATTGAATTTCTAAGATTTTATTTAATTCATTTTGGAATTTTGAATAAAGCCTTTTGCTATATTTGGATTATTGGAGAAAAGTATTAATGATTTTTGTTGAAAATATTTTGTGTGAGTTCCAAATGTTCCAAAATATTTTTGGAATTTTGGGATTTTCACTGATATTTTGCTATATATTATGGATTTATCTATTTATCTGAATTATTTTAATTCAAAAATGTTTTAAAATTCGGTTGGCGGTGTTGGGCGAAACCCACCCGTCCGGCCCATTTCTTCGTGAAGCCCGGCCAGCATTGCCCGCCGAACCTAGGCTGCGCAGCGGTTGGATTTTGATCCAGCGGCTCTAGTGTCTTGTCTTGCGTCGCTTCTTGTCGACCATTCTATCGGATCGCGTGGACATCAGTGATCGCACCACGTTGGCTCGTCCGAATCCGGCTCGCTGCCGTATCCCGTGAGACTTCGGGTCGTTTCCTTGCCCTACAGCGAGAGGGTCCTCTTTAATCTTGCCGCCGCCCCTATGTCGTGCACGTCGAGACGCATCTGTAGCCCTAGCGTGCGCATCCCGAGCCACCACCGTTTGTCACAAAAGCTCACTGTAGTTGCGCTTGGTGCTGCCTTGAGTTTTTGCCTCGTTCCACCACCGTCAGTGTCCATCTGCCGCCACGTGTCACGTAGAAACCGAGGCTTCATCGTCGTCGGTTTTGCTAACATCATCGCCTTTGGTCTCAACCGTCCGATCCGAAATGAAGGGTCGAGATCATCGCCGCTGTGTGTTCATCGCGTCAGTTGAATCTGAGCCATGTGTCATTCATCAAAGGGTGCCACGTGTGTGCTTGCGTTAGCTGGTGCACGGGCACTGTGCCGCCAGTCCACCATGGACTAGTGCCAGCCGAAGACCGAGTTCATGCGCCGGTGACACGTGTCGTGCTGTGGTTGCGCCGCGTGTTAGTACCCGATTGGGCCACGTGTTCGTTGACGTCAGCATGACGTCATATATAGTTTTTCTTTAGAAAAAATAATTAGTCAAAAATCATATTCAGTGCTGACGTCGGCATGACATCATAAATGCTATTTTTCAGTGTAAAATTAATTGGGTTAATTCGATTTTTCTATTTTTTAAAATTATCTTTTATTCCAAACTTTGAAAAGCTATATATTTTGTATTTAAACTCCGATTGAGGTGATTCCAGTTTCCACAAATTTGTAAAATCATGCTCTATTTAATGGTGAATTTTATTTAATTTTTGGACCTGATATTTCTCTCTATATTTGCTATTTATTGCTTTCTCGCTCGTTACACGTAGACGTCGAGTTGCCCGGTGAGTTTGTGATTGAGGAGGCAGCACCCGAGCAAGGTCCCGAGCTGGAGTCAAAGCTGTTTGAAGGCAAGTTGTGCTTTGATCATGTTGAACCTATGCTTTAAATATTATATTGATTCAAAGTATTGCATATTAATTCAAGTATCGTTGTTTCAAATATGTTGGGATTAGCTATTGTCCACTTTGAGTTACGTCCACCTTGTCATGTCTTATGTCGTATCTCATTTGTCACCATAGAATGCTTATCCGTGCAACGAGTCATCACTTTTCGTAAAAATGATTAATCTTGCTTAAAGATTATGGAACATGTTTATTAAATCGTGTGTCTGTGTTGTCACACAATGTTGTTTTTGTTGACGGCACGTGGCATGTAATTGTGGTGGGCCAATGCGTGTAACATCGCAAAATTTGGCTTAACTAAGTTTTTATTTCTTAAAAGTGCATTTATGATTTTCTGAAATTTATTTGGATTTGTCTGGATTTATTTGAATTAATTTGAAGTCAAGTTATTGCCCTTTTATTCAAATCTATTTAAATCAGTGCAAAGTTAAAATAAAGTTTTGCCAAAATATTTTATTTGAGTCAGAATGTCTCAAAGTATTTTGAGAATTTTCTTGGATTTTTCTGAATATTTATTTGCCTAAAACCAATTAAATAAATTTACGCATTTGTTTTAAAGGAAAATCTGGAAAAATTCGTTTAGCGATAATGGGCGGAGCCCATTACTTCCGCTTAACGATTGGTAGCGACTCGTGGATTTCTTACGGAAGATCTCGGCCGTTGCGATCCGTCGGCGTCGGATGAAGCGCGTCGCGAGAAATCTGCGCCGTTCATCACCGCCGCGTGTCGATGCACGGTGCATCGTCTCGGATGAGGACTCGAGTCGGCTCGTGTCGACCATGGACACGCGGTGGAAGCCGTGAGGCGCGGATTCCTAGGGCTATAAAGGGGTGCCGTGTTCGTCGAGGCCGTGAGCAAAAGCCCTAAAGCGCATAGCGAGAACGCGCGCCGTTAAATCGAGATTTTGGGTTGAACAGCGCCGCCGCCGTCGTTTTCTTCGTTTCGTGGCCAACGGTGTTCATTCGCGCCGTTGAGGGCGGATCTGGAATCCCAGCGCAAGGCGCTTGGTTCGGGTGTTTCGTCGCGATTTAGTCGCCAAAGCGCCATTAGGCTCGCCGTCTCGGTCTCGGTGAGCGCGCCGCCAAGCTCGTCGTCGGACCTCGCGATCGTTTGCAACCGTTGGATCTTGGATCGAGCACGTCGGATCTCGCCGTGTGGAGTGCGTGTCGGTAAGCCACGTCATCGCTAGCGTGGCCGTCGGATCGATGATGGAAGGCCAGTTGCGCCGTTGGTTGAGCCAACGGATCGTGCGCATGTCGAGCCTGAGCCGAGCCAGCGTGGCCGAGTCCACCGTGGTGGCGCGGGCCGTGGACCCATCCATGCGCGGAGGCGTGTGTCGCCATCGATTGGTGGCGCCCGGGGCTGGCGCTTGACGTGGCGTCATGATGATGCAATAATCTATTTTCGATTTAAAATAAATCTGTTAATTCCGAATTTACGATTTGATGTTTATTTCAAACTTCAAAGGCTATATCTTTTGCATCGTAACTTTCGGTTTGAGTGATTCCAATTTCTAAAAATTTGTAAAATTGATATCTATTTAATGGTGAATTTTATTTGATTCTACACCTGTGTTGGAAGATGATCTCTTGTGGCGAAAAGCATTAGTAAACTCCTCCCAGGTGATCTCTTGTGGGGCTCCATGAGCGGCACAGTAATTCTCCCACCGATTCTGCGGCGGTTCCTTCAAGTTGATGAGGCGTGAGCACCTTCTCATTGCCCTCACACTTAGTGATGTCGGCTTCTTCTCAATTGTCCTAAGCCGATCCTTCGGCTTCCAAAGGTTCACATTTTACGAAAAAGTTGGCGGCCTAGTCCTCATAAAATCGATAGCTTTGAGTGAGGTCGGGGTCCACCATGGTTGTTACGAGCTACGAGGTTGTTGTTCTTTGGTTCTTTGCGTTGGTCAATCTTTGCATCTGTTGCATCATAGTCTGCATTAGTTGAGTCTGCCTTGCAAAGCGCTCCCAGTTCTGCATGTCTCAGCGGTGGTTGAGGCTGCCTCATCGTTGGTGTTGTCGTTCTGCGCGATCCACTTCACGACTCCGTTGTTTCCTCGGTATTCACCATCGATGATTGCCTCTTGGGTTAGGAAAGGTAGGTGTAGCATAGATAAAGTAAAATTTCTAAAGCGGGAGATAGGTTATACCCAATTGAAATAATTCTTTATTTATTCTTGGTATGGCTGCTTATTTAAGCCTACAAGCTTTGCAACACATCTTGCACACTCGGCAATACTAAGAAGCAAACTAAACCACGAAACCTTAACGTCAACTAGAAAGGTAAAACTAACTTAAAGGCGCGACTCACACTCGAGTCTCAACACGGCTCCAAGGTGACACTCACTCATCCAGCCACCACAGGTGAGGCGATCCGGCGCATACACGGCGGATAGCGGGCATAGGAAGCGAACCTATCACGATGACCTACTCTGGGTCCTCTGCAACCACGGGTCTGCACTCCCCTCGGCTCCACTCTCGCTCCTCTGGATCCTCCTCGGACTCCTCTGCTGGCTCTGAACTTCTCGAGTCACGCGCTCGGCTCGTCCTCGATCGCCTCTAGGGCCTCTCCCGGCTCGGTGATCATTAGATGGGTGGCTGCAGGTCACCTCAAGCTCTGCTCTGCCACTCTGAGTGCCTCGTACAGTCTCCGGCTCTGAGTAGTCTCTCTCATGATCCTCACAGGCAAGGCGAACTCCGCAAGGTGTACTGCGATGGCACACTCGTTCTCCACGATCCGTCGGCGTCGGCATGCTTGAGCGTGCGGTGAAGGCGGAACAGAGTCGTGAAGCTCGTCAGCGTAATCGCGGCGAACACGGCGAAGAGCAAGTCGGGCAACCTCTGAATTGCAACCTCGTGCGAGAATCTTACAGCGAGAGATGTTGATTGGCTGCTAGCTTCCTCGTTCTCCCGTAGATAATCGACTTGCAAATAAATCCCGGTGTACACAATTAGCGACCAGTGCCTCCTCGGTAAAGCGGACGATAAAAGCCCCCAAGCGTCGAAGTACTCTCCACGGCTCCATGGCGTAGCCGCGGTGACTCCTCGAAGGTCGGAACAATCGGCATCTGCTCCACAAGAACTTTGATTAAGTTCTCCACCCAAAGCAGCAACAAGTAAAGCGGTAAATTCAGCAAAGTAGAAGTAGAGAATGAGATGAGTCGAGAGTGTTTTATTAGTCAAGTTTAGATTTTCTTTTAGAAAATAGTTTGGACACACACAGACACCTCCAAACTATCTAGGGCCAAGACCTATAGTCAACTTTGTGTCGGGACCGGTTTGCAAATCGAAACCCTCTGCGTATCTTGCACTAGTCGAGGATCACGCTAGTGCACTACAGTGGAAACATAGATGAAATATCATTCCATACAGCGAATTAACTAGGAAGAAGCAAATTATTATTACATAAAGCAAGCGACCTTATGGTCAATGTTTACACCATTATGCCTTAAGGGCTTAAGAAACAAATACTATTGCGTGGAAAGATAAAGTGAACCATTCGACATGCCACGGGCAATCGTGCGAGAAGCCTTCCTAATCCACGTAGTCTTCATAGAATTCCTCCTCATGATATTCATTATCTCCTTGACAAGCGATCAACAAGGGTATAAAGCCGTGAGTACAAAGGTACTCGACAAGCCGTAGGGAAATGATGCAATATATTTATGCGGCTTGACAATGATGGCTATATAGTTCTTTGCGAGAAAGCAATAACTTGAATTGAAATACAATAAATAGATTGAAAACATATTTATGAAAACATAAATAAATAAGCGATAGATCAATGATAGACCACAAAACAACAGTGAACTCCCGTTCATATCCCAACAATTCCACATTCCACATTTTATGAAACACTCTATACCCATGTGAAATTCCGGGCTTTGTCCATGACATGAGGCCTGCTATTCGAATAGTTTACACTCTGCGGAGGTTGTACAACTTTACCCACAAGACATGAACATCTCTTTGTGCAATCGATCTTAACACACTTCCTTTGGTGTGTCGCAGAGATATCATGACAAAGCCTTTACAATGCACTGTCTAAACTCGGTACTGCCCGCTAAGGTTTCGCCCATTAGGGCCCCCTCTTGCGCCTTGCGAATCTACCCGTCCATCCCGGAACCCACACCACCAATTGGCAGTACTCAAGGCTAGACATTGCAAATTAATCAACTAAGTCTGTCCCATTCGGACATGTGGTAGTGCAGTTAGACCCAGTTCAATGGCGCACAAGATTAAGTCCTTAAATTGTCTCGGGCAAGACATCCACATCCCAATGTGCTAGAAAGCACCCCTTTACTTTGCACGATCACTTGCGAGGAAAACAATTCGTTCAACCAAGACCAATGGCAAACCCAGCCATGGTACAACAAATTTTACAACGATGGCTATGACCACGATTCAATATCTCATTAAGTCAAGATTAACATTATTCAACATGTGACATGAATCCCAGCGTATATGTAAGCATGTCTAAGCATAGCTACGATAACCCAATGTTGGTATAATGATTATGTCCAACTAGTAATGTCCCAACCTAGGTTTAACAATGGATACATGGCATACAACGAATCAAGGTGGCATAATGTCAACTAGGCATACATCTACTCCCATTTAATAAACATTGATACGTAAATAGCATGCAAGTGTATAAAATAAATTACTTTGCAAACATAGGATCAATATGATCAAAGGTTACGACTTGCCTTGCTGATCTAGTCTTTGAATCTTGGTCTTGAAGTCTTCGTTCGCTCCCTCGAATTAGCGTCTCACGGAAAATAAGCAACGAAACCAAATAAATACAAAACAGAGACTCAAACAAGCTCAAAACTGAAAATAAATGGCTCTGGAAGATAGATCTTGATTTTAGAAAAATTTAAAAACTTGAATCGCCTCAATCGGAGTTCGTATGAGTGAGAGCAGACCTCGAAAGATTAAATTCAGAGAAAATACAGAAAATCAGAAAATCAAATTTGGATTTATTTTTGCCGAAAAAGGATTTATGCGCCTTGGCGTCATCGGGTTCACGGTGGACAAGGTCCGCAGCTGCCCAGATTCACCGTGCACCCGCCGCAGACGGCCGCCTGCATTGCCGCGATTTCGCGGTAGCAGCGCATTCTTTGATAAGCGGGCCTGCGGCCAGCGCATCAACAGCGGCAATCCGGCAGCGAGAGGAACCAAGGCGTGCGGCGGCGGAGGCGTGGAACGATCCAGGGCGCCAGCGAGAGATTGGGCGGCCAAGGTTCCTCGGCGAGAACAGCAAGCGCGGCGGCGAACTCACCGGACATCGAGAAGAAGATCTGGCCGGCGGCGAGATGGCGGCGGATCGGGCGCGTGGCGTGGTGCGGATCCGGAAGAAGACGGCGCGGAACTCAATGAGACCCACGGCTGCGGTGGAGAGACACCGGCGCGAAAAAGCAGCGGCGGAAGGGCTCGGATCTGGCGGAGAAACTCCGGCGAGCAAGAACTTCGGCGGATCTGGCTCTCGGCGGCAAAGAGGGGCAAGCGGCGGCGGCGAGGGGAACCTCGGAAGAGTGCGGTGAGGCTTTATAGCCCTCGGGAGCGCGCTCGGACGCGGCCGCGGGCGTAAGCGTGGCGAGGCGGACTCCGCTGCGGCGGCGGCGGTTAGGGGTTCTTGGCGCGACCGCGTGGCGTCATTGTCGCAACCGTCCGCGCGATGCCAGTCCGGCCAGCGGTGGCGTGGTGGCCGGCTTAAATGCGCTAGCGAATCAGTTGGCGGCGAGCGGCCCAGGCGGAGCAGAGCGGGAAAAGAAGTGGGCATGAGAGATTGGCCCGACAGCGTTTTAGCAAATTAAATTCATTTTCCGATTTAAGAAAATCCAGAAATTCAAATAATTGCAAATAAATTCAAATAAATGTCAAATAAATTCAGAAAAATCCCCAAAAATACAGAAAAATTCCTTGGAGCACGAGGAACCCAACTAAAACTGAAATTCCTTAGTTTGATGAATAGTTTAGCCAAATTAAATCCTTTCACTATTTAGAAATTCAAATTAAGCTAGACTTAATTCAAAAAATGCAAATGGTTTAATTTTGAAATCAACATTCAAAACTCAAATTTTGGGATGTTACAAACCTTCCCCATTAAATGGAATCTAGACCAGAGATTGGTACACTAGAGAATAGGTGGGAAACTCGGACTTGAGATCCTCTTCTCGCTCCCAAGTTGCTTCCTCTTCTGAATGATTGCTCCACTGGACCTTGCAAAAATGGATGATCTTGCTTCTCGTGATACGCTATGCTATATCCAAAATTTTCCTTGGTTGCTCCTTGTAGGTAAGATCCTCTTGCAAATCAATGGCTTCAATGGCATCGATCCTCAGCACCTGCGGACATTTCTTCAAGCTGCGATACAAGGAACACATCATGGATTAGGCAAAAGGCGAGGCAATTCTAACTTGTAGGCAACCTCGCCTCTTCGTTCCAAGATTTTGAACGGTCCCACATATCTAGGGGCAAGCTTTCCTTTTACTTGAAATCTTTTAATTCTTTTGTTTGATGAATAGTTTAGCCAAATTAAATCCTTTCACTATTTAGAAATTCAAATTAAGCTAGACTTAATTCGAGAAAATGCAAATGGTTTAATTTTGAAATCAACATTAAAACTCAAATTTTGGGATGTTACAACTGCTCTCACGATACCACCTCATGTAAGGACCCGAATCCAGATTGAACCCATGTGTGTTTACCGCACTATTCACGGGATCAACGCTAGTGCACCACAGACTCAACATTGGTACATATCACATCATACTCAGCGATAATAGAATAATAGTTCATTCATTGATATAACTAAAGGTATGATCTTATGACCAACTTACATTATTAAGCCACAGGGAACAAGGAAAATATAACTAATGATTAAGCGTGAAAAATAGAAAGCGTAGATAGCTCATCAGTTCACCACAGGGCAACAGACAAGGCTCGGACCCTAATGACTCGTGTCTTCTGGACTTCATCTTCCAACACGGTGTAGATTCCTCAAGCTGATTATTGTTGTTTGGCAAGGGTGAGTACTTAAAGCACTCAACAAGTTGTGCACTGAATGCAATTCTATGTATCTATATGTAAGGCTTATTCAATGGATAGGCTTATCATGGCTATTTTGCAATAAGCGACATTTATGAACAAATCTGATAAATAGATTGTAAAGAATGTAAAACAAATAACAATAGTAAATAAATTCGAGATTTCTCAAGTAAACCAAGTTTCCAATCCTAAGTCAAATTCCATCTTCCATATGGCATTCCGCCATCCCAACCATGTTGTCCAATTAATTAAGCTAACCCTTAGCGTAATTCCGAGCATTGCTCAATACATGAAACACGGCTATCAGAATAGTTTCACACTCTGCGGAGGTTATGCACTTTACCCACGTGATACAACCAAACACCACCAAGGCGAGTGATTATAACAAAGCCTTTACAATGCTTTGGCAACCGATACTATCCGCTAAGGTTTCAACTTTGGTGGGACTGGTTACCACATCCGAGGCCACCCTCTTGCGCCATGTGAATTACACCATAACTCGGGAACTCACACGACCACGATAGTACCAAAATTAAGACATTGCAAATTACTCGGCTAAGTGGCAAATACGGACATGTGGTTGCATGATAGACTCGAGTCAAAGGCTTGCAAGGTTAAGTCCTTAGTGTGATCGAGGCAAGACATCCACATACTCTCTGCCCATTGGGCCCACCTTAGCCTCCTCGCCCCTTGCCACTTGCCTCAATCTAAGTTATGATCACCCGGTTGATTACCAAGCACCACGTGCCATCAACAATTCAACATCGTTGCGTGACATGACTCATACAACAACTCAATCTCATCGTGTGATCCCACATGACACACAAGTTCATAACATTGTTCCATATTCCATTAATCAAGATTAATTATCAATGATTACGACACATGTGATGGCGTGGCACGCAGCTAAGCAACTAATACGGTCTAAACCTCCAATGTTGATCATAATTACTAATCAACTATATCAAACCAATCTAGGGTGACAATGGATCATGGCATACAATGACAAGGTAGGGTATAGATCAATCGGTATATTAGCTAAGCCCAATCTAGTTTGAAACAATTGTATATTTGAAACATATATAATAGGGTAAAACAAATATAGCAATTTTATAAACATGGGTTCAACATGATCAAAGCACAACTTGCCTTGGAATAGGTCTGATCTGGTTCTGGAACTTGCTCTTGAATTGCTTGATCTTCCTCGAGCGTCGCACAATTCAACGTCTACAGCGTCATCAAGGAGAAAAGCAAATAAATACCAAAACAGAGAGCAATTGAACTCCAAAAATCAAATAAAATTCACTATTAAATAGATCTCAATTTTACAAATTTTTAGAAACTGGAATCAATCAAATCCGAGTTACGATGCAAAAGATATAGCCTTTTGAAGTTTGAAATAAATACTGAAATTGCAAAATCAGAAAATCAGATTTAACAGATTTATTTTTATTCTGAAAAACTGATTTATGACGTCAGCGTGACGTCAGCCCTGGACCGAACGAATCAAAGGCTGCCACGTGTCTTGGCGCATAGACCCGTTCCACGACTCCCTCGGGTTCACGGTGCACCGGTCCACGGCGCCTCGACCTCTGCGCTAACACATGTCGGCTCTGATTGGTCCACACGCGGCGGCGAAACCCACGCCGCACGATTGCATCCAACGGCTGCCGTTCTCCACCTCGTGGCTAAATCGACCGCCAAATTCGATCTAACGGCTAAGGCTTACAGGAGTTCACTTTTTTACGCTTGCGGCGTGGCACGATCACGGACCTTGGCTGAAGATCCAACGATCACAAGCTTACACGAAGCAAATGGCGGCGCGGCGAGAAGACCACGGAGGCAAGGAAGAAGACCGAGATGGCGGCGTTCGTAGCGATTCCGACGAAGGCGTAAGCGTGGTCGGCGCGCACACCTCGGCGAGTTCGGATCTTGAACCAAAACGCGAAACCCGACGATCGTGGCGCGCCTTGAAGCAAAAACGCGGCGGTCCCACGCTTCAACTCCGCGAGCTTGCGGCGGTGTTCTCTGACTGCTCGCGAAATCTCTCGACCAAAAGGCGCGGCGTTTGACTACAAACCTCGGGTGCTACCCACTATTTAAAGCCTCGGCGTCCAGAGCTCTACGGCGAGGAAGTCCAGCGGCGGAGCGGCGCGGACTCGGTCCGAGCGAAAACGACAACCCACGGCGCTTCTGGCGTGTCCCGATCCGGCGGCCGGGACACGAAGTCCCACGTGGCTTCTTACGGAGCGCCCGATCATGATCGAGCGACCATGAATTAGGGTTTACGGAAGGCGGCTCTCATGAGCGACTTGGGCCTTGGCGAAGGCTTCAGCGCGCAGTGTTGGGCTCGGCCCAACAACATTCCTAAGGTTTTAAAAGATTTCTCATTTAAAATAATTCACTGAAATTCATTTAATTTGTTTTAGGCAATAAAATAATCGGAAAAATCAATAAAATCTCAAGAATACTTTGAGACATTACGGACTCAAATAAAATATTTTTGGCAAAACTTTATTTGTACTTTGCACAGATTTAAATAGATTTGAATAGAAGGCAATAAACTTGAAATAGGAATTAATTCAATTAAATCTAGAAAAATCCAAATAAATTCAGAAAATCACAAATGCACTTTTAAGAAATAAAACTTAATTAAACCAAATTTTGGGATGTTACAAGCCCCTGAGAGATCACTTGGGAGGGTTTACTAATGCTTTTCGCGTTACCATGTTCGGAAGGAATGATGGACCTTAAAAGGAAGAGTTGAGGGCTCTACGAAACAAGGAGGCCAACGGTGGCGAATACGAATAGATTTACCCGAGTTAGCTCGCTATGCCCTGAAGACATAGCGACAGATAAAGCCAGGCGATCTTGTTTCATGAAGGAATTTGAATTGGGGCTGCAGTGGGGCCGATTACCCACAATTTTCGGGACTTTCAGAACTAGTCAATAAGGCCTTGATCCTAGAGGATATGCGCAAAGAGCTAGGTGAAAACCGTAAGCGCCTAATGATTAATGTCGGTGGACGTCCAAACCATCTACGTTTGAGGATGTCACCACAACAATTTGCTAGATTCCAACCACCAACCGTGAACAAGACATCAACCCACGCACCTGCGCCCACGCTAATCGAACTTTGAGATACCAACACGGGCAACAATGCGGTGAGAATCAGGAGCGGTGAATCATACGATCTGCGGTGACCGCTAATCGAACTTTGATTCGATACCAACAACACACCCTTGAGGCAACAATGCACCAACCTCGAGGTAATCAACGATCTAAAGCCTTGTTTACAATTCTTGGAAATCGGAAAGTGTGAAATGTCAGCCACTGCGACCACGAGTTTAATCCTTTCATGAAGCGGAGGTATCTAGCCTTGTCGTCGCTACATCTTGGGGCATAAGCGTGCTAGCGTGTAATTTGTTCAGTAATCGCCACCGGTTGGCCTCCGCTAAGCATACGAATTCTTCCTTTTCGAGTCCATCATTCCCTACAAGTGCGTGAGTGCTTGTGGCCGTTCTGAACTCTTCCACGTGATTTCCATGGGTGCCTTCATGAGTAACACGATGGTTCTCTCACCGATGCCAGCGGTTGTTCCCTCTAGGCGATGGGATGCGTAAAGAACCTCTCATGCCCTTCACATTGTGTGATGTACAACTTCCTCTCAATGGTTCTCGACCATCATACTGCTTCCAAGGGTTGGCGTTGCGAGAATGTTGGCGGTCGGGTCCTCATGAAGTCGACAACTTGGAGTAAGGCGAGGCCCGCCATTGTTATTCACCTTTCGTGAGGTTGTTGGCTGCGACCATATTGGTCATCTCTTTGCATCATAGTCACGCATCAATGAGTTTGCTTGAGAAAAAGCTCCCAAGTTACGCATATCCAGCGCGGTGCTTGCTGCGGTGGTACTCCTTCATTGGGATTGTTGCACGGCGTAGACCACTTCCGAAGCCCCATTGTTCTTTGCGAGTGTTCACCATCTGCTTGATTGCTTCTTGGGTTAGGAAGAGATAGATGTAGCATAGATAAGATGCAAGAATTTCTAAAGCGGAAGCAGGTTAAACCCACTTAAATAATCTTTATTATTATTACTTGGTATGGTTGCTTACAATGCCTAAGGGCTTTGCAACACATCTTGCACACTAAACAAACAATTAGAACCAACTAAACATGCAACTTTAGCGTCTACTAAAAGGGTAAAGGCTAACTTAAGCGGCGACTCAACACTCGAGTCTCAACACAACTCTAAGTGACTCTCACTCATCCAGCGGTGAAAAGATGCTATACATGCAATGAGCGAGGCACTTTTCTAATAGGTGTCCACGGAAGGAGGCATTCGCGATTCGTTTCAACTTAGAACAACACACGCCAAGGCACCGGCCTCGGGAGAAATCGTGCGCCCGAGTTAAGGCGGAGCAACACCGCGATCAACGTGCGTGGAAGGATCAACCACATCACCGTGATGGAGCTCGGGAGGCTACGGATGTAAATCTTGGGTAAGTTCTGGTCAACTCGATTACACTGCTCTGATTTTGTTTGATTACGGAGTTTCGCATTCGTTCGTTTCTCAAAGTTTTGCAACCAGAATGGATTTAAAGTGGTGAATCTTAAGTGTGTGCTCTTATTCCAAGCCCGGGATCGAGCTTAGATCTAGCCTTGGGTGTTTGGGAGCTAAGTTGCTTATGGATGCGATAAATTTCTAGCGAATCTTATCACGATAGATGCGCGATCCTAGGCGTCATGGTAATGAATTCCCATGTTATAATCCTTGATTAATTCCAACCATCTCCTTTGCCTCATATTGAGATCGAGATTGAGTGAAAATATATTTCAAACTCTTATGGTCCGTATATATCTAATGACGCTGGAATCATTTTCCTTCCAAAAGTCGCATTATCGAATTTAGCATACAAATGTTGCTCACGCAGCTTTTCCAACACTAGCCTCGGATGATTTTGCGTGCTCTGCTTGGTCTTCGAATATACCAAAATATCATCTATGAACACAACAACAAACTTGTCCAGTATTCCATGAAAATCTTATTCATCAAGTTCATGAAATAGGCTCACGCATTGGTCAATCCAAAAGACATGACCGTGAACTCATAATTGAAGAAAATGCGGTTTTGGAACATCTTCCGGGAAAACTCCAGCGACGGATCATCAACCGAGTACTTATTCTTAATCGTTTCATTAAGTGCACGGTAATCAATACACATTCTAAGGCTTCCATCCTTTTTCCCCCTTGGAATGGATTGGCCGTCTAAGCATAAAGGCTGTTTTGGATTGTGGCGAAGGATCGTAACTTTGGAAGGCCCTCGTGGCAAGAAGGTAGAATTTCAAGCGACCGCGGTTCGTGATGGGCAGTTAGTGGTCAACAGCGTGAAAGCCATCAGCATGGAAGATGTGCGATGGTCGAGAGAATACCGGATATGTTTCGGAAAATTTGCGGAGCGCCACGGACGCGACATCGAGTTTGTTATCGAGTTAGCACGAGGACAACACCGATATCAAAGACCATATCGGATGCCTACAAGCGAGTTAGTGGAAATGAAGAAGCGATTGAGGAGCTGCAAGAAAAAGGTTTCATTAGACCTAGTTCATCACCATGGGAGCCCCGGTTTTGTTTGTTCGTAAGAAGGACGGAAGTCTTAGGATGTGCATCGATTATCGTGCACTTAATGAGGTAACGATCAAGAATAAGTATCCGTTGCCCAAGATCGATGACTTATTTGATCAGTTAAGAGGAGCTGGAGTTTTCTCCAAGATAGATCTTCGTTCGGGATACCATCGATTGAAGATCCGAAGCGGAGGATGTGCCTAAGACTGCGTTTTCTACGATATGGACATTATGAGTTTACAAATCATGTCATTTGGATTGACAAATGCCCGGCATATTTCATGAACATGATGAATAAGGTTTTCATGGAATATTTAGATAAGTTCGTTGTAGTCTTTATAGGCGATATCTTGGTTTATTCGAAGGCAGAGGAAGAGCATGCATAACATCGAGGATGGTTCTAGAGAGGCTACGAGCATCACCGATATGCTAAGTTTAGCAAGTGTGAATTTTGGAAGGAAAAGTCGAATTTCTTGGTCATGTAATGACTACTAAAGGAGTGGCGATCGACCCAAGCAAAGTGGGCGCAATGTTGCATTAGGGAGCAACCAAAGTCATTACAAAGATTCGTAGTTTTACGGAATGGCGGGATACTACCGTCGGTTCATAGAAGGATACTCGACAATTGCTAAACCCCTTACGCAGTTGCTGAAGAAAGAAAAGAAGTTTTCATGGACGCCTGAATGCGAGAAAAGTTTTATGGAATTAAAGAAGCGTTTAACAACAGCCCCTGTATTAGTGTTGCCAGATGTGCAGAATGGATTTGATATTTATTGCGATGCTTCAAAGCAAGGCTTGGGATGCGTGTTAATGCAAGAAGGCAAAGTCGTTGCTTATGCGTCGAGACAGTTAAGACCGCATGAAGTGAACTACCCAACACATGATTTGGAGTTAGCTGCCGTAGTGCATGCCTTGAAGATATGGCATCATTATCTCATAGGAAATAGATGTGAGATATATACAGACCATAAGAGCCTGAAATACATATTCACTCAAGCAGATCTGAATATGAGACAGCGAAGATGGCTAGAGCTAATTAAGGATTATAATGTGGGAATTCATTATCATCCTGGGGAAAGCCAATGTGGTAGCAGATGCTCAGTCGAAAGAGCCATAAGCGCAAATACGCTAACAATGGAGGATCAACCAGAACTATGCAAGGAATTTCAGAAACTAAGGTTGGAAGTCGTTCCGCAAGGAATGGTAGCTGCACTGGAAGTGAAGCCAACACTGGAGGATCAGATTAGAGAAGGCCAGAAGGATGACGATAAAATTTCTAAGATCAAGGCTAAAAAGGAAGAAGGCCTAGCCATAGATTTCACTCTGGATGAGCAAGGAACCATGTTCTTCAAAGGCCGAATTTGTGTACCGGATAAAAAGGAACTAAAGCAATTGATTCTTGAAGAAGCTCACGATTCTAAGTACTCGATTCATCCAGGAAGTGCCAAGATGTACCAGGATTTGAAAGAGAGATTTTGGTGGCCTAATATGAAGCGTGAAGTAGCTGAGCATGTTGCTTTATGTGACGTATGTCAGAGGGTAAAGGCCATGCATCAAAGACCGGTGGTGCATTGCGGTAGATTGAAAATTCTGGAATGGAAGTAGGAGGAAATCGGAATGGATTTTATCACCGGTTTACCTAAGACTTAGAGAGGTTACGATTCCATTTGGGTTATTGTGGATCGTCTAACCAAGGTCGCTCATTTTATCCCAGTGAAAACCACTTACTCGGGAGATCGTTTAGCAGAGCTGTATATGTCAAGGATTGTATGCTTGCATGGAGTGCCCAAGAAGATTGTGTGGACGAGGTACCCAATTCACCTCAAGGTTTTGGAACAAGTTGCATGAAGCAATGGGGACTCGTCTGAATTTTAGTCTGACATATCACCCGCAGCATGGATGGTCGATGAAAGAGTAAATTAGATTTTAGAGGATACGTTGAGAGCTTGTGCTTTAGCTTATGCTACATCTTGGGATAAAAGTTTGCCATATGCAGAATTCAGTTACAATAATAGTTATCAAGCTAGCTTGCAGATGTCACCATTTGAGGCGTTGTATGGACGTGCTTGTCGTACTCCGTTGAATTGGAATGAAACAGGAGAACGTTTGGTTTTTGGGCCAGATATTCTCGAGGAAGCCGAAAGTCAAGTCGCAATGATCAGAGAAAGGTTGAAGATAGCACAGTCAAGACAGAAGAGTTACGCAGATAACCGTCGTCGAGATTTGAGTTTTGAACCAGAAGATCACGTGTATCTCAGGGTTACCCCTCTTATGGGCGTTAAGAGATTTCATGTTAAAGGGAAGCTTGCACCAAGATATGTTGGTCCGTTCAAGATTCTGAGCCGTCGAGGAGAGGTAGCTTATCAGCTGGAATTGCCTCAGTCCTTGGCAGGAGTGCATGATGTATTCCATGTGTCACGACAAGAAGTGTCTCGAGTGCCATGAGCAAACCCGTTGGATGCGATAGAGTGAAAGAAGATTTGACTTACAAAGAGCAACAAGTCGAAATTTTGGATGTTATGGAGCGCAAGACCAGGAACAAGTCGATTCGCTTTTGCCGAGTTCAGTGGAGCAATCATTCCGAAAGTGAAGCAACTTGGGAGCGAGAAGAAGATTTGAAGTCAGAATTCCCGAACCTATTCTCTAGTTAGCCCTGAATCTCGGTCGAGATTACATTAAGGGGAGGTTTGTAACATCCCAAAATTTGGCTTAACTAAGTTTTATTTCTTAAAAGTGCATTTATGATTTTTTGAAATTTATTTGGATTTGTCTGGATTTATTTGAATTAATTTGAAATCAAGTTATTGCCCTTTTATTCAAATCTATTTAAATCTGTGCAAAGTTAATATAAAGTTTTGCCAAAAATATTTTATTTGAGTCCAGAATGTCTCAAAGTATTTTTGAGAATTCTCTTGGATTTTCACGAATATTTATTTGCCTAAAACCAATTAAATAAATTTCGCATTTGTTTTTAAAGAAAAATCGGAAAATTCGTTTAGCGATAATGGGCCGAGCCCATTACTTCGCTTCGGCCAGATTCGCGCGGCCGTGGATTTCTTCGGAAGATCTCGGCCGTTGCGATCCGATAGCGTCGGATGAAGCCGCGTCGCGAGGAAATGCGCCGTTCATCACGCCACGTGTCGGTGCCTGGTGCATCGTCTCGGATGAGGACTCCGAGTCCAGCTCCGTGTCGACCATGGACACCGCGATGGAAGCCGGTGGGGCACGTACTCCTAGGGCTATAAAAGGGGTGCGCCGTGTTCGTCAGGAGGTCGTGAGCAAAAGCCCTAAGCGCATAGCGCGAGAACCGCAGCCGTTCGTCGAGATTTTGGGTTGAACACCGAGCGCCGCCGCCGCTGTTTTCTTCGTTTTCGTGGCCGACCGGTGTTCATTCGCCGCCGTTGAGGGCAGATCTGGAATCCCCGCTGCGAGACGCTTCAGTTCCGGGTGGTTTCGTCGCAGTTTGGTCGCCAAAGCGCCGTTGGGCTCGCCTTCGTCTCGGTCTCCGTTGAACGCGCTGCCACGCTCATCGTCGGACCTCGCGATCGTTTGCAACCGTTGGATCTTGGATCGAGCACGTCAGATCTCGCCGCGTGGAGTACGTGTCGGTAAGCCACGTCATCGCTAGCGTGAGCCATCGGATCAGTGATGGAAGGCCCAGATTGCGCCATTTGTTGAGCCAACCAGATCGTGCCGCATGTGAGGCGCAGAGCCTGAAGCGCTGTGAGCCGAGTCCACCGTGGGCTGGCGCGGGCCGTGGACCCAGTCCATGCGCCGGAGACGCGTGTCGCCATCTGATTGGCTGGCGCCAGGGCTGACGCCAGCGTGATGTCATGATGACGCAATAATCTATTTTCGATTTAAAAATAAATCTGTTAATTCCGAATTTCTGATTTCAGTATTTATTTCAAACTTCAAAAGGCTATATATTTTGCATCGTAACTCGGATTTGAGTGATTCCAATTTCTAAAAATTTCAAAAATTGATATCTATTTAATGGTGAATTTTATTTGATTTTTGGAGTTCAATTGATCTCTGTTTTGGTATTTATTTGCTTTTCTCCTTGATGCAGCGTGACGTTGAATTGTGCGGCGCTTGGAGGAAGATCCGACAACTCAAGAGCAAGTTCCGAACCAGATCAGGACCTATTCCAAGGCAAGTTGTGCTTTGATCATGTTGAACCCATGTTTATAAAATTGCTATGTTTGCTTTACCCTATTGCATATATTTCAAATATACAATTGTTTTAAATTAGATTGGGTTTAGCTAATATACCAGATTGAATTATACCCTACCTTGTCATTGTATGCCATGATCCATTGTCACCCTAGATTGGTTAAATATAGTTGGTTAATAATTATAATCAACATTGGAGGATTAGTCCGTATTAGTTGCTTAGCCATGCCACGTCATCACATGTATTGGAATCATTGATAATTAATCTTGATTAATGGAATATGGAACGATGTTGAATTGTTGATGGCACGTGGTGCTTGGTAATCAACTTGGGTGATGATCATTTAGATTGGGGCAAGTGACAAGGGGCGAGTATGCCAAGGTGGGCCCGATGGGCAGAAGGTATGTGGATGTCTTGCCTTGATCACACTAAGGACTTAACCTTGCAAGCCTTTGACCTGAGTCAATCATGCAACCACATGTCTGGTATGGGCCAGCCTAGCTGAGTAATTTGCAATGTCTTAATTTTGGTACTATCGTGGTCGGTGTGAGTTCCCGAGTTATGGTGAAATTCACATGGCGCAAGAGGGGGGCCCTAGATGTGGTAACCAGTCCAACCAGTGTTGAAACCTTAGCGGGTAGTATCGGGTTAAGCCAGAGCATTGTAAAAGCTTTGTTATAATCACTCGCCTTGGTGGTGTTTGGTTGTATCACGTGGGTAAAGTGCATAACCTCTGCAGAGTGTGAAACTATTCGAATAGCCGTGCTCGCGGTATTGAGTAATGCTCGGGAATTACAGTTAAGGGTTAGTTTAATTAATTGGACAACTTGGTTGGGATGGCGGAAGGCCATATGGAAGATGGAATTTGACTTAGGATTGGAAACTTGGTTTACTTGAGAAATACTGAATTTATTTACTATTGATATTTGTTTTACAGTCTTTACAATCTATTTACTGTATTTGTTCATAAATGCTGCTTATTGCAAAATAGCCATGATAGCCTATCCATTGGAATAAGCCATGCATATAGATACATAGAATTGCATTCTGTGCTCAACTTGTTGAGTGCTTAAGTACTCACCCTTGCCAAACAACAATAATCAACAGTTGAAGAATCTACACCTGTGTTGGAAGATGAAGTCCAGGAAGACACGAGTCATTAGGGTCCGAGCCTTGTCGGTTGCCTGTGGTGAACTGATGAGCTATCTACGTTTTCTACTTTCCGCTGCATAATTATTAGTTTATATTTTTAGTCTTGCCCTGCGTGGCTTAATAATGTAAGTTGGTCATAAGATCATACATTTAGTTATATCAATAAATGAACTATTATTTTATTATCGTTGAGTGTGATGTGATATGTACCAATGTTAAGCTGTGTGCACTAGCGTTGATCCTGGGACTAGTGCGGTAAACACAGTGGGTTCGAATCAGTGGATTCGGGTCCTTACAATGCGGCACTTTGGCGATCGCTTTGCTTTCTATGATAATGGTTAGTTCATGGTCATGATGATTTTTAGTTATTATTGCCTTAGTCAATTAAGGACTTAACCTTGCAAGAATTTGAACTGAGTCATTCATACAACCACATGTCTGCTATGGGACAGACCTAGCTGATTAATCTGTCGAGTCTAAACTTTTGTACTATTTGTGATGGTGTGAGGCCCGGGTAGTGGTAACCAGTCCTTATACGGGTATGCTCACATGGCGCAAGAAGGGGGCCCTGGATGTGGTAACCAATCCCACCAGTGTTAAAATCTTAGTGGATAGTCTTGGTTTAGATAGGCATTGTAAAGGCTTTGTTATAATCACTCGCCTTTGTGGTGTATGGTTGTATCTTGTGGGTAAAGTGTATAACCTCTACAGAGTGTAAAACCTATTCAAATAGCCGTGCTCACGGTATTGAGCATTGCTCGGTGATTACAGTCAAGGGTTAGATTTCATTAAAAACAAATGTGGGTATGGTTAGGAAATATGGAATAATGTTATGAGTTGGTTATTGGAAAACAAATGGAAAATGTATTATTACTATTATTTGTTTTACTGTCTTTCAATCTATTTATGATATTCTTTTACAAATGTTGCTTATGCAAATTAACCATATCAACCTATCCTTCGTAATAAGCCAATAATATAATATATTAGACTTGCATTCTGTGCGCAACTTATTGAGTGCTTTATGTACTCACCCCCTTGCAACAAAACATCACCAGTTGGAGAAGAAGCAACGCCTACTTTTGAGGAAGATTATCAGGAAGAGGCGAATAACTAGGGTGCAAACCTTGTCAGTTGCCTGTGGCAGATTGAAGGGTTTCTACGCTTGAGTTTATTTTCCTCTGTTATTTATTTACTTTTAGTCTTAGCCCTGCGAGGCGTATTCATGTAAGGTTGACCATAAGGTCGTCGAACAGTTATATTTAATATTGATTAAGTTTTTATTATGTTACCGTTAAGTATGATTGTGATATTCATCAATGTTGAGCCTGTGTGCACTAGCATGATCCTGGACTAGTGCAAAATACACAAAGGGTCCGGATTTGCATATTCGGGTCCCGACAAAGGTGGTATCAGAGCCATACTGACTGTAGGTCAATCCCTAGCTAGTTTGTCATCTTAGGAGTATCCAAAACTATTTTCTAAAAGTAAAATTAACTTGAAAGATTAAAAGGATCTTGACTTATCGCTTCTTTCTTGCTTTCCACCTTTGCTGAATTTTTCGTGTTTTCTCTAGTTTTGAGTTGAGGTTTTTACGAGAGCCGCTTTCTGCAGGTTGAGATGGTGTGTCTCTATGGAGAGTGTAAGGGAGGATTTGCTGCTGAGCTTTGGGGGATGCTGCAGCTGTTGGGAGGCTTTGATCGTCCTATCTACTGTGGTACTAACTGGATCGTGAGAAGAAAAATAAGAGGGACAATCGGCAAGATCACAGTCTACGCCAGGGAGAACACAACCAGGAGCCACTGAAAGTTCAAGCTCCATTAATTTGGTTTTGGTGTTAATGACAAATCTAATACTGAGACTAACTCTTTTAATAATCATAATATTGATTAGTCTCAATTGTTAATTAATGACAAATCTTTTTATGAGACTAACTGTTTTGTTGAGTTCAACTCTTATTAGTCTCTTTTGGATGAAAAAGGTGAAAATAGCAAAGGTATGCATTCGAGTTTCTTGTTGCATTCTATGGATATAATTTTCATGATCATATTCATAAATGTAAATATGAGACTAACTCTTTTATTGAGTATATCTTTGATTAGTCTCATCTTATTGAAAAATAGAAATCCCAAAGGTATGCATCCAATACAACTCTATTATTTCTAGATGCATTCCTTGGATTCAAGATAAAGGATGAACTTCACCGTAGTCTCAATCTTAAGATGTGCATAATGTTTTCAATTCCATATGTACATGAATGCACACATTTAGGGGGTGTTCATACTTTACCTTGATGTTTCAATAGTATTGATCTAATTCATCTTTCTATATTAAGGATCATTACTTTGAAACAATTCCTTGAGTATATTTAACTTGTGTAGTTATAGTATACTCATGTTAATATAGGATAAACTCAAATGCTATCCAAGATTTATTATGTGCATATTGATTCCAAAGTTCAATTATTTATATGCACATATTTAATGGAGTTTATTCTATAGTTGATGGCCTCAAAAGTATTGATTTCTTTCCATCCTCAAATATATTTGGATCATTACTTTTCATCAAAATGAGTATATGAAATTTGTGTAGTTAGTATATACTCATATCAATTTAAATGAAATTTAAACTAAGTTCGGTTGTCTTTCAATCAATCAAAGAACACTTCATCATTTGTTGATGGTGTTTCTTCATTGGTTAAGGATAAGCGGAAAGTTCTTGAGTATAATGAAGCATTAGTTGCATCAAAGTACTCAAGACACCTTTAAATCAATCAAACTTATTAGGGTTGTGCTCAATCGATCATAGGGACAACCATTATATGTTAATGGAGTGCAATTGATGATTGAGACAATCATGTTTGTTGGACTAACAATCTTTTATGAGTTGTGAAGTAGGTTGAGTCCAAGAAAATGAAGAATCAGGAAGGTGAAGTCATCATGTGTTGATAAACTTCAAGGATGAATCCCGAAGTGATGTGAAGCTAGAGAAGGTTCATCATGTGTTGATGAACAAGAAGAAAGCACCCGGCTTGGAGAGAAGATGATGGAAATCATGAAAGCTCCAAGTGAATGTGCTAGAGGCAAAGGTATAACTAGCTAGGGCTAAAGATGTGTTCCTAGTCTTTTACCGGTCTCGGTGTTTGGATGGGAGACCGGGTTGCTACTGTAGGTTGTCGTATTATTAAGAGGGGTCAAGTCTTATAGCTTGAGCTTCATCATGTATTGATGAACTCAATCCGGTTCACTCTAGCTCACTCTCTTATTTGGATTTTGCATTAGCTAAGTATTTGCATGTGTTGCAAATAAGGGAGCTCATGCTTGCTTCTTATTGAATCTTGATCTGGTTTTTGCATAGAGCTATGGATTTGCATGTGTTGCAAAAGGGAGATAGCTTATGCAAGTTGGTTTAAGTGGTTGTTTGTATGGAGCTAGATATTTGCATGTGTTGCAAATAGAGAGCTCATGTATCGGAGTCTTAGCTTGTGACTTGATCATGTGTTGATCATCACAAAGGTTAAGATAGGTTTATGCTTTGTATTTGCAAAATGAGTTTTTGCAAAATATGGTTTAATTGAATCTTATATTGGAGCATGTGATTAGAATTTGCAAATGTGTTTTGCAAAATTATTTTGATCATAAGTTGATCATCACATGGCTCAATATTTGATCTTATTGACTCTCTCCAAATTGTATTCACACTCTTGATCAAGTTTCGAGAAATCATATTTTAGACTTGAACGACTACGTTAGAGTCTTTATTTTTGTGATATTTAAAAATATCTATGGTTGCTTAAATCTTGAAAATGGGTGGAAATTGTAGCCCTCGTGACAAGCTTCGCGTAGAATCAAAAATCACCTAAATCGGAGTTTAGAGTGAAAAGTTATGAGCTTTTTCATAGCTGTACCTGGTCATACCGATGAGCGGCATGACCGCTCCATGTCCGGTATGACCGGACTTTCTATGTAACGGCTAGTTTTTCTTAGCCGTTGGACCAGAGGCCGGTCATACCGGCCCTAGGGCTGGTATGACTGGGTCTCCTGCGACTTTTTGCCTATTTTACCCCCAAACGGCTAATTTTTCTTGTGGAGGCTATAAAAGGATCCTTCGGGGCTGGCATTTGGTTATGGTTGGCCTTGTTGAGCATTTGTGTGGTCTTTTAAATGTGTTGCAATCCCAAATTTGGTTCTTGAGCTAAGAGTGAGCTCTAATTGCATGTGTTGCGATTAGAAGTGGATTGGGAGCCTCTTGTGCATGTGTTGCACTTGAGGAAAGCCTTGTGCATGTGTTGCACTTGGTGGAGCTCAAGCTAGAGGGCTTTACTTGTTACTCTTGGTGTTTGCCGACACCTAGACGGCGTGGAGGCGTCGTTGGTTCGTTGACTTTCTCAAAGAAGATTGTGACAAGGTCCGACGAGTTATGAAGGTTGGAGCTCACCTACCCGGAGGGGAAAGAGCTACCACTAGTGGAATCGAGACGGGTGCTCAATTCGTGGAGCCGGTCCAAAGTGGTTTGGGCTTGCCTCAACGTGGATTAGGGGAGACCGGCAAGTCTCCGAACACCACGGTAAAATATCGGTGTGTCTCTTGTGATTTGCATTCTATTATTTATTTATACTCAAGTAATTTATATTAATAGAATTGATGGTTTGATTGCTTGTATTTAAGATTGCAAATTGTTGTTAGAGACATAAATAGTTAGTGCACTTAGTGAGCCTAGTTGACTTAGGCTTTAATTGTCAAAACTTTAGTTTATCGCTTCCGCATTTATTATCATTTAGGTTTTGATAGAAGAGCACTTCGGCGAGATTTTAATTAATCATAAAAGAAATTTTTATAGCCACCTATTCACCCCCTCTAGTTGGCATCCTCGATCTTACAGCCGCCCCGTCCACATTTCAGCGAGGGGATCCACAGTTGAGTCTGGGATCTAGGAGACTGCCCGTCTTGCACTTCGTCGCCTTGCTCATGACTACGCTTCAGAGTTGGAGTCCACCGTATTCAAGTATCATCCCCAATGGAAGCACCGTCACTAAGGATAGGATCAAGGGGGAGGAAGATGCCACCGTCGTCCACCTAGCACGTTTTGTTTCAGCGTAGGGGCCGTCACGAAGACTACGAACCAGGATATTACATAGGTATATGAAGCATAGGAGTAGGCCAAAAAGGATCTTCGGGAGTCTAGGAGGATGGCTTCTGAGAGGATACCCGAGCTGGAGGAGGCTCTCTACCTCAGGGAGGAGGTAGCTCAGCTGGAGGAGTCCGAGGAGGGTCCAGAGGAGCTTGTGCCAGAGTCGAAGAGTCAGGGATCAGTGTCATCCAACGAGACCCCCGGTCATCGGAACAAGTTTTCCCCGATGCTGCGTCATCCACCGTAGTGTCTACATGGAGGCCCGCATCCAGGATGGCTTAGTGACTAGATAGAGTCTTGAGTTATTAGTAGTAGTGACTCAAGTGTTCGAGTTGTATAAGTTTAAGTTTAAAGTTTTGCCATTAGTCGATTAGAGATGCTTGATTAGCTTATTGAGAGTTTTTATGGTCTTTTTGAGTGTCCAGTATGCATTGCATTGCCCTTAGGCACTTGTGAGCAGCCATATCAAGTATTAAATAAAGTTAATATATTTAGAGTTTGAGTTAAAGCTTTCCCCTCATAAGATCTTATATTACTTGTCTATGCTATTTCCCTCTTTTCTCTAAACCTTGGAGTAATCAGCAGATGGTTCAGATTCGCGGAAACATCGGAGCTGGTGGAAGTAGAAGCTTTCAGCATGAGAACCAGAATGAGTCGCCAATTGCTCAAGCAGTGCCACCAGTTGATATGAGCAATTTTGGAGCTTTTCTTGCTAAGCAAACTCAGCTTATGCAAACCATGATGCAACAAATGCAGCACTTCACCAATCAATTAGTGACCAGCAATGCAAATCAAGCTGCTAATAATGGGAATCGTCCATTCTCGAAGCTTTCAGACCTCATGAGGACCATCGCCAACTTTTTCTAGGAATGCTAACCCAATTGAAGCTGACGATTGGCTAGGGAAAATTGAGAGGAAGTTGCATATCACCCAGTGTGAGGGAAATAAGAAGGTGCTCTATGCTTCTCATCAACTAGACGGCACAGCTGCCGAATGGTGGGAGAATTACTGTGCATCACAGGAGAATCCACAAGAGATCACTTGGGAAGAATTTTCTGCCGCTTTTCGTCAGTATCATATTCCTGAAGGTGTCATGGAATTAAAGAAGGAAGGATTTAGAGCTAGCAAACATGGAGGCCAGTATGTAGCAGACTACCTGAACCGGTTCACTCAGCTTGCTCACTATGCACCTGAAGATGTAGCGACTGATAAGGTAAGACAGTCTCACTTCATAAAAGGATTGAATTCAGGATTGCAGGTTGGGTTGATGACCCACAATTTTCCTGATTTTCAAGAACTAGTGAACAAGGCCCTTATTCTGGAAGATAAGCGCAAAGAGTTAGATGACAACCGCAAGCGCAGGGTAGCACAACAAGGAGCTCGCCAAGGCAAGCAAAAATTGAGGGTTGCACCGCAACAGTTTGTCAGGTTTTTGCCCAAGGCAATCTTCAAGACGCCTTCTTCCGCACCTCGCCCCAATGGCCAGAATTTTTAGACACCTGTTCAAATCAATAACGGCTTAGGAGGAAATCAACAGTCAGCAGTTAGACGCTGTTTTAGTTGCACTGAGCCAGGATATTTCGCCAATAACTGCCCCAAGAGAGGAGGTGTTACGCCTGTTCGCTTCAACCATGGATCTACGCCGGCCAAGACACCTGCACGAGGAGGAAACCGTGGAGCTGTTCAACCTGGAGTTATGACTTAAGCCACGGTGAGGAATCGTGTTAATCATATCACGACTGATGAAGCCCAGGAAGCATAGGATGTCGTATTGGGTAAGTTTCTAATTAATTCAGTACCTGCTATAGTTCTATTTGATTCTGGAGCTTTGCATTCCTTTATTTCTCGAGATTTTGCTGCTGGGAATGGGTTAGAAGTGATGAACCTTAAGTGCATGCTTTTGGTCCAATCCCCTGGATCAGAACTACCTAGGATGTATGGGAGTTAAGATGCTCATGAATGGAGTAGAGTTCCTAGCGAACCTTATTATCTTGGATACTCAATCATTAGATGTTATCCTTGGAATGGATTGGCTGTCCAAGCACAAGGTTGTGCTGGATTGTGGTAGAAGAGTAGTGTCTATTGAAAGCCCGAAAGGTAAATGAGTGGAAGTTCAAGCAACTCTCGTTCGCAATGGTCAGATGATGGTTAATAGTACTAAAGCAGTCAGCATTGAAGAAGTGCTAGTTGTTAATGAATATTCAGATGTTTTTTCTGAAGATTTACCTGGAATGCCACCTGATCGAGTATGGCAAGGTTGTTTCTTATGCATCAAGGCAATTGAGGCCACATGGGGAGAATTACCCGACGCACAATTTGGAATTAGCTACAGTAGTGCAAGCTTTGAAGACATGGCGTCACTACTTTATTGGAAACCGCTGTGAAGTATATACCGACCATAAGAATTTAAAGTATATTTTCACGCAGTCAGACCTAAATATGAGGCAGAGAAGATGGTTAGAGTTAATCAAGAATTATAACCTAGGAATTCATTGTCACCCTTGGAAGGTTAATGTGGTAGCCGATGCTTTAAGCAGAAAGAGTTACAGTGGTAGCTTGTTAGTGCAGAAGGATCAATTTGAGTTATGCAAGGATTTTCAGAAGCTGAGATTGAAAGTGGTGCCAATAGGGTTTTTAGCTACCCTAGAGGTAAAGTCAACTCTGGAGGACCAAATTAGAAAAGGGCAGAAAGATGATACCAAAATTGAGAGAATTAAGTCCAAGATGAATGAAGGTAAAGCAAAGAATTTTACTTTGGATGAGCAAGGAACCTTATGGATGAAAGGTCGGATTTGTGTGCCAAATAAGAAGGAATTAAAGCAATTAATTCTTGAAGAAGCTCATGACTCGAAGTACTCTATTCATCCAGGAAGTACAAAGATGTACCAAGATCTGAAGGTAAGATTTTGGTGGCCTAATATGAAGCGTGAAGTTGCCAAGCATGTCGCTTTGTGTGATATATGCCATAGAGTGAAGGCAATGCATCAGAGGCCAACGGGGTTGTTGCAACCATTGAAAGTACCTGAATGGAAGTGGGAGGAAATCGGTATGGATTTTATTACCGGTTTGCCTAGAACCCAGCGTGGATATGATTCAATATGGGTCATAATCGATCGCTTGATCAAAGTTGCCCATTTCATACCCGTAAAGACCACATATTCAGGAGATCGTTTGGTAGAGTTGTACATGTCAAGGATTGTATGTTTGCATGTAGTACCGAAGAAAATAGTGTCAGACAGAGGTACGCAATTTACCTCGAGATTCTGGAATAAGTTGCATGAAGCAATGAGAACTCGCCCGAATTTCAGTACAGCTTATCCTCCTCAAACAGATGGACAAATTGAGAGAGTCAATCAGATTTTGGAAGATATGTTGAGAGCTTGTGCTTTAGCTTATACCGCATCATGGGATAAATGTTTGTCGTATGCTGAGTTTAGCTATAATAACCGTTATCAGGCCAGGTTGCAAATGTCACCTTTTGAAGCCTTATATGGTCGATCATGTCGTACCCCGCTAAATTGGAATGAGACGGTGGAGCGTATGGTTGTTTTTGGACTAGATATTTTAATGGAGACCGAAGAGCAAATAATCATGATTAGAGAAAGGTTGAAGACTGTTTAGTCAAGGCAGAAGAGTTATACTGATAATCGCCGCCGAGAGTTGAGTTTCGAACATAGTGATTTCGTGTATCTCAGAGTAACCCCTCTTAAGGGAGTAAAAAGGTTTCATACCAAAGGGAAGCTTAAACCAAGATATGTTGGTCCGTTTGAAATATTGAGTCGCAGAGGAGAGGTTGAATATCAATTGGAGTTGTCGCAGTCGTTGGCAGGATTGCATGATGTGTTCCATGTGTCTCAATTGAAGAAGTGTCTTCGAGTTCCCACAGAGCAGACGCCATTAGAGCCAATTGATCTGCAAGAGGATCTAACCTATAAGGAGCAGCCAATCAAGATTATAGATATCATAGATCGCAGAACTCGAAGCCAGTCAGTGCGTTTCTGCAGAGTGCAGTGGAGCAATCATTCCGAGAGCGAGGCAACATGGGAGCGTGAGGAGGATCTGAAGTTAGAATTTCCAAACCTATTCCTTAGTCAGCCCTAAATCTCGGGGTCGAGATTCCGTTAAGAGGGGAGGTTTATAACATCCCAAATTTTTGCTTTTATTGGATTTAATATGATTTATCTTTGTTATTGAATTTCTGAGATTTTATTTAATCATTTTGGAATTTTGAACAAAGCATTTTGCTATATTTGGATTATTTAGAGAAAAGTATTAATGATCTTTTGTTGAAAATATTTTATGTGAGTTCCAAATGTTCCAAAATATTTTCTGGAATTTTTTGGATTTTTCTTGATATTTTTGCTATGTATTATGGCTTTATCTATTTATCTGAATTATTTCAATTCGAAAATGTTTTAAAATTCGGTTGAGTAGTGTTTGGCCGAAACCCACCCGGTCTGTCGACTTTTGTAGTTGGCAATAAATTTATGGGGTAGGCGCTATATCTCTAACTTGAAGGTCACACAAGACAAGGGGTTAGACAGGTTCAGGCCCTCAACGATGGAGGTAATACCCTAATCCTGTGTGTTGGGATTATACGGATCTCTTGGATATAAGATTGCTCAAAGCGCAACGTGCTCTGGGCGATATGAGGTATGCTATACTCTATGGCTTGATGATCCTCCCTCACTTATGTTCCTCCGCCCCCCTTTATATAGCAGAGGAGGGTGGTTACAAAGGAGAGTCCTGACTGGTTACGGAGTGGAGATCGTATCTCTATACATGTCCGTTTGATAACGTCCTAGATTACAGATTGCATCCTACCTAATCAAGGTTGGTTGCTGTCTTCAAGGTTCCCTTGTTGCGTCGCCCGAGCAACCTGTAATGTTCGTCTTCATGCAATCAACTTGGCCCATCCCCTCCTGGGTGGTCCTCACGGCCCGCCATGCAGATACCCGGGGTCCATATAATCCACAGTAGCCCCCGAGTCTTTTGCGATCGAGTTGCCGCTCTCCTGGTCGCAGCCCAACTGAGTCATGCTTCACGCCGAGTGCTTCCAGTTCTTGATGCAGCTTCCCGACTAGTTTTCCTTTACAGCCGAATGCCCTGTTGTAGGCAAAGAGATCGTGAAGGACTCAATAGAGCTCCACGCGTTAAACTTTCCGAGTGGTACCTAGCCCCATTATTGGGATACTGGCAGTCGGCTCATCTTGGGGCATACCGTATCCCAAACGATATGCAGAAGTCAAAACGCTTTTCCTGCTCAAGGCAAAATTCAGTGCCGCTCCCTTTAAATTCATTCATCGCCGAAGTTACTGATGTCATCGTTGAAGCATTGGCCCACACACGTCGTATCTAAATTTAGTAGCCCTGAAATCATGTATATGCAGAAACAATTCACTCGGATGTATAGGCAATGTAAAAACAATTCACTCGGATGTGATGTCCGACTGGTGTATATATAATTTTAGAGTTTTTTTACTCCTTTTCTTCATTGATCTTGAATTCATCCGAGTGGTTTGACTCTTTTTGTTTAAGCACTCTGCCCGACTAGTCTAGCCCCCGAGCGTTAGGAGTCGGCTCATGGCCCTTTTTCCCAGGCACGTGTTTTGGGTGACTAAAGTTCGCCTTTCATGGGGTCAAAGCTTCACAACTCGGAGTTAACGCACTCGGATTCACTTGTAATTGTTAAGCAAAAGAAGAAAAACACAAATCAGAAAAAGATGTGCGCATGCGCATACTATCAGGTGTAGCCCCGGCTTACTGCTTAGTTGTGGGTCAACTAAGTAGCAAGTCAGGAAAGTCAAAAATTTTATTCATAATGACATAATTGAGTAAAAAGTGACTTAGCTGCTTTATGCTCCATGTGTTGCTAACGATCGTGCTGTTTTTGCTCGTGGCACAGGCGTAGGCTTGTAGACGAGCCGTGGGTGGCGCTCGGGGCGCGGGTGTGGCTCGTGGCCATGCCGAAGGTGGCGCTCGGGGCGCGGGCATGGCTCGTGGCCGTGCCGAAGGTGGCGCTTGGGGCGCAGGCGTAGGCTCGTGGCCGTGCCAAAGGTGGCGCTCGGGGCGCAGGCGTAGCTTTTTGTCCTTATGCTTGGAGGACTCGGCCTTATCGCCTTTGCTCTTCTGTTGTGGACGATCTTGTTGGCGCTCGGCCAAGGCATCTGAGGCCGTGGCGTAGTGTTCGGCCAATGCAAACATCTCTTTCACGGAGGCCGGGGGTTTCCTGGACATTTTCTTGATTAGATCAGGATCACTTACCCCTTTGTGAGAGGCTACCACCACCACAGCGTCAGATACGTCCCTCATAGTGTTCTTCTTCTGCATGAAATGCCAGATGAAGTCTTTTTGCGTCTCGTCCTTCTTCTGGTGAAGCTGGCACAGGTCCCACGGGGTGCCGGGCCTCTCGTAGGTTCCTTGGAAGTTCGTGATGAATTGTTCGCAGAGATCGCTCCAGGAGTCCACCGAGTTTGCCGGTAACCCTATCAGCCATGCTTGAGCCGAGGGGGTGAGATTGACCGACAGATAATTCGCCATCACATTCTGATTGCCCCCGGCCGCTTTGACCGCCAAGGCATAGACCTGCAGCCAAGCTTCCAGATCTCGCTCCCCATCAAACTTGATGATGCCCTTGCGATTGAATCCTTCGGGCCGTACTACTCGGCGTAGCCGAGGAGTGAATGCTCGGATCCTGTCAATGGATCTCTCATCATGATGAGGGGGGAACAGCGTGGCGAGCCTCTGGCTCGGCTATTGTCTTCAACGCGTCGGGGTGGAGTTCGCGCGCGGCGAGTCCATGACTCGGCGATCATTGTCATTCCGACCTCGGCGATGATGGTCTCTATGGTCGTCGTAGTCATCGTACCTTCGATCACTTCGTCGATTGTGGCCGGTGCCGATTAAGTATTCTGCACTTAACCGTTAAATGATCGAATGTTGAGCCTGTGTGCACTAGCGTGATCCTGGACTAGTGCAGAATACACAGAGGGTCTGGATTTGCATCAATGTTGAGCCTGTGTGCACTAACGTGATCCTGGACTAGTGTAGAATACACAGAGGGTCCGGATTTGCATATTCGGGTTCCGACAGACACTCTCAACTCTCCTAATAGATTTCAATTTGGTTTTACATCTGATTCCCTTTTGCCCTTAATTACAATTTGTTGTTTGTTATTTGCCATGCTTCTTCTTTAATAACGAGTAGACACCGATGGTTCAGTACTTGCTGATGACGACAACACCTACGATCTGGATTACATACCGGACGACGAATAGCTAGTCTAGCACCCTCCTTCGATCATGTTGATCCCACTATTTTATAGTGTTTATGTTGTTTTATCAAATGTTATATGCATGCGTGTATGTTATATTAAACTTGCTATATTGTGGGCATTGGTAGATATTTCCTATTTCTATGCATCACCGTTACCTTGGCACTTGTTTACTTGCTATTGTAACCTTAGCTCATGGTTTAGACATTAGTTAGTGTCACTATGGGTAATGATTGCGAAATACTCTATACATATGCTTAGCCATACTCACTTAGAATGCCATTTAAATGCTGAGTTGCACTTATATTCAGGCTTGAGCAAATTTTTATGGTATGAAGCCAAGTTATGGTCTCTGTTTATTTTGATAAAATCCAACCTGAAAACTTATGGTTTAGACGCGGGTGAGTTACTATTTAAACTTGAGACGTGAGGAGGGACCTCGCATGTAGTTCGGGGGATATTCTCGCCCAAGTCAGTTAAGGACCGAACTTGACGCTATCACCTAAGTGAACTGGTGCAACCACATGTGCTAGTATGGGATAGCCTTAGCTTAGCAGATTAGCTGGAGATTAACCTTGCATTTTGGTAGGCCGAAGTAGTAAGGGCACTTCGGGGTACGTTGTCGCTCGTAGGTGCTCCCTTCACCGAGGTGTTGGTGTTAAAGCATTCCAATATAACGGTGTATGCCTTAGCATGGGGGAAGGATGCGATGGGGCATAAACCATCGTTAGTACTGTGGTACGGGTCTAGATTTCAAGTTCCAAGGCAAGGGTTTGTCATCACCGGCCGGTGCATGGCTAGGCTTTAGCTAGTTGAACGGTTTCGTCACAATCTAGCAAATCGGGTATTGTAGGTATCGTGAGGCATGGTTGACATGATTTGCTAGAATGTGTCATGTGGGTAAAGTGTACACTCTCTGCAGAGATTTAAATCTAATTAATTAGCTGTGCTCACGGTCATGAGTAACTCAGGGAAGTAATGTCAAGTATAGTTTTGTTTTTGCAAAGGTTTCAAAAAATGTGTTGCGACGGGTTGGTAAAATTCGTATGCCAAGGTTGGCTGTGATTTACTCTCTGTTCATGGCCATGGAGGGCTGTGAAATGATGGTATTGAACTTTACTTACTATTATTTGTTTCATATTAAATGCTCTTTCAATCTCATCAACGTTTGATAAACTACTCTCTCGCAAATAAAGTCTGTTTTATGCTGAAAATTAAACTTAGTGCAGTGGCTTGATATCCTTGGACTAACCTTGCATGTATTTTATTTCCATACACTAAAGTCTTGCAAGTAAATACGAGTACTCATCGTTGCTTTATTCATAATATATATAGACAAAGGTACAGAAGAAATCCCCAATGATTCGTACTTCGCATTGGGGTCCGACGACTATTTGGATGGATGACCTAGGTCTCTTCCTAGTCGGTTGACTCTGGGTTATGGATGGGCATACCGCTGTCCTACTTTTGGTTTTATGCTTAATTTCTACTACAAATTACTTTTGTGTGTAATATTTGGCCGGTCGGCCACATACTTGTAATATTAAGTAGTTTTAATAGCTTTCTAGTCTATGTTTATGCTATGTCAAATGCTTAGACATTTGTGTATGAGTAATGGTACATCTCGAATGTGGGATATGTGGGCGCTTGGGAACTAGCGCCGGCCACATATCCAGGTACCCGGATTTGCTTTCAACCGTCTGACGTGTGGACACGTGCGACCATCATTCCTTATCTATCGCGACACACACCCCTCAGTGGGTGTGGGCGATACCAAGGTTCTAAGATGGCCAGCGTGTATTACGCCCTGAAGGGTTGGTTTCAATCCCGGTATAGTTATTCAGAAAAGAATCAGAATCAGAACTCTCTTGGTTGTGTAAGTGTCACTACTACAAAAAGGCTTATATTAGACGCCTCATCACAGACGGTTTCTCAAAACCATCTGTGACGATGAACATCACTGACGGTTCTTTATTGCAACCGTCAGTGACATTATCACAGACGGTACTCTTCAAAAACCACCAGTGATATACATTAATATCACAGACGATTTTAGTTAAAACCGTGTGTGATAATATCACAGACGGTTTTTAACTAAAACCGTCTGTGATATCATATATTATCTCAGACGGTTTTATAATAAAACCGTCAGTGACTTATCACAGACGGTTTATCCAGACAGAACCGTTTGTGATAATATTTCAACTTTCGTGCTCTCACCAAATTTGAACTTCCCGCTCGTCTCGTTTTCAACTTCCTTTAAAATACCAGCCCACGGTTCTTCTCTTGCTGCTTTCTTCTCACTTCTCCTGCTCTCCTCTTCTCTTCTCTTATCTTCTCTCTTCTCATTTCTTTTTCCTCTCCTCTTCGAATGTTTGGTAAGTATGGTGTTTGAATCGTTCAACTAAAATGTTATTGCTCATCCTCTCCTCTTCCTCTTCCTTTCCCTCTTCTCTTCTCTTTTGCACTCTTGATGTTGCGGCGTTTTCGTTTTCGATCCGTTCACCTTTCGATAATCGATCTCGAAAAAACATTGTTTAGGGCCTCAAAACGGCCTCCGGTTTTTTTGTCGATTTTGCGTTTTTAAGTTCTTCAGAGCAGTGACATGGGATATCTCACATCCAATAGCTTTTATATTATGCCTGAACTAGCACAGTAGTAGCCGGAACACGTAAATATCATCTCAGACGTGACGATATTTTTTGTTTCAAAAGTAACATCACATGCGTTCATAGTAAAACCGCTCATGATAGTTGTTATCACAGACGGTTCTTAGTAAAAACTGTCTGTGATAGTTTGTTATCACAGATGGTTCTTAGTAAATACCGTTTGTGATGTTTGTATATCATAGACGGTTTTAGTTTGAAACCGTCTGTGATATGTTCTATTACAGACAGTTCATAAACCGTCTGTGATGTTCCGTAACATCACTGACCCATGGTTACAGACGGTTCAGAAAACCTTCTGTGATGACCGTTCCGAACCATCTGTGATGACCTTTTCTGTAGTAGTGTGTGTACGGTGCAACTAGGTGGCTCATATTTGTTTGAGTGAGGTCCTTCTGGTTAATACTCCGTACACGGGACTATTGGTGGCAGTGAGCATACACTTAAGTGGAGTATGGATGTCACCTCTAGTCCAACGCACAAGTGAGAATTCGTTTCATATTTTCGGGTGCCCACAAGAGGTGGTATCAGAGCCCATATGACTGTAGGAATAGCCTTAGTTAGCATGGTCGATAGAGTTAAGGACAAAAATTTCCTCTCAAAGGATTATTTTCCGTAAGAAAAACTTATTTGTGAAAATTTAGAATGCTATTCTCATCCCCTCTATAGTTGTTTCTTTCTCATCCTACCCTTTCAAAATGATTTTGTGCTCATATTAACTTCAAACTTGACTTTCCACGAAAAAGGTGCAATTTGAAAATGTGTATACCCCTACTTCTTTTGCCATTCAAAATGTTTAAAACTACATTTTCGATGTCATTAAGCCAATATGTTTTGAAGAAATATGCAAAATTTTTAAAAAATCTGATAGGACTAGAATGGAGCTCCGTAGTCTCACCTTACTTTGAACCGTCCCTTCGAAAGACAAAATTTTTACGGTCTTACCTTGTTTCAAAAGACTAGATACACAGCGAGTAGGTGTATAGATAAGGGAAAATAGGATGTTGTTTGGCTAACTTTGAAACATTTGAAAAATACCACCAAAATTCTGGGAGGGACCATACTAAGCCAAGACCAAACTCGTAAAATTTCGTAGACTTTCGAGCTAGGGAACGGGGGTTAGAAATTCGGGAAAAAGGTTATTAGGCGTAAGATAGAAACTCTGGACAGCCCTGACTTGTCCAATTTGGTAGGACAATCTGGCAGTAATAAAATTTTTAAATTTTACCATAGGTGCATCACTTCCCAACTAGCTACACAAAAATTTTCAAAATTTTATCAGCCATGTAGCTGAAAGATCGAAATGGCGAACAGAGGGGGGGGGGGAATGATCCCAAATGAAATTTCCCCCACTCAAAGTACTACAAACACTCTTGCAATAAAAATCTAAAGCACCCAAAGATTTTCGTTCAAACTGGTGCTTCTCAGATTCGCACACCCTCCAAAAATCCAGAACAATTAGACAACTATGTGTACCCCTAGCTTGCATGGATAAGAACCATGAATCATGTGAGGGGTTTTTAATCACAATCCTGGTTGTCAAGTGTCCAAACAAAAGAGGAATCAATTCAAAAGACTTCTTTTCTAAAAGAGATAAAGCTAAAACACCAAAGTCTCTTTTCAGAAAAGTTTAAAGTAGATTTTCAGAAATTTCCTCAGTTGGAATAGGTGGTTGGTGAGTTTCTGTTGCTCTAAATTTTTTAGGAATTTTTGTCCCTGTGAAAAATTGAGACTTGAACCACTCCACCAAAAATCACCTCATAATGATTTGTAGAATAAGAATGAAAAATCAAGCAATACAGACAGTCAGGAACTTCGACAAGAAAGTTTGAGGCTCGGTTTTAACTTCATAGCTCTCAAACGGTGCAATAAGTGGACTCAAGAAATTTTATACAGATGTATATATTAGTTATGAACCTTATATAAAAATAATCACTTAAAAATGATTTTTCTATATGTTTATAAAAATCAAACACTGACTGCTGCGCGAAGAACATGTTCTAGACAGATTTGCAATTTGATAAAAAACTTGATCTCTAGTCTATCCAAAGGTGTAAGAAAGATGTAAAACCAAATGAACACCCTCAAGACATCCTAGAATAATAGCATTTAGAATGAGGGGAGGCAAATCCAAATTGCATAAATGTAAATTGCAAGAATGTAAGTGCTGAATTTAATTGCGGAATTTAAGTGCATAATGTAAATTGCATAATTTAAATGCGTAATGTAAATGCACAAAGAAAAGAAATGATATGAGGAAACATTTCATTTCTGGAAGGAGAGGTTACAAAGCCTCACATTCATGTGGGCAAAGCTCAAAGGAGCATCAAAAACCTCAAAAACCTTCAAGGGAAGGAGGCTACCCCTCCACCCCTATTTATACTACTCTTGGGCCACCTACCACCCTTGGATGAGTCCCTCAACCCTAGAGCACTCATCTAAGGGCTAGGATTAACCCACACACACAGCCATGCAAGGGCTAACCCAAAACCCACACACATACTGGATTTTCTTGCACGGTTTTCAAAGCATACTACCTAGACCCGCTAACCTATCAACTAGACCTCAATCCGACGGCCCTCATTGATCCACGCGGCATCTAGCTAGCATCAACTCCTTTCCTTGTCTTCTTTACTTGCTCGACTCCGTCTCCGATCATCTTCCCGAGATCTCCCAACCGTCTGACCTCCGACGCCTCGCCTAGTCCCGGCCATCCTTCGCCTCACCATGACCTAGCACCGCTGCCCCGCAACCATAAAAACAAGGAAACTCCTCACATAGCAATGCCCACAAAGATGTGCAATAAACCATCCAACTCATCAATATCGCGGCCCATACGACTGCATCGCCACTCGGGCAGAGACAACTCAAATTGCTTCGTTTTGAAAATCAATCCAAACCAAACTCAAACTTGAGCACACCTTGCTCAAATAAAGTTAAATACTCATCACAAACATGGATGGACCTCCACATGGTCCTTCAATCTCCCCCTTGATGAGTATATTGACAAACAACACAAAAGGCATAAATTTGAGTTTGAAAGAGAGAAGAAGAAAGCAATTTGATTGCAAAGCCAAACTTGGTCTAGAGAGAAAGATATAAAATCATGACCAAGTTGGTAGAAAGAATTTAGAGCAAGACCATGAAAAGAGCAAGTTTTCCACAAAAGCTCTAAAAACCAATCGTAAGTGCCAAATGTGATTATGATCCATAAAAAATAGCAAAGATTTACAAAGATCATAAGAACCAACAAGCTTTCACATTTTTATCTCTTTTTTTTAATTAATTTTTTTAAAAGATGCTTTTTCTACATTTTCTCCGCCTTTTGGCAATATAGGCATCAAAATGGAATTTTCTCCCTCTTTTTATGTATGCATGAAATGCAACCTAAGGGAGCATTGAAGATTATCCAATTGATCGCAATGACAAGATATGACACCAAGCTAGTCAATTTTTTAGATTAGACTAGTCTAAGACATGTCCAAGTGCATATACGAGCTTAGTTTTGAATATTTTATTTTTAGCAAGATTTGACAGGTGCAACACTTAGCTTTAGTTTCAAAAATAGAAGAATAGCCACTCTAAGGATCAAAAGGAAAACCTAGAGTTCAACCTACTCAACACTTTGGGGAATCTAGAAGTGCATACAAGGTCCTTCGGGCTCATTTATCACTTAATGCAAATTTTTGATTTATCATCATACAAGACATAGTGGGGTGCAAATGTTTGACATTATTTGCATTCTTTACCCACATATGTCTTTGTTTTTAATTTATTTGCATTTTCTTTTAACAACCAATTGACTCAAGCCGTATGCGACCATCTCAAGATGAACTCTTAAGAGGATGGTCTAGGTCAAACACGATGTATTCCAAGTTTATCCCAAGTGCAATGGGAAGCGGTCTTGTGAATGCAAGGTGTTGAGTCGTATGTGCACAAGAAGAGTCAATTTTGTTTAATTTTCATTTTTAGCACAATGATTTATGAGCAATTGAAGGACTCTAGCATGAATCAAACTAGTTTCACCCAAGTTGCTATAGGGACTCTAGAGAACTCCAAAATTTCTCAAATTATGGCACAAACCTCTAGAGAAGAAACCTAGCAAGTAAAAGCAACAAGTTTCATCAAGTTCTTCATTTAAGGCATATTTCATTTTTAAGCTTAGCAAGTTAAATGAACTTGGACATATCTAAGCTAGTGATTTCCTTCATATGATGTAGCATGGTATATAGCATGAAGAAGAAATCAATTGCATAATAGACAAAGCTCATTAAACAGGAAATGCAGTCTATATGCAATGCATGAACAGATTCTCAAACTCCCCCTCAACAAATGAATCAATTTTAAGCTCAAATCTGGTTAAAGTTGAGTTATTATCAAGATTAGGCATAAAGAAAACCCGAATGGACTCAATAATAACCAGAAAAACAGAATAAGGAGAAGAAGTCGAGAAACTGCAAAACTGGATGGCTATTGAGCATAGATAAGATAGAAGAGACTCACTACGGCTCAGACTCGTTCTTATCTTCCCTAGAGACTGACATAGGGAAGCTGACTCTAGATCCCAACTAAGGAGTGCACACAGACCCTGTCTACCCAAGAGGCCCCAAAACCTGTTAGACTTATAAGACTGTGAGGGAACTCAACCTAGAGAGAAGAGAGAACAGCTAATCATGCATGATAGCAACCTAAAGCACAAGATAAGAGGACCATGCAAGGCATGCCAGAATTCTAAGTGAGTGAACTCAACTCAAGAAAACAAGCCCAAAGTCACCCAGAAGAAGAAAGGAAATGCTGGAAGAAAATATATAGTACATAAAATACAGATTAGCTCCCCCTCAAGAAATGCCATATGAGCTCATAAACCCAAGCTCAAATCCCCCTGAACACACTCTACTCCCCTTGAGGCATAGTCTAAAACTCTCACCTCACAAGAGATAGGTAGAAAGCTAGAGGAGAAGAGATAAGATCTAAAACCACATGGTCTCTAAGGAGCAAGATGGCTCAAGGTAAGAAGCAACCTAACTATGCTAGAAGTCCAACCAAAAGACTCTAGACAAACAGGACACAAGCTCTACCTACAAAAGAACCACAACCTCCTAAGAGACCCATCACTATCATCAACATTTTCAGAGGTACTTACCTACTGCAGTGTAGTGCAAGTAGTGGCAAATGACCTGAAGTGGATCCAAAAAGCAGAGGAAGAAGACTTAGAGATTTTCCTAGGATGATGGTCTCCCCACTAGAAAGCCTACACACATGCATCCAACAAATCTATGCTTTCAAATCAAGTTAGTGATCCAGTTCCTAGGCACGAATGGACAAGATACAGTGAAAAGTGTGGCAAATGATCATCTAGAGCATGAACATGATGCGTAAGGTAATGTAAGATCATGATCACAACCAAGCTAAAGATAGCATCAAGATCCATATATCCATATACAACAAAGAAAACATATCCACATGATAAACAACAAAGAAGGTGCATCATAGCACCGTCCGATCGCGTAAGAAGCTAAGCAAGATGCATCACAAAGAACAAAATGCTAGCAGGATCATGTGCAAGCCTAGAAATACATGGATCAAGATACTACCCTAAACATGGCAATGAGCATGTAAATGAAGAAATACCACAATGAAGCACAACAACATGCTACTAGATATACCATGAGCAAGATGAATGAAGACAACCAAAGAGGATCATGCATAAAACAAACCAATTAGCAACATCAAGATCCATTTATCCATAGTCTCAATAACAATATTTACATGTCGCGAAAAGGCCCACAAAGAAGACCAAACAAAAGGTCATGAGGACACAGATAAAGATGAAAGTAAATGGTGACAATGGACACAAAGATGAGAAGTTACTTATGACAACACTCTATGCATGATGATGAATACATGCCATGAATGAAGAGCACAAGCTCATGCAAAAATAGGTATGAAGCATATAAGCATGAAGGACAATAAAAGGTGATCATGAACAATATAAGTCATACAGCGGCAGCTAGATCATATGACCCTAATCTCATGAAAGGCATTCACATGTAGCACAAAGTCTGACAAACAAAGTCTAAACAAAGCTAATCATGGATGTAATAGAAAATCAGGGTCACATAACCTAGATACTACTCATGACAAAATAAAGTAAATGATATATAGCACGTGCCCATAGTTAACACAAATGCTCATACCAAATGAACAATATCATGGACATGATAAAAACAAGAAAATCACATGCTGGGAAAGAGCTCATGAATTTAGGATATAATACATGAAGCACAAAGATGGTTGGGAAAAACATGCTATGGCACAAAACAAGACAGACAAAAACTAACAAGACCTAGCAAACTACATATAATACACATGGGAGCAAGAGCAATCACAACATGTCATGGAAATGATGATCACAAGTATAACCGACATGACGGTATGAGATAGCTCACCATGGAAGTGGAAGTCCCCATTGTCATATCATGAAGCTCAACACTTGTGGAGCGAAACACGAGGCAAACAAAGTTGAAAGTACATGCAGGTTAGCATGATGCTCTTGATGGTCATGCAGGAAGATCCAATCCTCTAGAGACAAGCCGCAAAGGCCAACTCAGAATTCACATCGAGTGCCAACATTGAAAAGCAACAAACCGATCCTAGATGAGATTAGTAAAGATCAACATGACCAACATACTTACCTTCAACTCTTGCCGTGAGTGGGTACCTCGAGAAAAAATGAGGTCCACTACTTATGTACGGCGAAGATGATGCCTCAGGACAACTCATGGACTAAGAATCGAACTAAGAAAGGACAAGTCCACAAGATGACCCAAAACCACTCCACTAGGTAGTGATTACATCCTCAAGCTAGCGTCAAGCGACTCATGCCATGAGAAAGGCAAAAGGCACTTAAAAGCATCATCGCATAGACATGACACAAGGAATTGACACAAGAGGGAAAGATGACTCAGTACTGGGATAGAGTGAAGACTTGGGGACCCAATATCAACCACTCGACGCCTCGTAGTACCAACCATCAAGAAGATCGACTCGAGTGTCTCTCTGACGTTTAACCCTAACAAGATCAGTAGCAACTCTAGTAGATGATCTAGGAGCTGAAACTGGGTTGGCCTGCCGTGGTGCAAAAGCCGAACCACCCTAGTGAAGCTGCCTAAAACTCCTACCAGAAAACGCCTCACACCGCTGATATCTACCTCGATGGGAAAAACGAGGAATATCAAAAGTACGGCGGAAAGACTGACTACGAACAGCTCCATGACTAAAACTCGAAGAACCTGTATGAAAACCGAGTCTTGGATGCTGCCCAAAAACAGGCGACTCTCTAACTCGTCTAGAAGCGGTGTGTACCTTAGAGCACTCAAAGTCCGGGATGACCTCAATACCCTAAGAGCAGCAACACGCCACGCCGAGTGATCTTGGCGCGCTCAAGCGTAAATCTACTAGGTGACCATCCTTCTTACAGAAGGTGCATGTGTACTTCGCCTTGCTAGAGACAGAAGCAACAAGAGTAACACCCTTCTGGTCAGAAGTCCTATGGACAACCCCAGCAGACCTAAACACGGTGGTGCTCACTCTGGGAGCTATCACAATCTCACCACTCTTGGAGCCGCGCACAATGGTGGGAGGATGCGCCCGAGCATGCTCCAAGGGATCAAATCCTAGACCTTGATTGAATCTACTAACCTTGGATTTGTCTAGAATAAGATTGAGCTTCTTCTTGCCTCCAACAAACTTCTCGAGAGTGCTCATAAGATACTGGCAATCTCGAAAGAAAGAAGCACAAGAAGAACAGGGGGAAGGAGAGGAAGAAGAACCAGAAAGATGAGCTCTCTCAGCACGTGCATTTTTCTCCCTCAGCACGGCTGCCTCAATCTTGAGGGCCTTACAAGAAACACAAGACGCATTTCTAATTCTATGGGCTTGGTCTTCTAATTTCTTCCTAAGCTCGACATGGATTTTATCTAAGTCCCCCTCAATCACAGAATATCGCAAGCAACTTTCTTGTGACTTATCTAGTAAGTCCTTAGCAAGTTTAGCACACTTGACATTTAAGGATTCATTGTCAAGTTTTAGTTGCCTACAACCCTCACATGAGCTGACTGGTTCCTTAGAAGCATGCATTTCAAGTTCATCGTTTCTAGAAGAAAGTTTCCTAAGGTGATCGCTCATGGCATCAATTTCGCAAGTAATTTAGGGCAATTTGAACATGAAGGAGTAGAATGAGCATGAAGAAAACTAGCCTCAACAGAATAGCATCAACAGGAACTAGTGCTAGCATTCTTCAACCTAAGACCATCAAGTTCAACAAGCACACTATCATGTATGGTCCTTAGTTTCTCTAACTCCTGAAGCACGGCATCACACAAGGAACAATCATCAATGACTCGAGAGGGAGAAGATCTAAGAGAGGCTAACTCCCGAGTCAAGGTACCTACTTCCTTCTCTAGCTCCATACACCTAGCTCTAGCTCTAGCATGAAATTTTTCTAATTTGCAAAAGCTTCATTGAGCTGGTCATAGGAGGGTACTCGTCCGAGTCAGAGAGAGCTGAGTCGCCGATGCCGCTGGTGTCGGCCATGAAGCACATGCCGGAGAAGTCGTCCGCCATTCTTCTCTTGCAGATCATCCTCGCCTCATCGCCCATGTCTCCGTGTCGAGAGGTTGATGTCGCTGCCGCGCGAGGACGCGATGGAAAAGCTTCTTGTTCTTGGAGAAGTTGCGGTACTTCTTCTCACGCATCGCTCACGAACCGAGGCTTCTTGTTGCGGTTCTTATCGATGTAGTCGTTTTTGCCGAAACGCCAAATGCGTTCTTGGTCTTCTCGCTTGGGGCAATTTGCCCGAATGTGGTTGGGGCCACCACACTCAAAGCAAGTGATCATAGCACCTCTCTTTCTCTCTCACCCTCTTGTAGATGTTGGAAAATTTGCGGCGACAAGAGCAAGCTCATTTTCTCGAAATCGCTCCAAAAGTTCATCACTTACGCCGCAGTGCGCAGAGAGAAAACCGTAAGCAAAGTCAAGAGAAGGTCCGAGAAAGACCCAATGGGATCGGTGACTAAGGCCATCGATCGAGATTTTGTCTTCCGAGAGACGACATCAATCTCATGAGTCTTGAGGTGGGAATAAAGCCCGCCAAGAGTCGAGTCGACAAGTCGGTGGTGTCCTTGATGGTGGTCACCTTCATCTCCCAAACGCGCAAATCGAAAAGCGGTCAAGAAATGTCGAGCATTATCCGAGTCGTGGTGTATGCAACCAATCGCTCAAGATCGCCAAAATCTTGGTAAACCGACCAAAACACTCATCGAGACTCTCACCAAAGTGTTGTTCAAACTTGTTGAACTCACGCTGAATCGTCCTCGCCTCACGGTCTTGATTTGAGTAGTGCCCTCATGGTAAGCATCGAGGGTCACCCAAATCTCGTGAGCGAACAGAGGTGAGAAATCCTATCATACTCATCGCGCTAAGACCTCAGATGAGAATGTTCCTTGCCTTAGCGTTCGCCTCAACGTCAGCCATATTTCCAGCCGTGACGTTTTCATCAGCAGGAACATCATACGAAAGTTTCACCTTCTGCCATATCAGGAAGCCCTGGGCAGTGATGTAGGACTCCATCCGCGATTTCCAAAACGGAAAATCAACTCCAGCAAAAAAGGGAGGCTTGGTGGAATACTTGTCCATCGCCATGGCTCTTGAGACCGGTCAAGATCTATGGAAGAGCAAACCGCTCGATACCAATTGAAAGATCGAAATGGCGATCAGAGGGGGGGTGAATGATCCCAAATAAAATTTCCCCCACTCAAAGTACTCCAAACACTCTTGCAATAAAAATCTAAAGCACCCAAAGATTTTCGTTCAAACTGGTGCTTCTCAGATTCGCACACCCTCCAAAAATCTAGAACAATTAGACAACTATGTGTGCCCCTAGCTTGCATGGATAAGAACCATGAATCATGTGAGGGGTTTTTAATCACAATCCTAGTTGTCAAGTGTCCAAACAAAAGAGGAATCAATTCAAAAGACTTCTTTTCTAAAAGAGATAAAGCTAAAACACCAAAGTCTCTTTTCAGAAAAGTTTAAAGCAGATTTTCAGAAATTGTCCTCAGTTGGAACAGGTGGTTGGTGAATTTCTGTTTCTCTAAAATATTTGGGAATTTTTGTCCCTCTGAGAAGTTGAGACTTGAACCACTCCACCAAAAATCACCTCAGAATGCTATGTAGAATAAGAATGAAAAATCAAGCAATACAGACAGTCAGGAACTTCGACAAGAAAGTTTGAGGCTCGGTTTTCACTTCATAGCTCTCAAACGGTGCAACCAGTGGACTCAAGAAATTTTATAAAGATGTATATATTAGTTATGAACCTTATACAAAAATAATCACTTAAAAATGATTTTTCTATATTTTTATAAAAATCAAACACTGACTGCTGCGCGAAGAACAAGTTCTGGACAGATTTGCAATTTGATAAAAAACTTGATCTCTAGTCTATCCAAGGGTGTAAGAAAGATGTAAAACCAAATGAACACCCTCAAGACATCCTATAATAACAGCATTTAGAAGGAGGGGAGGCAAATCCAAATTGCATAAATGTAAATTGCAAGAATGTAAGTGCTAAATTTAATTATGGAATTTAAGTGGAATTTAAGTGCATAATGTAAATTATGTAATTTAAATGCGTAATGTAAATGCACAAAGAAAAGAAATGATATGAGGAAACATTTCATTTCTGGAAGGAGAGGTTACAAAGCCTCACATTCATGTGGGCAAAGCTCAAAGGAGCATCAAAAACCTCAAAAACCTTCAAGGGAAGGAGGCTACCCCTCCACCCCTATTTATACTACTCTTGGGCCACCTTCCACCCTTGGATGAGTCCCTCAACCCTAGAGCACTCATCTAAGGGCTAGGATTAACCCACACACACAGCCATGCAAGGGCTAACCCAAAACCCACACACATACCGGGTTTTCTTGCACGTTTTTCAAAGCATACTACCTAGACCCGCTAACCTATCAACTAGACCTAAATCCAAAGGCCCTCATTGATCCACGCGGCATCTAGCTAGCATCAACTCCTTTCCTTGTCTTCTTGACTTGCCCGGACTCCGTCTCCGATCATCTTTCGGCGATCTCCCAACCGTCTGGACCTCCGACGCTCCTCGCCTAGTCCCGGTCATCCTTCGCCTCACCATGACCTAGCACCGTCGTCCTGCAACCATCAAAAACAAGAAAACTCCTCACATAGCAATGCCCACAAAGATGTGCAATAAACCTTCCAACTCATCAATACCGGCCCATACGACCAGATCGCCACTCTGGCAAAGACAACTCAAATTGCTTCATTTTGAAAATCAATCCAAACCAAACTCAAACTTGAGCACACCTTGCTCAAATAAAGTCAAATACTCATCACAAACATGGATGGACCTCCACATGGTCCTTCAGTAGCAGTACCTAAAAATTTTGGGAATCTACTAGATAGAACCATTAGCATTACTGATTTCCTGTTTTATCGCCTCTTCTTTACCTAGTTTGTTACATCCCATATAAGGTCATGCTAACTTGAAGCTTTTCTCTTTCTTAGATGGCACGCTGCTGGGAACCATGTTACTACACCTGGGCTATAGTTGAGGACTCAGTGCAACAGACTCTTTGGGACATGATGCGTCAGGCCGATTTTACTGAGCAGCCGGAGTATCTCATCTCCCGCTCAGCTATTAGCCCGGCCTCCAAGATGTTTATCATGGAAGTGACCATCCATGGGTGCCATGAAGGAGAGCCAGCCCAACGCTACCATTGGATGGCGTCAAATCCACTTTCGGCATTGCACAACGGGGCGTACGTTGCCATCGTTCGTCTCCGTCATGACCTCCTCAAGATGGCGGAGATGTTCCCTTACTATCCCTCGTGTGCAGGGGATAGCTTGGTGAATGTCTATGCTGCGGAGGATGCTATGCCGGATACACCACTTGCCTGGCTCATGGGCCTAGTGAGGTCCCTTGATAGGTACCTCCTTTGCCTCCATGACAATCTAATCCTTGCACGTCACCGCATCGCCGAGCTGGAGACTCACATGACCCTGCTGCTCCACCACGGTTTCTTCACCCTGGAGATAGTGTACGGGAAGCACAAGGCGTATGAGCACACAAAGGACCTTCCGCATCTCTATGGCTCCTACCGCCGTGTTGTTCGTCGTGCTCGCATGTCAGTGGGAGGACATGGATGCCTTGTTTTGGCTGCTCATTCTAGCGGTCCCGTGAACGCGGTGCGTGGAGAGAGAAGCTTCTTCAACGGGCGTGAGTATGAGCTGATGATGCCTGTTGCACCTCCTTCACCACCCGCTGCCCACGACACTCCTGGCACTTCCTACGCCACCAGTGATGGTGGCAATGCTTAGGTTGGGGCTAGATGACTTAGCCGTTGGAGCTCACTTTTTGGTTGTAATAGGAACACTAACTTGTGATGTACTTTTGTGGTGCAAACATGTAAAAGATGCTAATGGAATGGTCCGTGTTAGTTGGTGATGACCCCATGATGTATTTCACCTATGTATGGTGACCGAACCATGTAAATGTCGTCAAAATTATCGTAATCTATGCAATCTATCCCTGTTGTCCGCAATTTTACTTGAGCATGAAAATTGGCTTCCAAACTCGAATTTACATGCTTAACCATCCTACTTTAATTATATTTCTATCTCAAGTCAATACCTTATCCGCCACACATATGTTGCTCAGCTTTCATGTGTGTGACATGATGCCAATGACCCGATCCGTGCACACACTCATGGCTAGTGGTGCTGCCCGCGAGGGCCACATTCTGGATGGTGAGATGCCCAATCCGACGCACCCTAACCCACTGCACCCGGGGTCTCACTCTCACGAGGCACAACACTCTGGCACGCCTGCAAGAGAGTAAGGAAGTGCTTGTACTCATCAAGAAGCTCAAAGCGAGGAGCTGCCCACTCCACCATCTATGGCGCAAGTTCTCGTGATGCAAACCAGCTTCCTTGAGAGGATGGTGCAAAATACGGAGAGCCTCAATGCCGTTGCAGCATACGGTGGAATGGAAGCCATGCAGCCTCAATTGCGCTTGGCTGAGTTCCAGCAGACTCGCCCACCAAGTTTCTCCACATCAGCAGATTTGTTGGACGCTAATGATTGGCTCTGCGACATTGAAGGCAAGCTCGACATCGCGTGATGCAATGATTAGGAGAAAGTGCAGTATGCTGCATATTATCTCCAAGGAGCTGCTGCGGCTTGGTGGGATAGCTTCAAGGCTATTCGCCCACCGGGCCAAGTAACCTCATGGGAGGCCTTCAAGGACGCCTTCCGCACCACGCATATTTCTTCAAGCCTTATGGAGATCAAGAAGAGGGAGTTTTATAATCCCAAGCAATGCTCCATGTCTATCATGGATTTCCTCCATCGCTTCAATTACCTTGCGCCTCAACAAAGAAGTGCGGCACTCCCTCGCCGCTTTTGACATCCCTCACATGCAAATGTTGGTCGACAAGGCTATTCAAGTGGAAGATAGTGCTAAAGCTGTGATCGAGAGCCGAAAGCACAATTGGATGGCGCAAAAATTTGCTAGAAGTGGTTCCTCGAAACTGCACACTTGGCAACCCTCTAATGCTCGTTCCTCTGCCCCACCAGCTCCAAGACCTCAAGGGCATAATTCTCGTCCCTCTCCACCAGCGGTTCAGCCATATAACTGCAGAGGGCAGCCATCCGGAGGCCAAAATAAGGCCGCTGCAGTCACATGCTTCGCTTGTAATGAGAAGGGGCACTACGCGAGTAATTGCCCACAAAAGAAGCCACCGATGACTCGTTGTAACATCCCAAAATTTGGCCTAATTAAGATTTTATTGCTTAAATGTGCATTTGTGATTTTCTAGAATTTATTTAGATTTTTCTGGATTTATTTGAATTAAATCTTATTTCAAGTTTATTGCTTTTTATCCAAAAGTATTTAAATCTGTGCAAAGTTAAAATAAAGTTTTGCCAAAAATATTTTATTTGAGTCCATAATGTCTCAAAGTATTTTTGAGATTTATCTTGGAATTTTCACGATTATTTTATTGCCTAAAACAAATAAAGTGAATTTCGGAATTATTTTAATTAGAAAATACTTTAAAACCAGCGTGAATAGTATCGGGTCGTGGCCACCTCGGCGAGGCCGCCCACGCTCGCAGCCCGCTCGCCCTGTGTTCTAAAAGGTCATTCGTGACCGCTGATCTCAAGAATCGAACGCCGAGGCGTAAAGTCGGAGGAAACCCTAGCGAGCGGGCGCCGCGGATGCGCCACGGATTCGGCCGCGATGGGGCGACAACGCCGCCGTGTCCGATTCGAATCCGGCGGCGATTTCCGACGCGGCCGGCGTTCGTGCTCAAAGACGACTCCAAGGCCCTTAAAAGGCGGTCCCGACCCGCTTCGAGGATCATCCGCCTCGCCGCCCCTTTTCCCCAACTCTCGGCCGTTAGAACGCCGCGTGGAACCAGCAGTGGCTCGCGGACTTCGTGGACGACCGCCGCCGCCTCACCGCTGATTTGGTCGCCGTCGTTGTGCTTCCGCCGAACCGAGGTAGTGCCAGTTCGCCGACGCCTCCTCTTTCGATCCGGAAGTTTCGCGGTTTCCGCCAAGGTTTCGCGCGCAGAGGTTGTCTTCTCCAAGTTCGGCAATGGCGCCGCCGCAGCAAAGACGTCGACGCTATCTCGCCGTGGACCGTGAGATCGAATCAACGCTTAACGCGCCGCCACGCTGCAGCGTGATCACCGACCTCCGATCGGATCTCGTGGATGAGATTGAGCGGTGCGGGTGACCAATCGGGAGTGCCACGTGTCGGGCGTGGGTACCGAGGCGGCATGGACCGGGTGCACCGTGGACCGATGAGGTTCGTGGACTGAGTCCATGGACCGAGGGACACGTCGTCACACTAAGGCGCTTCGCCAATGCCTGCGTCATGCGATGTCACGCCGACATCATAAATCGCTTTTTCGTAATAAAAGTAAATCGGTTAATTTCGAAATTCGATTTTCGATTTCAGATTTATTTCAAATTTCAAAAGGCTATATCTTTTACATCGAATTCGGATTTGAGTGATTCCAGTTTCTAAAAATTTGTAAAATTGAGATCTATTTAATGGTGAATTTTATTTGATTTTTGGAGTTCAATTGCTCTCTGTTTTGGCATTTATTTGCTTTTCTTCTTCGGTACGCGTAGACGTTGAATTGTGCGACGTTTCGGAGGAAGATCAAGCAACTCAAGAGCAAGCTTCAGATCAAGATCAGAACCTATTCCAAGGCAAGTTGTGCTTTGATCATGTTGAACCCATGTTTATAAAATTGCTATATTTGTTTTACCCTATTGCATATGTTTCAAATATACAATTGTTTCAAATTAGATTGGGATTAGCTAATATACCAGATTGATCTATACCCTACCTTGTCATTGTATGTCATGATCCATTGTCACCCTAGATTGGTTAAATATAGTTGATTAATAATTACAATCAACATTGGAGGTTTAGACCGTATTAGTTGCTTAGTCGTGCCACGTCATCACATGTATCAGAATCATTGATAATTAATCTTGATTAATGGAATATGGAACGATATTATGAACTTGTGTATCATGTGGGATCACACGATGAGATTGAGTTGTTGTGGCGAGTCATGTCACGCAACGATGTTGAATTGTTGATGGCACGTGGTGCTTGGTAATCAACGGGGTGATAATAACTTAGATTGGGGCAAGTGGCAAGGGGCGAGGAGGCCAAGGTGGGCCCGATGGGCAGATGGTATGTGGATGTCTTGCCTTGATCACACTAAGGACTTAACCTTGCAAGCCTTTGACCTGAGTCAATCATGCAACCACATGTCCGTATGGGCCACCTAGCCGAGTAATTTGCAATGTCTTGATTTTGGTACTATCGTGGTCGGTGTGAGTTCCCGAGTTATGGTGTAATTCACATGGCGCAAGAGGGGGCCCCGGATGTGGTAACCATCCCACCAAAGTTGAATCCTTAGCGGTAGTATCGGGTTAAGTCGAGCATTGAAAAGGCTTTGTTATAATCACCGCCTTGGTGGTGTTTGGTTGTATCACGGGTAAAGTGCATAACCTCTCGCAGAGTGTGAAACTATTCGGATAGCCGTGCTCATGTATTGAGCAATGCTCGGAATTACAGCTAAGGGTTAGCTTAATTAATTGGACAACATGGTTGGGATGGCGGAATGCCATATGGAAGATGAAATTTGACTTAGGATTTGAAACTTGGTCTACTTGAGAAATCCTGAATTTATTTACTATTGTTATTTGTTTTACATTCTTTTCAATCTATTTACTGTATTTGTTCATAAAATGCTAATTATTGCAAAATAGCCATGATAGCCTATCCATTGGAATAAGCCTTACATATAGATACATAGAATTGCATTCTGTGCACAACTTGTTGAGTGCTTTAAGTACTCACCCTTGCCAAACAACAATAATCAACAGTTGAAGAATCTACACCTATGTTGGAAGAGGAAATCCAGGAAGACACGAGTCATTAGGGTTCGAGCCTTGTCGGTTTCCTGTGGTGAACTGATGAGCTATCTACGTTTTCTATTTTCCGCTGCTTAATCATTAGTTATATTTTCACCTTGCCTCACGTGGCTTAATAATGTAAGTTGGTCATAAGCTCATACCTTTAGTTATATCAATGAATGAACTATTATTCTATTATCGCTGAGTATGATGTGATATGTACCAATGTTGAGTGTGTGCACTAGCGCTGATCCCGGGAATAGTGCGTAAACACAAAGGGTTCAAATCAAGGATTCGGTCCTTACAGAGGTGGTATCAGAGCATACTGACTGTAGGACTTGGCCCTAGATAGTATGGAGGTGTCATGTGTGAGTCCAAAACTATTTTCTAAAGAAAGTTTAAACTTGACTAATAAAACACTCTTGACTCATCTCATTCTCTACTTCTCGCCTTTGCTGAATTTACCGATTTACTTGTTGCTTTGGAGGAGAACTTATTCAAAGTTCTTGTGGAGCAGATGCCGATCGTTCCGACCTTCGAGGAGTCAGCTGGCGGCTACGCCATGGAGCTGTGGAGAGTTCTTCAGACATTGGGAGGTTTCTACCGTCCACTTTACCGGGGAGGCAGTTGGACCGTCAATGGTGTACATCGAGGATTTATTTGCAAGCTGATTGTCTACGCTCGGGAGAACGAGGAAGCTAGCAGGCCAATCAACATCTCTGCCAGAAGATTCTCGTACGAGGTTGCAATTCAGGAGGTCGCCCACTTGCTCTTCGCCGTGTCTACCGCGACTACGCCGACGAGCTTCACGACTCAGTGTTCCGCCTTCATCCAGATGTGCAAGCATGCCGACGCCGACGGATCGTGGAGGACAAGTGTGCCACAGCCACACACCTTGCAGAGTTCGCTCTTGCCCAGGAGGATCATATGAGAGAGACTACTCAGGAGCTGGAGACTGTGTACGAGGCACTCAGAGTGGCAGAGCAGGAGCTTGAGGTGACCCGTGCTTCAGCTATCGGGATGATCACTGAGCTAGGAGAGGCCTTAGAGGCAGTCGAGGACGAGTTGGAGCGCGTGACTCGAGTAGTTCAGGAGCCAGCAGAGGAGTCCGAGGAGGATCCAGAGGAGCGAGAGTGGGAGCCAGAGGGGAGTGTAGACCCCGTGGTTGCAGAGGACCCAGTAGTAGGTCACCAGGATAGGTTCGCTCCTATGCCAGCTCACCCGTCGGTGTATGCGCCGGATCAACCTCACCAGGTGGTGGATGAGTGAGTGTCGACCTTGAGCCGTGTTGAGACTCGAGTGTGAGTCGCGTCTTTAAGTTAGTCTTTACCTTTCTAGTTGACGTTAAGGTTTCGTGTTTAGTTTGCTTCTTTGTAATGCCGAGTGTGCAAGATGTGTTGCAAAGCTTGTAGGCTTAAATAAGCGACCATACCAAGAATAATAAAGAATTATTTCAGTTTGGGTATAATCTATCTCCCGCTTTAGAAAGTCTTACTTATCTATGCTACATCTACCTTTCCTAACCTAAGAGGAAACCATCGATGGTGAATACTGAGGAACAACGGAGCTTCAGAAGTGGATCGCGCTGTAACGACAACACCAACGATGAGGCAGCCTCAACCACCGCCAAGGGACATGCAGAACTGGGAGCGCTTGCCGCAGCAGACTAACTCGATGCAGACTATGATGCAACAGATGCAAGATGACCAACGCCGCAGCCAACAACAACAACCTCGGAGGTCAAAACAACCATGGTGGACCCCGACCTCACTCAAAGCTATCAGATTTTATGAGGACTAGGCCACCAACTTTTTCGGGGAATGTGAACCCTTTGGAAGCCGATGACTAGCTTAGGACAATTGAGAAGAAGCTGCACATCACTCAGTGTGAGGGCAATGAGAAGGTGCTCTACGCCTCCCATCAATTGGAAGGAACCGCCGCAGAATGGTGGGAGAATTATCGTGCGCCATGGAGCCCCACAAGAGATCACATGGGAGGAGTTTACTAATGCTTTCCGCCAATATCATGTCCTCAAGAAATGATGGACCTCAAGAAGGAAGAGTTCGTGGCTTTGAAACAAGGAGGCCAACCAAAGGGCCGAGTACACGAACAAGTTTACTCGCTTAGCTCGCTATGCCCTCAAGACGAGCGACGAGATAAAGCTAGGCGCCTTGTTTCATGAAGGGACTAAATTCAGATCGCAGTGGACCGACACCCACAATTTTCCGACTTTCGTGAGTTGGTTAATAAAGCTTTGATCCTAGAAGATAAGCGCAAAGAGTCGGGTGAGAACCGTAAGCGCTTAATGACTAATCGGGTGGACGCCCAAACCATCTACGCTTGAGGATGTCACCACAAGAATTTGCTAGATTCCAACCACCACCGTGAACAAGACATCAACCCCGTGATCTCGCCCGCCAATCGTAACTTCCGCACTCAAAGACAGGCAACAATGCGCCAGAGGGAATCAATACCGCCGTGAAAAGATGCTATACCGCAATGAGCCAGGCATTTTTCCAATAGGTGTCCACGTAGGGAGGCATCACGCCGATTCGTTTCAACTTGGAAACCACACCGCCAAAGCACCACCTCAGAGGAAATCGTGCGCCAGTCAAGCCGAGCAACCCGCAATCAACAAAGGCGTGGAAGGATCAACCACATCACCGCAGATGGAGCTCGTGAAGCTACGCACGCCGATCGGGTAAGTTTCGTCAACTCAAGACTGCTACGCTTTGTTTGATTCGAGCTTCGCATTCGCTTGTTTCTCAAAGTTTTGCAACCAAGAATGGATTTAAGGTGGTGAATCTTAAGTGTGTGCTTTAGTCCAAGCCCCGTGATCCGAGCTTAGATCTAGCCTTGGGTGTTTGGGAGCTAAGTTGCTTATGGATGGGATAGAATTCCTAGCTAATCTTATCTTGATAGATGCGCAATCCCTAGACGCCATCCTTGGAATGGATTGGCTGTCTAAGCATAAGGCCGTTTTGGATTGTGGCCAAGGACCGTGACTTTGGAAGGCCCTAGTGGCAAGAAAGTAGAGTTTCAAGCGACCGCAGCTCGAGATGGGCGATTAATGGTCAACAAATGAAAGCCATCAAGATGGAAGATGTGCCAAGAGCGTGGAATACCCGGATGTGTTTCGGAAGATTTGCCAGATTGCCACCGACCGTGATATCGAAGTTCGTGATCGAGTTAGCACTGTGCACAAAGACCGATATCAAAGAGACCATATCGGATGCCTACCGACGAATTAGTGGAAATGAAGAAGCGCATTGAGGAACCGCAAGAAAAAGGTTTCATCGCACCAAGTTCATCACCGTGGGAGCCCCGCTTTGTTTGTTCGCAAAAGGACGGAAGTCTTAGAATGTGCATCGATTATCGTGGCATCGAATGAAGTAACGATCAAGAATAAGTATCCGCTGCCCGTGATCGATGACTTATTTGATCGCTTAAGAGGAGCTGGAGTTTTCTCCAAGATAGATCTTCGCTCGATACCATCGCTTGAAGATCCGAGCGAGGATGTGCCTAAGACCGCTTTCTACGCGATATGGACATTATGAGTTTACAATCATGTCATTTGATTGACTAATGCCCCAAGCATATTTCATGAACATGATGAATAAGGTTTTCATGGAATATTTGGATAAGTTCGTTGTAGTCTTTATAGACGATATCTTGGTTTACTCGAAGACAGAGGAAGAGCATTCGTAACATCTCGTAATGGTTTTAGAGAGGTCATGAGAACATCACCTATATGCTAAGTTTAGCAAGTGTGAATTCGGAAGGAGAAAGTTGAATTTCTTGGTCATGTCATGACTACTAAAGGAGTGGCAATGACCCAAGCAAAGTGGACGCAGGTTGCATTGGGAGCCACCAAGTCCGTTACTCGATTCGTAGTTTTCGGGAATGGCGGATATTACCGCCGGTTCATAGAAGGATTCTCGACAATTGCTAAACCCCTTACGCAGCTTGTTGAAGAAAGAAAAGAAGTTTGCATGGACGCCAGAGTGCGAAAAGTTTCATGGAATTAAAGAAGCGCTTAACAATGCCCCGTATTAGTGTTGCGGATGTGCGTAATGGATTTGATATTTATTGCGATGCTTCAAGGCAAGGCTTGGGATGCGTGTTAATGCAAGAAGGCAAAGTCGTTGCTTATGCGCCAAGACGCTTAAGACCGCATGAAGTGAATTATCCAACGATGATTTGGAGTTAGTCAGAGTGCATGCTTTAAAGATATGGCATCATTATCTCATAGGAAATAGATGTGAGATATATACTGCACCATAAGAGCCTAAAATACATATTCACTCAAGCAGATCTGAATATGAGACAGCGAAGATGGCTAGAGCTAATTAAGGATTATAATGTGGGAATCCATTATCATCCCGAAAAAGCCAATGTGGTGGCAGATGCTCTGAGTCGAAAGAGCCATAGCGCAAATACATTGACAATGGAGGATCAACCGAATTATGCAAGGAATTTCGTAAACTAAGGTTGGAAGTTGTTCAAGGAATGGTAGCTGACTTGAAGTAAAGCCAACGCTGAAGGTCGACAGAGAAGGCCGTAAGGATGACGATAAAATTTCTAAGATCAAGGCTAAAAGGAAGAAGGCTTAGCCGAGATTTCACTCTAGATGAGCAAGGAACCATGTTCTTCAAAGGCCGAATTTGCGTTTGATAAAAAGGAGCTAAAGCAATTGATTCTTGAGGAGGCTCACGATTCTAAGTACTCAATTCATCCAGAAGTGCCAAGATGTACCAGATTTGAAAGAGAGATTTTGGTGGCCTAACATGAAGCGTGAAGTAGCCGAACATGTTGCTTTATGCGACGTATGTCGAGAGTAAAAGCTATGCATCAAAGACCACGGGTTTGTTGCGTAGTTGAAAATTCGGAATGGAAGTGGAGGAAATCGAATGGACTTTATCACCGTTTACCTAAAACTCGTAAAGGTTACGATTCCATTTGGGTAATTGTGGATCGCCTAACCAAGGTCGCCATTTTATCCCAAAGAAAGACCACTTACTCGAGATCGCTTAGCAAAGTTGTACATGTCAAGGATTGTATGTTTGCATGGAGTGCCCAAGAAGATTGTGTCGACGAGGTACCCAATTTACCTCGAGATTTTGGAATAAGTTGCACGAAGCAATGGGGACTCGCTCAATTTCAAGATAAAGATATCACCCGCAGCATGATGGTCGACGGAAAGAGTAAATCGATTTTAGAGGATATGTTGAGAGCTTGTGCTTTAGCTTATGCTACATCGTGGATAAGTGTTTGCCATATGCGAGTTCGATTACAATAATAGTTATCAAGCTAGCCCGCAGATGTCACCGCTTGAGGCGCTGTATGGACGTGCTTGTCGACTGCTAAATTGGAATGAAACAGAGAGCGCTTGGTGTTTGGGCCGACATTCTCGAGGAAGCGTAAAGTCAAGTTGCAATGATCGAGAGAGGTTGAAGATAGCACACCAAGACAGTAAGAGTTATGCGATAACCGTCGCCGAGATTTGAGTTTTGAACCGTAAGATCATGTGTATCTTAGAGTTACCCTCTTAAGGGCGTTAAAAGATTTCATGTTAAAGGGAAGCTTGCACCAAGATATGTCGGTCCGCTCAAGATTCCGAGCCGTCGAGGAGAGGTTGCTTATCAATTACAGTTGCCTCAGTCTTTGGCAGGAGTGCATGATGTGTTCCATGTGTCGCAGCTAAGAAGTGTCTCAGAGTGCCAACAGAGCAAACCCGTTGGATGCAATAGAGTTGCAGGAAGATTTGATGTACAAAGAGCAACCGATCCAATTTTGATGTTATGGAACGAAAGACCGTAAACAAGTCTATTCGCTTTGCAGTTCAAGGAGCAATCATTCCAAAGTGAAGCCACTTGGGAGCGAGAAGAAGATTTGAAGTCTGAATTTCCGAACCTATTCTCTAGTTAGCCCTGAATCTCGGGTCGAGATTCTGTTAAGGGGTGGAGGTTTGTAACATCCCAAAATTTGGCCTAATTAAGATTTTATTGCTTAAATGTGCATTTGTGATTTTCTGGAATTTATTTAGATTTTTCTGGATTTATTTGAATTAAATCTTATTTCAAGTTTATTGCTTTTTATCCAAAAGTATTTAAATCTGTGCAAAGTTAAAATAAAGTTTTGCCAAAAATATTTTATTTGAGCCCATAATGTCTCAAAGTATTTTTGAGATTTATCTTGGAATTTTCCCGATTATTTTATTGCCTAAAACAAATAAAGTGAATTTCTGGAATTATTTTAATTAGAAAATCCTTTAAAAACCAGCGTGAATAGTACTGGGCCGTGGCCACCTCGGCGTAGGCCGGCCCACGTTCGCAGCCCGTTCGGCCCAGGTTCTAAAAGGTCATTCGTGACCGTTGATCTGAAGAATCGAACGGCCGAGGCGTAAAGTCGGGAGGAAACCCTAGCGAGTGGGCGCCGTCGGATGCGGCCACGTGGACGGTCGCGATGGGGCGACAGCGCCGCCGTGTCCGATTCGAATCCGGCGGCGATTTCCGACGCGGCTTCGGCGTTCGTGCCCAGCACGGACTCCAAGGCCCTTAAAAGGCAGTCCCGACCCCGTTTCGAGGATCATCCGCCTCGCCGCCTTTTCCCCAACTCTACCGTTAGAACGCCGCGTGGAACCAGCGGCGGGCTCGCGGACTTCGTGGACGACCGCCGCCGCCTCACCGCTGATTTGGTCACCGTTGTTGTGCTTCCGCGAACCGAGGTAGTGCCAGTTCGCCGACGCCTCTCTTCGATCCGGAGAAGTTTCGCGGTTTCCGTCAAGGTTTCGCCGCGTAGAGGTTGTCTTCTCCAAGTTCGGCAATGGCGCCGCTGCAGCAAAGACGCCGACGCTTATCTCGCCGTGGACCGTGAGATTGAATCCAACGCTAACGCCGCCACGCTGCACGTGATCACCGACCCTCGATCGGATCTCGTGGATGAGATTGAGCGCGCGGGTGACCAATCGGGAGTGCCACGTGTCGGGCGTGGTACCGAGGCGGCATGGACCGGTGCACCGTGGACCGATGAGGTTCGTGGACTGAGTCCATGGACCGAGGGACACGTGTCGTCGCACCGTGGCGCCGCCGGCCACACGTCATGCCGATGTCACGCCGACATCATAAATCGCTTTTTCGAATAAAAGTAAATCGTTAATTTCGAAATTCGATTTTCGATTTCAGATTTATTTCAAATTTCAAAAGGCTATATCTTTTACATCGTAACTCGGATTTGAGTGATTCCAGTTTCTAAAAATTTGTAAAATTGAGATCTATTTAATGGTGAATTTTATTTGATTTTTGGAGTTCAATTGCTCTCTGTTTTGGCATTTATTTGCTTTTCTTCTTCGGTACGCGTAGACGTTGAATTGTGCGACGCTTTGAGGAAGATCAAGCAACTCAAGAGCAAGCTTCAGATCAAGATCGAACCTATTCCAAGGCAAGTTGTGCTTTGATCATGTTGAACCCATGTTTATAAAATTGCTATATTTGTTTTACCCTATTGCATATGTTTCAAATATACAATTGTTTCAAATTAGATTGGGATTAGCTAATATACCGATTGATCTATACCCTACCTTGTCATTGTATGTCATGATCCATTGTCACCCTAGATTGGTTAAATATAGTTGATTAATAATTACAATCAACATTGGAGGTTTAGACCGTATTAGTTGCTTAGTCGTGCACGCCATCACATGTATCGTAATCATTGATAATTAATCTTGATTAATGGAATATGGAACGATATTATGAACTTGTGTATCATGTGGGATCACACGATGAGATTGAGTTGTTGTGGCGAGTCATGTCACGCAACGATGTTGAATTGTTGATGGCACGTGGTGCTTGGTAATCAACGGGGTGATAATAACTTAGATTGGGGCAAGTGGCAAGGGGCGAGGAGGCCAAGGTGGGCCCGATGGGCAGATGGTATGTGGATGTCTTGCCTTGATCACACTAAGGACTTAACCTTGCAAGCCTTTGACCTGAGTCAATCATGCAACCACATGTCTGGTATGGGCCAGCCTAGCTGAGTAATTTGCAATGTCTTGATTTTGGTACTATCGTGGTCGGTGTGAGTTCCCGAGTTATGGTGTAATTCACATGGCGCAAGAGGGGGGCCCTGGATGTGGTAACCTGTCCCACCAGTGTTGAATCCTTAGCGGGTAGTATCGGGTTAAGTCAGAGCATTGAAAAGGCTTTGTTATAATCACTCGCCTTGGTGGTGTTTGGTTGTATCACGTGGGTAAAGTGCATAACCTCTGCAGAGTGTGAAACTATTCGGATAGCCGTGCTCGCGGTATTGAGCAATGCTCGGGAATTACAGTTAAGGGTTAGCTTAATTAATTGGACAACATGGTTGGGATGGCGGAATGCCATATGGAAGATGAAATTTGACTTAGGATTTGAAACTTGGTCTACTTGAGAAATCCTGAATTTATTTACTATTGTTATTTGTTTTACATTCTTTTCAATCTATTTATCAGATTTGTTCATAAATGTCGCTTATTGCAAAATAGCCATGATAGCCTATCCATTGGAATAAGCCTTACATATAGATACATAGAATTGCATTCTGTGCACAACTTGTTGAGTGCTTTAAGTACTCACCCTTGCCAAACAACAATAATCAACAGTTGAAGAATCTACACCTATGTTGGAAGAGGAAATCCAGGAAGACACGAGTCATTAGGGTCCGAGCCTTGTCGGTTGCCTGTGGTGAACTGATGAGCTATCTACGTTTTCTATTTTCCGCTGCTTAATCATTAGTTATATTTTCAGTCTTGCCCTGCGTGGCTTAATAATGTAAGTTGGTCATAAGCTCATACCTTTAGTTATATCAATGAATGAACTATTATTCTATTATCGTTGAGTATGATGTGATATGTACCAATGTTGAGCTGTGTGCACTAGCGTTGATCCTGGGAATAGTGCGGTAAACACAGTGGGTTCGAATCAGTGGATTCGGGTCCTTACACTCGTCCTCAGCCCCAAAATGCCCTGCCTCATCCTCAAGGGCCAGCAAGTGGACGTGGAGGCCCACAAGGAGATCGACCAGCCCCTAAGCCATCCCAAGGCTATGGGCATGGCCGACTCAACCATGTGACTGCCGAAGAAGCAAGCAACGCACCCGATGTGGTGTTGGGTATGTTTCTTATGCACTCAGCCCTCCACCTTGGTATTATTTGATTCTGAAGCATCTCATTCATTCATATCCACAAAATTTGTTGAGCAACAAAAGATCAAAGTCAATTACTTAGACAGCAACATGTTAATCTACTCACCCGGGTCTGTCATGAGAGCAAAACTTATAAGTTTGGGAGTTAGAATTGTGATTAATGGGGTATAATTCAAGGGTGATTTAATCAACATCAATTCACTACATCATCCTCGGTATGGACTGGCTATCCAAGAACAAAGGGCACATTGATTGTGCTAACCAAGCTATCTCCTTGGTCAATTTTGATGGTGTTCATGTCACCTACTCCTCCGATCAAGCCTCTACTTTGCAGCAGCCATCCCTCCACACTCTCTCAATTTTGGAGGTACATCAAGTGCCCGTGGTATGTGATTATCCTAATGTATTCCCTGAGGAGCTACCGGGTATGCCATCAGACTAGGATTTGGAGTTTGTTATGGATCTTTTGCCCAGAACAACACCTACCTCCAAACTTCCTTATCGTATGCCTCTAGATGAGTTGGTTGAATTAAAGAAACAACTCAAGGAGCAGCTAAACAAGGGTTTCATCCGCCCGAGCTCGTCACCATGGGGAAGTTCGGTACTATTTGTCAAGAAGAAATACAATAGTCTCTGAATGTGTGTTGACAATCGATCATTGAATGAAGTCACCATCAAAAACAAGTACCCACTCCCGCGAATTGATGACTTATTTGATCAAATGAGTGGGGCTTAGGTCTTTTCAAAAATTGTCTTGAGACTTGGCTATTTCCAACTCAAAATCTGACCAGAGGACATCCCAAAGACCGCCTTTACCACCCGCTACAGTTTGTATGAATACACCATAGTTTCCTTTGGACTTACTAATGCACCTGCCACTTTCATGAATCATATGAATAAGGTGTTCATGGAGTACTTGGACAAATTCGTGGTGGTGTTCATCGATGACATCCTCATATACTCTAAGAGTAAAGAAGAGCATGAGCTTCACTTGCGTATGGTGCTCGAAAAGCTTCACGAGCAACAACTTTATGTGAAGTTTAGCAAGTGCGAGTTTTGGCTAAAGGAAGTTGGCTTCCAAGGCCATGTCCTATCCAAAAGAGGTGTCGTTGTTGATCCGAGCAAGGTGCAAGATGTGCTCACTTGGGACATTGACTTAGCAATAAGTAGAAGTCCTGAACAAAGCACCGATAATATCCAGCTAGACCAATGAAACTCCACACCTCTTTAACATTGGAAGGCCTCTTCCAGTCCACGACTGTAGAGATTTGTTTGGATCAATAGAAATACATTCCCTATTTATTACATGGCCGAGACAACCCACTTCTGAAATCCTGAATTCACACTTCTTTAGCATGGTATAAAACTGATTCTCCCTCAAAGTATTGAGTATACATATCAGATGATGCACATGCTCCTCCTCTAACTTGGAATAAATCAGAATATTATTGATGAACACTACTACTGTGGAATATATGAAACCAGGTATCTCCATGACCGGCCCAACGTCACCTGAGGAGAAGACAGGCCCAAAAGCTGTGACCCGCGCCAAGCCATGTTGCCATATGGAAGGGGGGCACATCCTATAGACAGTCACATATATTTAGATATAAAAGATACAGTTGTAATCCGAGTCATTGATAGGGTAGATAAAGATGTAAACTCTATCCTGTAACCGACTAGAATCTTGTAACCGATCGGAATCTGCAAACCGATCAGGACTCTGTAAGCCGCACCACCACCAGTATATAAGGGAGAGGGTGGGCAACAACAAGGCATCAAGCTATAGAGCATAGCACACCTCACACACCTCATATCGCCCAGAGCACATTAGCTTTGAGCAATCTTAGATCCAAGAGATCCGTATAATCCCAGCACACAGAATTAGGGTATTACCTCCATCGCTGAGGGCCTGAACCTGTCTAATCCCTTGTCTTGTGTGACCTTCGAGTTTGAGATCTAGCGCCTGCCCCATAAATTTATTGCCGACTAAAAAGTCGATAGTTGGCGCGCCAGGTAGAGGAAGCGCTATAATCTTTTCCTATAAACTCGATGGCAACAATCGACAGATTCATCGCCACCTTCGTCTACGGGCAAGCCTTCCGTTTTGAAAGTTTGGATTTAGTCGCGGATGCGTGCTGAGATTGTGTGCCTGATCCAAAGCCAGATCCAATCTGGTGAAGATTAGACCGACCCATCTTAGGTATGTTGCTCTGACTCACTCAGAAAACCAGTCGGCATCGTGAAGAATTGCTGCAATTTTCGTGACGTCTTCATGATCGAGGAGCAGGGGACCGATCTCCATCTAGAAGACCAAGAGGCCGCGGAGGAAGATCGCCTTCGTAAGGGCAAGGAGGTGCAGATGCGATCTCTTCGATCACGCGGCCGCAATGTCCGCGAGGACATCCTGCAGTCCAGATTCGGAGACCAATCAGTCTTCCGCACACCGATGCAGAACGTCGTCGCTTCCAAGATGCTTCTCGACATGCTGGACTCGATGATTGCATCAGATAGCCCGCATGGCCCCGATCGTGGCCCAGATCAAGGCCATGGTGACGGCGGCAGCAATCCAGCAAAATCAGGAAAAGCCGGTAGGTGAAGCGCACTCGCGCTCCCACGTGGCTACTCATGTCACCAGCAGTCGGACCGCAACCAGTCGGAATACCTGCAGTCGGCGCCATACGCCACCTCTCGGCGATGCATGCCAAATCATCAACCGCGACCTCCGCCAAGATATTACCGCTAGACGACAAGAGCGGGACGAAGAAGAGCGATGCGGGCACCACGACGATTACGAGCGTTTCGGCACCGGTCGTGATCGACGAGGCGATCAGAGGTACGACGATCGTGACGATCATAGGGACTATCATCGCCGGGGTCGGGACAACGACGACCATCGAGCCATGAGCTTGCCGCGCCGAACTCCGCCTCGGCATGTTGATGACCACCGCCGAGCCAGAGGCTCGCCACGCCGGACTCCCCCTCATCATGACGAGAGATCTATTGATGGGATCCGAGCGTTTACTCCTCAGCTGCGCCGAGTGGTATGGCCCGATGGATTCAACCCCAAGGGCATCGTAAAGTTTGACGGAGAGCGAGATCCTGAAGCTTACATAGGTCATGCCCTGCGGTTAAGGCGCGGGGCAATCAAAACGTGATGACAAATTATCTATCGGTCAATCTCACCCTCAACTCAAGCTTGGCTCACGTGGTTACCGCGAACTCGTGGACTCCTGGAGTGATCTCTGCGAACAATTCATCGTGAACTTTCAGGGAACCTACGAGAGGCCTGGCACCCCGTGGGACCTCTACCAGCTTCATCAGAAGAAGGACGAGACGCTAAGGGACTTCATCCGGTGTTTCATGCAGAAGAAGAACACCATCAGGGATGTATCTGAAGCGGTGGTGGTAGCGGCCTTCCAGAAAGGGGTAAGTGATCCTGATCTAATCAAGAAAATATCCAGGAAACCCCCGACATCTGTGAAGGAGATGTTTGCGCTGGCCGACCGCTACGCCACAGCCTCAGACGCCCTGGCTGAACTCCAAGAGGAACACCCACATCCGAAGAACAAAGGCAATAAGCCCGAGTCCTCCAAGCACAAGGACAAGAAGCGGAAGGGCGAAGAGCTAGTAGCGGTGGCCGAGCGCAGCCAACCCCGAGCCATGCAGAGAGAAGCGCCCGACTACAGCACCGTCATGGAAGCGATTTGTCCCTTCCACCCTAAAGGAAAGCATGCCGCCAAAGACTGCTTCACCTTGAAGCGTTTTGCGCGTGAGAGCAACAAGCAGCCGGCTCCAGCCAAGGATGAAGCAGTCAAGAAGAAGGATCTTCATGATGAAGACGATTTTCAAGAGCCCGAGCACGAGCTGAACTACATATACGGGGGCTCCACCGGATACGAGTCCAAGCAAAAGCAAAAGCTTACCTCTCGGGAGATCAACATGGTGGAACCAGCGCCCCCCCAATATCTGAGGTGGTCCGAAGTACCAATCACTTTCGACCGATCGGATCACCCCAATCGGGTTCTACATCCGGGTAAGTTCCCTCTAGTGCTCGAACCTGTTATCCGCAGCATGAGGCTCAAGAAGGTCCTGATCGATGGAGGGAGTGGACTCAACGTCTTGTTCTCCAAAACTTTCAACGACATGAACATTCCCCTCTCCGAGCTAAGGCCGAGAACTCAGCCGTTCCATGGTGTGATTCCTGGAGCATCGTCGCTTCCACTCGGGCAGATTTCCTTGCCCTTCACCTTCAGCACCAAGGACAACTACCGGGCCGAGTACATAAATTTCGAGGTAGCAGACTTCGAGACAGCGTATCACGCTATCCTAGGAAGGCCTGGATTGGCTCGGTTCATGGCCGTTCCACACTACACCTACTTGACGATGAAGATGCCGGGACCAAGGAGCGTCATCACGGTCCGCAACGACATCAAGCGATCCCTGGAATGCGACCGAGTGAACCATGAACTTGCCGAGTTGCAGGAGGTAGCCGACGAAAGAAAGGAAATCCAAGCGGAAGCGGATACGTTGCAGGAGGAAGGCGATGTCCCGTCCAAGAAGAAGGCCACGTCAGGAATGAAGCCTGGCGAAGAAATCAAGAGAATCAACCTCGATCCGTCCGACTCGTCCAAAACAACTCTGATCGGGACAGGGCTCGAAGGTAAATAGGAAAGCGCGCTCGTCACCTTTCTTCAAAGCTAACAAAGACATCTTTGCTCGAAACCATCCGACATGCCGTGTTCCTAGGAGGTGATCGAGCACTCCTTACACATCGACGAAAAAGCAAAACCCATCAAGCAAAGGCTTCGGCGATTCGCTCTAGATCACCGGAACGCCATCAAGCAGGAGATCACCAAGCTATTAGCTGCAGGTTTCATCAAAGAGGTGTATCATCCCGATTGGTTAGCTTAATCTCGCACTAGTTCAAAAGAAGAATAAAACTTGGCGCATGTGCGTTGATTATATCGATCTCAACAAGGCATGCCCGGCGATCCTTTGGGCTGCCCCGAATCGATCGTGGTTGACTCGACCGCCGAAAAGTGCGAATTTTGAGTTTTCTCGATGCCTACTCAGGTTACCATCAGATTCGCCTAAAGGCGGAAGATCATATCAAGACTTCATTCATCACGCCTTTCGGAGCCTTTTGCTATACCACGATGGCGTTCGGGTTGAAAAACGCTGGTGCAACGTACCAGCGCGCAATTCAGTATTGCTTTCACGACCAGCTCATACGCAACATGGAAGCATACGTGGACGATGTTGTAGTAAAAACTTGGGGAAGAAGGACCTTATCACCGACCTAACCGAAACATTCGAGAGCCTAAGGGCCTCAACATGAAGCTCAACCCCGAGAAATGTGTTTTCGGAGTATCTTCGGGAAAACTGCTCGGGTTTATCATATCGCAGCGAGGCATTGAGGCCAACCCAGAGAAGATTAGGGCCATATCAAACATGGGACCGCCGACTTGCCAAAAGGACGTCCAGAAGCTCACAGGATGCATGGCCTCACTCAGCAGGTTTATTTCTCGGTTGGGAATGAGAGGTATGCCATTCTTTAAACTCCTTAAGAAGCAGGACAAGTTTCAGTGGACTCCAGAGGCACAACAGGCATTTGAGGATCTGAAGACCTTCCTGACGATGCCCCCGGTCTTGGTTTCACCGATGCCGTAAGAACTTCGCACTTTACATCACAAAGAACGACTAATGTAGTCGCTGGCGGTCGTCAGAGAAAGGAGGAGCCGGACCACGACAAAAGATCCAACACCCGCCTACTTCACAAGTCCTCGAGTGAATCCAAGGTGTGGTATCCGCAAATTCAAAAATTATTGTATGCCGTACTCCTGACGTCACGCAAACTCAAGCACTACTTCCAAGAACACAATATTTCAGTGGTCACTTCCTTCCCAATAGGAGACATACTTCACAATCAAGAGGCCACAGGGAGAATTGCAAAGTGGGCAGTTGAGCTCGGAGCTTTTGATATTCTATTTAAGCCTTGCACTGCCATCAAAGCGCTCGCCGACTTCACGGCCGATGGACAGAGCTTCAAACTCTGGCGATTGCCAAAGAACTCGAGTATTGGATGATGTACTTTGATGGTTCCCTCATGCTCAGCGGCGCAGGGGCTGGAATCGTGCTCATATCACCAAGCGGAGAAAGGTTGAGGTACGTTCTCTAGATACTTTTTCCCGCTTCAAATAACACCGCCTAGTACGAGGCACTCATCCATGGCTCCGCATCGCCATATCGCCCGGTATCCGACGTTTGGCGGTTTGAGACTCAATGCTCGTGGTCAACCAAGTGCAAAAAGAATGGTCCTGCATTGAAGACAACATGGCAGCCTATTGCCAGGAGGTTCGCAAGCTAGAAGGTAACTTTGACGGCCTGGAACTTATTCATGTGATCCGCCGTGACAACGAAGTGGCCGACGAGCTAGCGAAAATGGGATCCTGCCGATCTACAGTGCCCATGGGAGTATTCGTCGAGGAGATTCACAAGCCCACGATTAGCACTCGATCGAAGACGAACGCCCCAGCCGAGAAGAGTGGCGAAGCTGAAGTCTTGGTCATTACCCCTGATTAGACAAGTCCATACCTGGACTACCTGATGAAGGATGGACTACCCGAAGATCGCGTACAAGCCGAACGAATAATGCGCCGAAGCAAGAGCTATGTGGTGATCAGGGAAGAACTCTATCGCAATAGCTCCTCTGGTGTACTACGACGGTGCATATCAGAACAAGAGGGAAGAGATCTCCTCAAGGAAATCCACTCGGGAGTTTATGGGAACCATGCGGCGTCATAAACACTAGTCGGCAACCCTATCGTCAAGCATTTTTCTGGCCAACTGCGGTCACTGACGCAGAGGAAAAGATTAGGTTTTCGCCGAACCGGCGGGAAAAAGATTGTGAAACACCTCGACTTTCCCTACGCCTCTTAAATGATTTGCAGGCCTGGCGTTCTGACTTACAGAGACAGTCGCAGTTTGACCAAGTCATATATGGGACACGTTGCTCCCCACAATGGGATGTTTATCCACTTACCGTGCTCAGCGGGATATGGGCATTCTCCAAACGGGATAAAAAATATCTTCTTGTGATATGCCCCATGTTGGGTCGCTAGGTGGTTACCACATGTCGGAATCATATATCACGGGTTGAGCCCAAACGGTAACAAATCCAATGGTATGCCCCACGAGGGTCGAAAAGCTGTGTGTCATAATAAACGAGTATGGATACCATTCGGATAAAACCTTGATATGTCTCAAGTTGGACCAGAGCTGTATCCTACACCAGTCGGATACAGGTATCACTCGGCCTTGAGCCAAGAAAAATCCGGTACACTCCAAGACGAGCCTAAGCTATATCCGACACTAGCCGGATATGGGTACCACTCGGCCAAGAGCCTAAGCTGCATCCGACATCAGTCGAGTATAGGTATCACTCGGCCAAGAGCCACTTAAGCATGGTGCGCTCCAAGATGAGTCTAAGCTATATCCTACATCAGTCGGATATGGGCATCATTCGGCCATGAGCCATGAAACTCTTGATATGCCTCAAGCCAGGCTTAAGCTATATCCTACAGCAGTCGGACGTAGGTGTCACTCGGCCAAAAGCCACGTATGAAGCTAATATATCCCGAGGTTTGGACTAAAGGATGTATCCTAAGACGATCGGATATGGATGTCGCTCGACCGAAGAAACATGCAAGCCTCGATGTACCCCAAGTTGGGTCAGAGCCAAGACAAATGACAAAGGATATTTAGAAAAGGTAATTCTTTATTATATTATATTTACAGGACCCTAGACCTCGCCTCGGCGCAAGCGACCGAGCGCCTCCACAAGGGCCTCCGTGGCCCTATGGAGGGCAGCGAAGATCTCTAGAAGGGTGTCGACGGCGACGAGGTCGAGGGCGGCGACTTTGTCTTCTGCCCACTCTGCCGTAGCGAGGTCGAAGAGCGCCCACAACTCAGCAGTCGAAGGACCTTGGTTAGCCATGGATATCTCTTCGAAAAGAGGCTCTACTCAAAACAAGAGAATGGAGAACTAAGCGCGAAGGAACACATTTTACAAGCGCCGGTCCACCTTTTATAGCCGGTATAGTGAGGATGAAGTAAATGCATCAGAAGCCAAGGAGGTTTGAAGTTAATATAGTTTCAGAAGCCAAAGAGGTTTTTGGAATTTGGGTTGACATAGAAAACCAGAGCAGCCTTGAAGACTGTTCGGTGTTTATCCACGAAGAGAAAGGATATTAAAGCTTCGCCTTAATCGGGAAGAAGTATTCAATCCACATCCGAAATATGGGACAGGTCCGCAAGGCCGTTCACAACAAATTCGTCTGACAGAAGATTATGTTCGGTTGAAGCAAAAATCAAGGGTTATATTCGAGTCCTTCATAATCCACTCGCCGCAAGAAGAAGCCTTCAAATCACGTGAAGAAACCGGTCGAAGGATTGTACAGCGAGTTCAGAACAACGATTCAAGTTGGGGACAAGCTGGAAGCATAGCAATTGGATCATGAATCACTCGGGGACTACTGTGGAATATATGAAACCAAGTATCTCCATGACCGGCCCAATGTCACCTAAGGAGAAGACAGGCCCAAAAGCTGTGACCCGCGCCAAGCCATGCTGCCGTATGGAAGGGGGGCCCATCCTATAGACAGTTACATATATTTAGATATAAAAGATACAGTTGTAATCCGAGTCGTTGATAGGGTAGATAAAGATGTAAACTCTATCTTGTAACCGACTAGAATCTTGTAAACGATCGGAATCTGCAAACCGATCAGGACTCTGTAAGCCGCACCACCCCAGTATATAAGGGAGAGGGTGGGCAACAAAAAGGCATCAAGCTAAAGAGCATAGCACACCTCATATCGCCCAGAGCACATTACGCTTTGAGCAATCTTAGATCCAAGAGATCCGTATAATCCCAGCACACAGGATTAGGGTATTACCTCCATCGCTGAGGGCCTGAACCTGTCTAATCCCTTGTCTTGTGTGACCTTCGAGTTTGAGATCTAGTGCCTGCCCCATAAATTTTTTGCCGACTACAAAAGTCGACAACTACAAAATCATCAAGATATCTATGCAGCATACTATTCATCATCTCTATAAAAACAGTAGGGGCATTGGTTAGTCCAAAAGATATATAACTTTATACTCATAATACCCATACCTAGTGGAGAATGCAGTCTTTTCAATGTCCTATTACCTAACACGAATTTGATTGTACCTAGACTGTAGATCATTTTTAGAGAACACTTTTGCTCCCTTCAATTGGTCAAACAAATCTTCAATGCAAGGTAAAGGATATTTTTCTTAATGGTCACCTAGTTGAGAGCACAATAGTCAACACACATGTGCCAACTCCCATCTTTCTTTGCTGTGAATAAAACAGGCGCTCCCCATGGTGACACACTACGCCGGATCAGCCCCTTAGAAAGCAAATCATCCAATTGCTTTTTCAATTCATCCTGGAAGGGACGAGCCAAATGGTAGTGTGACAAAGAAATAGGTCGGGTCCCCGGAACAAGATCAATCCTGAATTCCACATCCTGCTTAGGTGGCAAACCTGGAAGCTCAACAAGGAACATATCTAAATAATCACTCACCACAGGAATCTCCTCAATATGAACAGAAGTACTCGGCTTGTCTGCAATAGAAATCAAAGTCCCAGAACTCAGCATACGGTGACTAGGAAACAAACTGTCCAGCACAAATAGGGAATCAGCTGGTACGCTACCTTGAAAGACTAACTGCACTCCTGGTGGAGCATGCAAGGTAACTGTCTTCTAGAAATAGCATATCTTAGCTTGATACTGATGCAACCAATCCATTCCCAAGATGACATAAAAAGGTGCCAACCGAATCACCATTAGGTTAGCAATGAATTCCTCATCATCAATGGTAATAATACAACCCAGAAAAAATGTGGAGCTAGCAATAAGGCCACCCACAAAGCTGACTACCACAAAATTAGCAATTTGTTGCATCCCCAACTTGACCTTTCTAGCAAACTCAATTGACACAAAGAAATAGGATGCTCCTGAATAAAAAAGAACAAATGTGTCATGAGAATCCACAAGCAAAGTACCTGTCACCACGTCTGGACGCCCAGTTGACTCTAAAGATGGCATGGCGTAAACTCTTGGTGGCGCTAGGGCGGTGAGAGCCCTGACACTCTACTGTGGTGACACTGGAACTGGAGGTGGTGCAGTGAGCTGAGGTGGAGCAGACGATCGTGGGTGCTAGTAAAAACTCGTAGGTGGCGCCCAGGATGATGGATGCGGAAAAGGAGGGGCAGCAGCCAACATCTGGACCGACCCCCTAGAAGAAGCAGCTACAGTCAAGGAAGGTGGCACCGGCTCCCACTTGATGATGCCATTGGGATTATCTTGGCACACTCACTACATGTGATCAGGCTAGCCACAGTGATGGCACTTCCCGGTCCAAGAACACTCAGTAGAGTGGTGTCTACCACCATACTTGAAGCAGATCATGCCCTTTCCTGGGACATGATGGAAAGCCGAAGTAGTCAATGAAGAACAGGGTGCTGACGAGGAAGGTGGCCGAGACTACTTTGTCTTGGCCATGGCTGAGGAATGCTGTCCCCCTTGAACTTCTTAGAGGTAGGTCGCTGAAAAGACCCACCTCCCTTACCAAATCTCCTCTTCTTGCCACCACCAGAAGTTGCAGGAACTCCAGAACCACCAAGGTTTTGCTTCTCCCTAAAGAGCTCCAACTCAACCTCCATGCCCCTGACCTACTCGACCACGGAGCTGAAATCATGTGGGACAGTTGCCCTTGACAACCCTAAACTCCTGGTTGAGACCCTAGAGAACCTCCTAGCCTTGTCCATCTCATCACCTACCATGGCCGGTGCAAAATAGACGATATTTTTGAACTTCGCCTCATACTCAGCCACTAACCTCTTGCCCTAGGTGAGGGTGGACAAGGTGTGCTCCATCTTCTCCATGATGACTCTGGATAGAACTTCGCCCGGAAGTGCTCGGTGAAATCCTCCCAAGTGACTGGACCATGGGCGGGGGTTCTAGCAGAAAGCACCCCCTCCCACCAAATGTCCGCCTGGCCCTTCAGCTGAAAGGCCACAAAGCAAGCCCTCTATTGAGAAGCCATCTCCAGCGCTCCAAACTACCGCTCTATGCAGCGCAGCTAGTCCGCTGCCAGGACCGGTGTGCTCGCACCGTCAAAAGTGTCAAGACGGAGTGATATCCACTCCTAGAGACTCATCCTAGGCTCCGAAACGTCAGGGACAGCCGTAGGTACAGCTGTAGGAATAGTTGCAGGTACTGCAGGAGCTGCTCAAACCTATTGATGGATCTTTTGCACCTCTCGTTGCAAGGCCTACAGCAAATCCACAAATTTCGGCCTCTACCCCTACCACAGACTGTCCAGTAGTACAAACTCCCTTGGCTGGCCCCTGATTGTTGAGTGAGCCGCTTCCCTCAGCGATCGACTCATTAGCCTCCTGTGATGAAAGTCCACAACCTCCACCACGGCCAAGGCCTCCACGCCTCTACCCCATGGCATAGCTACACCATAAAAACATGCATCATCATATTCACATGTTTAACCATAACTCAAATAAAATATTTAAGCGCAGTGTAATATTTACCAAGACCTCCCTACTATGCACCAAAGAATGTCAAATTTTAATTTAATTAACCAGCCTAAAGTTAGATTTTAAAATTATTGTCCTATGGAAAATTTTAAAGAGTTTATACCTAAGGCATGTTTCTAATTTTCCTAAGTCAAAATTTTAGTTCACTCTAGAGTAATTTTCTAATTTCATACACCACAGACCTAAAGCCCGCTCTGATACCAACTGTCACCTCCAATGCTTTTTAACTATTATTTAAACATTTGCAACTAGAAATTCAGGAAGCACATAATTTATTTTCTAGACATTTAAAACCATCTACAAGACATTTATAAGAAGAAATGATGAAGAATATAATAACAACAACAATAACATCAACAACCATAATTCTAAACTTGGATCCACGAGCCCAAGAATGCCTAAGACCCAGCGCTTGAAAGTGCCCAGAACACATGCGTCTAGGAAACATTCTTACCTTTCACTTACCATTGTCGAAGCCAACAAACGAAGCACATTCACTAGATCTAAATAAATCCACAAACATGATTTGATGAAATAGATTAAACCATTGCAAGTTACATCCACCAAAGTTATTCCATGACTGAGACTATCTAATTTATTCATTTACTATGCATGTTCCAAAATGCTAAATAATATGATGATGGTGAAGTAGTATCATGTGATGTGTCTATGCTACTCCCATTCCCTGCATGTCGGTCTCAAAGTACCTAAACTATTAAATAAATAAGCATGAGTCCAAAACTTAGAAAATTACATCATATAACCATATCAACACATTAAAATAATCATTGAGTAAAAATACATCAAGTCATGCTTCCGTACATATGAGAGAACTCATCATTTTAAATCAATTCTTTCAACTCATTCATGCAATGCAACATACTCTATGCTCATTTTCCCATCTCATAGCTCATGCCGGTATAGTTGAGTGCACATCTATCGGTGTCGTACCCTCTCATTCCCTTCCATCCTGAGGAGGGACCTACAGCAGTAGGACTTTCGTGCCCACCACAAGTGGGACTTAGAGGCCCACATAGGTCACTTCTTCCATCATGAATGCACATATGCAATTGACATGAATTATACCATGATCTATTCTTCCCATCATTAACATAATCAACACACATGAAGAGCATAACCAATGGCAACAATTGATAATATTCATAAAGGACTACAAGATGTCAATTATCAATTCAACTATCTATTCGTATCATCTCATCATCATTATACGATGTACTTGCCTCTTCAATCATGAGGATTGCAGTGGCGCGAGGTTGAGGCCACTCCTGAAGTCACACCTCTTGTAAAAAACATATATATATATATCCATCATAAAACATGCACTAACAGTACAAAGATCTAACATAACGACATTACACCTACGCACAACCCCGAATTAGTCTTCTCACTTGTCGGACAATTCACCCCTTTGCTGTCTCAGCGAAAGAAAGACCATAACTACCAGCTCCAGAGCCCAACCGTAGGAAAACACATACTTTATAGAAACTACAGGAGATTACCTATAAATTTATAGTTATTCACCTTTTAAAAATTGAAAGATCGAGCTGGCGATCAGAGGGGGGTGAATGATCCCAAATTAATTTTTATCCCTCAAAGAAAAACTTTTCATTTCTAGAAGGAGAGGTTACAAAGCCTCACATTCATGTAGGCAAAGCTCAAAGGAGCATCAAAAACGTCAAAACCTTCAAGGGGGGAAGGCTACCCCTCCACCCCTATTTATACAACTTTTGGGCCACCTACAACCCTTGAATGAACTCTAAAGCCTAGAGGACTCCATCAAGGGCTAGGATTGACCCACTCACTCAGCCATGCAAGGGCTAACCCAAAAACCCACACACATAATGGGTTTTCTTGCACGGTTTCCAAAGCACACTAACTAGACCCGCTAACTTATCAACTAGACCAAGATCCAATGGCCCTCATTGATCTATGCAGCGCCTAGCTAGCATCTCATCCGTTCCTTGTCTTTACGGCTTGCCACGACTCCATCTCCGATCATCTTCCGGTGATCCCCGACCGTTTTAACCTCCGACGCTCCTCGCCTAGTCCCGGTCATCCTTTGCCTCACCATGATCTAGCATCGTCGACCTGCAACCATCAAAAACAAGGAAACTCCTCACATAACATTGCCCACAAAGATATGCAAGAAATTCATCAAAGTCCACACTTTGAAATTCATCTTTGTTCGTTCTGGCCGGTGCTACCGCTCTTAGGCCGGTAGCACCGCCCATGGTGGACCGGTAGCACCGCACTGCGCAAACACCAGAGAAAACCCTTCTCTGGAACTTTCACACCGGTCCAAAAGCCGGTGCTACCGCTCACCCGGTAGCACTGGGCTACCATGGCCGGTAGCACCGCCTGGCCAAAAACCCAAAATACACCCTCTCTAGAAATATTGCACCGGCCATTTGATCCGGTGCTACCGCTCGACCGGTAGCACCGCGCTACCATGGCCGGTAGCACCGATAAAATAGAGAAGACCTTAAATTGCTTCCATTTGAAAATCCATTTCAAATCAAATTCAAACATGAGCAAACCAAGCTCAAATTTAGTCAAATACTCATAAAAATTCTGGGTAGACCTCCACATGGTCCTTCAATCTCCCCCTTGATGAGTATATTGACAAACACAACAAAAGGCATATGTTTTTTAGTTTGAAGAGAATGAAGAAGAAAGCAATTTTTAGTTGCAAAGTCAAACTTGGTCCAAACATAAGAATTGAGATCATGACCAAGTTGACACAAGGGATTTTGGTGCTCAAACTAAACTCAAGAAGGTTTAGATTTTGGAGATAAATTTAAGAAAGAGCAAATTTTCAACAAAAACTCTAAAATCCAACCATACATGTCAAATGTGATTATGAGATTATGATCCAAAAAAAGTAGCAAAGTTTTACAAAGATCATAATAACCAAATAAGCATTCACATTATCTTTTTAATGATGCCTTTTCTACGTTTTCTCCCCCTTTTGACAATATAAGCATCAATTGTTTTATGTATGCATGAAATGCAATATAAAGAGTTTTGAAGATTATCCAATTGATCATAATGGAAAGATATTACACCAAGCTTGTCAATTTCAGAATATGACTAAACTAAGACATGTCCAAGACCAATACATTTTGTTCAAAAGCTTACTTTACAATATTTAATTTTAGCAATATTTGACAAGTGCAAAACTTAGCCAAGTTTCAAAGCTAGAAGCAAAACCACTCAAGGATCAAATGGAAAACCTAGAGTTCAACCTACTCAACACTTTGGGAAATCTTAAAGTGCATATAAGGTCCTTTGAGCTCATTTTTCATGTAATGCAAATTTTTCTTCAATTAAAGACATAGCGGGGTACAAATGTTTGACATTATTTGCATTCTTTACCCACTTATGTTTATGTTATTTGCATTTCTTTTTAAAGATTAACTCAAGCTACTTTCGATTATCTCAAGAGTAACTCTGAAGAGAATAATCTTGGTCATACATAATATATTCCAAGTTCATCCCAAGTGCAATGGAAAGCAGTCTCGTGAATATAAAGTGTTGATATCAATTTTGCACAAAAGAGTCAAATTTTTCTTGATTTCAATTTAGCACATATGAGCAATTTTGAAGGACTCAAATATGGATCAAGCAAGTTTTATCCAAGTTGCTATAGGGACTCTAGAGAACTCCAAAATATCACTAATTATGGTAAATACCCCTAGAGAAGAAACTTATCAAGAAAAAGCAACATGTTTCATCAAATTTTCATTTAAAGCTTCCAAATTTTCAAGCTTAGCATGATAAATGAACTTGGACATATCTAAGCAAGTGATTTTCTTCAAAAGATATAACATGATGTATTTCATGAAGATTGAGTCAATTGCATAATAGACAAAGCTCATAAAACAGAAAATACAGTCTAAATGCAATGCATGAACAGATTCCCAAACTCCCCCTCAACAAGTGAATTTGTTTTAAGCTCAAATCTGGTTAAAGTTGAGTTATTATCAAGATTAGGCATAAGGAAAACCCAAGTGAACTCAATAACAATTGGAAAGACAGAAAGAGAAGAAGAAGTCGAGAAACTACAAGTTGGATGGCTATAGAGCATAGATAAGATAGAAGAGACTCACTACGGCTCAGACTCGCTCTTATCTTCCCCAGTGGCTAACATAGGGAAGCTGACTCTAGATCCCAAACTAAGGAGTGCACACAGACCCTGTCTACCGAGGAGGCCCTACACCTGCTAGACTTATAAGACTGTGAGGGAACTCAACCTAGAGAGAAGAGAGAACAGCTAATCACGTATGATAGCAACCTAAAGCACAAGATAAGAGGTCCATGCAAAGCATGCTAGAAGTCTATGTGAGTGAACTCAACTCAAGAAAATAAGCCCATAAACACCCAGAAGAAATGAAGAGAAAAGAAAAGCAAAGCTGGAAGAGAACATATTATACATAATATACAAAGCAGCTCCCCCTCACGAAAGGCCGTAAGGGCTCACGACTCCAAGCTCACTCCTCAAGGCAACAAATCTGGAGCTATCCAAAGTCTTGGTGAAGATTCCCCCTTCTCCACATGGTCTCTAAGGAAGTGATATCTAATATCAATATGCTTGGTCCTGAAATGTTGCACTGGGTTCTTAGCAATGAAAATAGCAGAAGTGTTGTCACATAAAAGTAGAACACTTGCTATCACTAACCCAAAGCCCCGCAAGGTCGATCTCATCTAGAGAACGTGGCTACAACAACTGGATGCATCAACATACTCGGCCTCAACGGTGGACTGTGCAACTCCGGACTGCTTCCTAGATGACCAAGAAATAAGAGAAGTACTAATGAAATGGCAAGTGCCAGAAGTGCTCTTCCTATCTATCCTATAGCTAGCAAAGTCGACATCAGAAAAGGCTCGAAGGGATAGACAAGAAGAAGAAGAGTACAAAATACCATAATCAGTGGTAGTACGAAGGTATCTGAAGATGCGCTTCACCGCCTGGTGGTGAGAGGCACGAGGAGAAGCCTGAAATTGAGCGCACAGACACACAGCAAAATGTATGTCCAGCCTCGAAGCAGTGAGGTACAAGAGGGAGCAAATCATGCTCTGAAACTCCTTTTTATCAGCAGGCTCACCATCCTCATCCGGCTCGAGGACAGCAGAGGTGGCCATAGGAGTCATCACCGGCTTCTCGTCAGACATATCGAAATGCCTCAAGAGGTCACGGGTATACTTGCCTTGATGCAAGAAAGTACCCTCCCGAGTCTGCTTGATTTGGAAGCCAAGAAAGTAGCTCAACTCGCCCATCATACTCATCTCAAACTCTGTGCTCATCACCTCAGAAAACTGAGACACAAGCGAATGAGATGAGCCACGAAAAATGATATCGTCCACATAAATCTGGACGAGAAGAAAATGCGACTCATGGTGTCTGATGAACAGAGTCTTGTCTACTACGCCCATTTTGACATCATGGGTGAGAAGATAAGACTTAAACCACTTATACCATGCTTTGGGGGCCTGCTTGAGTCCATACAGAGCTTTGGAAAGCTTGTATACATAACTCGGAAACTTAGGGTTCTCAAATCCTGGAGGTTGTTTAACATAAACCTCTTCCTCAATATAGCCATTGAGGAATGCACTCTTGACATCCATTTGATAGAGCTTGAAGCCTCGGGAAGAACCTAATAGCCTCTAGTCTAGCTACAGGGGCAAAGATCTCCTCAAAGTCAAGACCCTCAACCTGAGAAAAGCCCTGTACAACTAGCCTAGCCTTGTTGCGAATGACAACCCTATCCTCACTCTGCTTGTTTTTGAACACCCACTTGGTCCCAATGACATTATGACCAGATGGACGTTTTACAAGCTGCTAGACTTTCTTCCTCTCGAAGTTTTCAAGTTCCTCACGCATAGCATTAGTCCAAGACTCGTTAGATAATGCATGAGTCACATCCTTCGGCTCAAATGAGGCAATAAAGGCAGAGTGAAGGCAGAAACTGGACAAACTTTATTTTGAGCGAGTGACCCACTCAAACAGATCACCGATGATCTGATTAGGTGGATGAAAATGCTGAAAATAATGGGGAGGTCGAGAAGCAGAAGTGGCCTCTACCTCATGCACAGAAGGGTAGGAGCAGAGCCACTAGCTACAGGAGAGTCAGAAGGCAAGGGCTGGCCTTCGTAAGGTGCAGAAATGGAAACAGGAGGCACCTCAGGTGTAGAGGGGACTGGATCAGGTGTAACACCATCATTTCCATCATCATCATCCTCTACAAAGATGATCTCGGAGGAGGAAGAAGAGCCTGAAATGTCAGGTCTAGCTCCTAGGGTAGCCACATCAAAGGTCACTTCACAGGTCTCTATGATCCTATGCGCATCGCAACTCCAGACCCTATAGCTACAAGAAGTTGAATAACCTAGAAAGATACCATCAGAAGAATGAGACTCAAACTTATCCATGTTACTAGACTTCAAAATAAAACACTTGTAACCAAACACGCGAAAATGAGAAGCACTGGGCTTTCACCTATACCTCAACTCGTAAGAAGTGCAGTGCAAATGTGCTATCAAGAATACGCGATTTGAAACATGACAAGCAATAGCCTCAGCCCAAAATTTCCTAGGAGTGCTATACTCATCTAGCATCGTCCTAGCCATATCTACCAGGGTCCTGTTTTTCCTTTCTACTATGCCATTTTGCTGAGGGACGTAGGGATAGGAGAACTGATGCTCTAAACCAGACTCCATATAGAAACTCTCAAAATAGAATTTCTTGAACTCCGTGCCATTGTCACTACGTATAGCTCGTAGGGCACCAGGGAGCTCAAAAGACAACCTATGAACCAATCCCCTAAAATGGGTAAAAGTCTCATCATTCGAGGCCATAAAAAACATCCAAGAGTACCTCAAAAAGTCATAAAAAATGACAAGAACATACCACTTCCCACCCACTGGATGCACTCTAGCTGGACCAATAGTGTCTATATGTAAAAGCTGTCCTGATGCATCAGTCATCACAACAGTGACTGGGGGATGAGAAGCCGCAACCATCTTGCTATGTCAGCAGGGAGAGCAAACTAAGTCTTTGACCATTTTGAGTTTGGGCAAACCACGAATGAGGTCGTGAATGCTAACTCGGATCAAATGATCAAATACAATGTGACCAAGTCTCCTATGCCAAAAGGACAGATCACAGGACTCTGAAGCAATCAAACACCGAAGGGAGTCTCCAGAACAAACAGAAAAATCAGTACGAAAGACTCTCCCATATCTAGAAATCCCGCAAACTAACCCTCCTGATGAATCGAGGATTCTACAGGCTTTACTCTTAAAACTCACATCGAAAGAGTCATCGATAAGCTAAGAAACAAAAAGCAAATTGTATTGCAGCTTACTCACTAAGGCAACATCTTTAAGAATGAAATTGACATTAATGTAGATGGTACCTTTAGCAATGACTCTACCTAAAGAAGCATCCTCAAAAGTGATCAACTCATCACTGGGGGCTCGGACTAGGGAAGAGAACCATCGAGAATCTCCAGTCATATGATAAGAACAACCGGAGTCGACAATCCAAACAACTCCCTTCCCCATTCGACGAACCTGATCAAGACACAAGAGAGAAAGATGACTCAGTACTAGGATAGAGTGATGACTTGGGAACCCAAGATCAAAGAACACCGGACTCGAGTGTCTCTCGATGAACCACACGTAGATGATCTAGGAGCCAGTACCACCCTAGTGAGGCTGCCTAAAACTCCTACCAGAGAACACCTCACGCCGTTGATATCTACCTTGATGAGAAGCTTCAGGACTAAAACTCGAAGAAACAGCATGAAAACCAAGTCCTGAACGCTACCCAAAAGCAGGTGACTCTCTAACCCGTCTAGAACCAATGTGTGCCTTAAGAGCACTTAAAGTCTGGGATGACTCTAAATACCCCTAAGAAGCAGATCTAAATACAGTGGTACTCACTCTAGGAGCTACCACAATCTCACCACTCTTGGAGCTGCATACAACGGTGGGAGGATGCACCCGAGCGTGCTCCAAGTAGTCAAATCCTAGACCCTGATTAAATCTACTAATTTTGGATTGGTCTAGAATGAGATTGAGCTTCTTCTTGCCTCCTACAAACTTCTCGAGAGTGCTCATATGATACTCACAATCTCGGAAGAAAGAGGCACATGAAGAACAGGGAAGAGAGGAAGAAGAAGAACCAGAAAGAGAAGTTCTCTCAGCACGTGCATTTTTCTCCCATAGCACGGCTGCCTCAATCTTGAGGGCCTCACAAGAAACGCAAGACGCATTTCTAATCCTATGGGTTTGGTCTTCTAATTTCTTCCTAAGTTCGACTTGGATTTTATCCAAGTCCCCCTCAATCACATTACATCGCAAGCAACTTTCTTGTGACTTAGCTAGTAAGTCCTTAGCAAGATTAGCACACTTGACATTTAAAGATTCATTGTCAAGTTTTAGTTGCCTACAGCCCTCACATGAGCTGACTTAGTCCTTAGAAGCACGTATTTCAAGTTCATCGTTTCTAGAAGAAAGCTTCCTAAGGTGATCGCTTATGGCATCAATTTCAGCAAGCAATTTAGGGCAATTAGAGCATGATGGAGTAGAGTGAGCATGAAGAAAACTAGCATATAGTGGAATAGCATTAATAGAATCATCGCTAGCATTTTTCAACCTAAGACTATCTAATTCAGGTAACACACTATCATGCATAGTCCTTAGGTTCTCCAACTCCACAAGAAGAGCATCACACAAAGAATAGTCATTAGTGACTCGAGAGGGACAAGATCTAAGAGAATCTAACTCCCGAGTCAAGGAACCTATTTCCTTCTCTAGCTCCATACACCTAGCTCTAGCTCTAGCATGAAATTTCCCTAATTTGTAGAAAGCTTCATTGAGCTGGTTATAGGAGGGTACCTCTTCTGAGTCGTTGTAGAGCTCAGAGTTGTTGATGCCGTTGGCGTCTGCCATGAAGCACATGCTGGAGAAGTCGTTGCCGCCTTTCTTCTCTTGCGGTTCATCCTCGCCCTCGTCGCTCCAAGTCTCCGTGTCGGAGAGGTTGATGTCGTCAAGGGCGGTGAGGACGCGGTGGAAGAGCTTCTTGTTCTTGGAGAAGTTGCGGTACTTCTTCTCACGCACCAGCTCACGAACTGGAGGCTTCTTGTTGCGGTTCTTGTCGATGTAGTCATTTTTTTCTGAACCGCCGGTGTCATTCTTTGCCTTCTCCAGTTTGGGGCAATTAGCCCGAATGTGGTTGGGTCCACCACACTCGAAGCAAGTGATCATGCCACCTCTCTTCCTCTCTCTCACCCTCTTGTATGCATGTGAAAATTTATGAGCAAGAAGAGCAAACTCATTTTCTGAAAATTTTTCCAGTTGGTCATCTGAAAGATCGAAAAAGGCGACTAGAGGGGGGGGTGAATAGGAGCCAAATAAAATTTTCAAATAAACTCTCCCCTAAAATTCAAACCACCAAAAGACCAGAAAGAAACGCACTTTGTCGGGTATTTCGTCGGATGAATAGTACCCCGACCTCGAGGGTCGGATGAACAGTACTCGGAATGAATAGTGTTTAGGTGAACAGTACACCCGCCAAAGACAGGGTCGGATGAATAAAGACTCCCGACTGAAGTGGTCGGATGAATAGACTCCCGACACAAGTGGTCGGATGAACAAATACTCGGGTGAACAATACCCCCGACCTGCGGAGGCCGGATGAACAGTACTCTGGTGAATAGTGTTTGGGTGAACAGTAAATCAACACACTCTCAAAAACAGAAATCGATGTAACTTTTGATCGGCTGATCCAAAAACAGAGAAAATTGGTGTGCACCTCCCAAAGGATGTCGGAACCTATTTCAATCAACAATCGAAGGAATTAATACCAAGGTTCCGTCCTTTTCGGTTTAACAAATGCAACACAAAAAAGCAGTCACGAACACGACTTCACCCTAACTTCATTGGGTGGGAGTTGATGGTCGAAATCCTTGGATGACTCTCCACAAATCATAGCAAGTAAGAACACGAAGAAACAACCCTTCAAACAAATAGAAACACTATCGAAAACTAGGCACGTAAATTGGTTTCTTGCAAACTGAATAGAAGAGGTTGTAGATTGCCTAGATGATTGGGATATGATCTATAGAAGATTCATCCAAAATCTTTCATCCTTGGCAACAAGAACCGAAGCCAATCAAGACTAAAGAATCGCAAGTCACACGCTTACGCACTTTAAGAACACACAGTTTACTAACTTGCAACAAGAATGCAAGGATTGCCTAGATGATTGAAAGCACCAAGTCCAGAGAAGAGTTCATCAATCATGAATTTCAACAAAGACTCAATAGCATGTAGAAGGAGATGAGGCAAATCCAAATTACGTAAAGTAAATTGCAAGTAAGTAAATGCGAATTTAGATAATGAAATTCAAGTGCGTAATGTAAATACGTAAGAGAAATGAAACAAGAATATAAATGAAGAACATTTCATTTCTAGAAGGGAGGTTTACAAAGCCTCACAACAAAGTGGGCAAAGCACAAATGAGCAAAGAAAACCTCGAACCTTCAAAGAGGGAGGCTGCCCTACCCTCTATTTATAGTGACACAGGATCAATTCCCACCTTTGGATGTCTGCTTCAATCCTAAGCCAACATCCAAGAGCCAGGATTTGATCCTTACACATCACTCTCAACAACTCTCAACTACTCACGTACACTTTCCTCACCGCTCACCCCAAGGAGACACCCTCTCCTGTCTATTCATAGCGGGCTTGGAACACCTACCACCCTTGGATGAGCCTCTAAACACTAGAGCACTCCATCAAGGGCTGAGATTTTACCCACTCACAAAGCTATGCATGGGCTCACCCGAAACCCAACAACACAACGGGTTTTGCACGCTTTTCAACTCACACTAACTTGACCCGCTACTCTATCTTCCTGACCGCGATCCAACGGTCCTCCTTGATCAGAGCAGCTCCAAGTTAGCATCTCATCCATTCCTTTGTCTTCTCGGCTTGCAGCTACTCCCTAGCCTCGGTCATCTTTGGCGACACCTTGATCATCTGGACCTCAGCTCTCCCAGCCTAGTCCTGATCTCCTTCACCTCACCATGACCTAGCTCCAAAGTCCTGTAACCATCATAGACAAGGAAACCACATCACATAGCAATGTCCAACAACACATATCCATCTCAACAGACAGATATACACTATGCTGACCAGCAAAACCCCGACCACACGTGGTCTGACCACTGGTCTCCATCCCGACCACTTGAGGTCTATTCACTGGTCTCCGACTCAATCACTCGGAGTCTCAACCACTCGGGGTCGGACGACTGGTCTCCAACCAGCCAAAGCCCCGACCACTCAGGTCGGACGACCCGACCACTCGGGGTCGGACGACTGGTCTCCAACCAGCTAAAGCCCCGACCACTCAGGTCGGACGACCCGACCACTCTGGGGGTGGACGACCGGGTCTCCAACCAGTAACTCAAATTGCTCTAGCTCGAAAAACAATCCAAATCAAACTCAAACTTGAGCACACCTTGCTCAAATAAAGTCAAATACTCATCACAAACATGGATGGACCTCCACATGGTCCTTCAATCTCCCCCTTGATGAGTATATTGACAAACCACACAAAAGGCATAAATTTGAGTTTGAATGAGAGAAGAAGAAAGCAATTTGATTGCAAAGCCAAACTTGGTCCAGAGAGAAAGATATAAAATTATGACCAAGTTGGCAGAAAAGGGATTTTTAGAGCTAAACTTTAGAGAGAGCAAGTTTTCAACAAAAGCTCTAAAAGATCCAATAAAACTCACTCATAAGAACCAAAGTGGATTAATATTTTTCCTTTGAATATGCCTTTCTTACATTTTCTCCCCCTTTTGGCAATATAGGCATCAAGATTTTTTTTTGTTTTCTCCCCCTTTATATATGTATGCATGAAATGCATCCTAAGTGAGCTTTGAGAATTATCCAAGTGATCATAAATGCAAGATATGACACCAAGCTAGTCAATTTAGAAAATTACTGAACTAGGATGTCTTCAAGAACAAATTCATTTTGCTCATAAGATTTGTGTACAAGATTTTATTTCAGCAAGATTTGAACAAGTGCAAAACTTAGCAAAAGTTTCAAAACTAGAAGCCAACACCACTCATAGGATCAAATGGAAAACCTAGAGTTCAACCTACTCAACACTTTGGGGAATCTTGAAGTACATAGAGTCCTTCGAGCTCATTTTCAATTCATGCAAATTCTTCTTCTTTGATATTTTGAAAGACATAGCGGGGTGCAAATGTTTGACATTATTTGCATTCTTTACCCACTTATGTTTTTGTTATTTGCATTTCTTAATGATTGACTCAAGCCATGTTCGATCACCCCAAGAGTAACTCTTAAGAGAATGATCTTGGTCATACACTATATTCCAAGTTCATCCCAAGTGCAATGGGAGGCGCCTCGAGAATATATAGTGTTGAGTTCAATTTTGCACAAAAGAGAGTCAAATTTTTCTTAATTTAGCACATATGAGCAATTTTGAAGGACTAAAACATGGATCAAGCAAGTTTCACCCAAGTTGCTATAGGGACTCTAGAGAACTCCATAAATTCACAATTCATGGTAAAAACCTCTAGAGAAGAAACTTAACAAGAAAAAGCAACATGTTTTTCATTTAAGATTTTCAATTTTCAGATTTTAACAAGCTTAGTATGATAGATGAACTTGGATAGACCTAAGCTAGTGATTTTCTTCAAAGATGTACCAAGGTGCATATGAAGATTGAATCAATTGCATAATAGACAAAGCTCATAAAACAGAAAAATGCACTCTAAATGCAATGCATGAACAGATTCCCAAACTCCCCCTCAACAAAAGAATCAATTTTAAGCTCAAATCTGGTTAAAGTTGAGTTATTATCAAGGTTAGGCATAAAGAAAAACCGAATGAACTCAATAACAACCAGAAAAAAAACAGAATGAGGAGAAGAAGTCGAGAAACGCAAAAGCGGATGGCTATAGAGCATAGAAAAGATATAAGAAACTCACTACAGCTTAGACTCGCTCTTATCTTCCCAAAGATCGACATAGGAAGCGACTCTAGATCCCAACTAAGGAGAGCACATGGACCTGTCTACCTGAAGGTCCAAAACTGCTAGACTTAAAAGGCGTGAGGAACTCAACCTAGAGAGAAGAGAGAAACGACTAATCACGCATGATAGCAACCTAAAGCACAAGATAAGAGGTCCATGCGAGGCATGCCGAGAAGTCTAAGTGAGTGAACTCAACTCAAGAAAACAAGCCCAAAGACACCCGGAAGAAGAAAAGAAAAGCTGGAAGAAAATATATAGTACATAATATACAAACCAGCTCCCCTCAAGATAAGCTATATGAGCTCATAAACCAAGCTCAAATCCCCTGACACACTCTAAAACTCTCTCTCACAAGAGATAGGTAGAAAGCTAGAGGAGAAGAGATAAGATCTAAAACCACATGGTCTCTAAGGAGCAAGAAGGCTCAAGGTAAGAAGCAACCTAACTATGCTAGAAGTCCAACCAAAAGACTCTAGACAAGCAGGACACAAGCTCTACCTACAAAGAACCACAACCTCCTAAGAGACCCATCACTATCATCAACATTTTGAGGTACTTACCTCTTTGCGGTGTAGTGCAAGTAGTGGCAAATGACCAAGTGGATCCAAAAGCAGAGGAAGAAGACTTAGAGATATTCCTAGGATGATGGTCTCCTCACGAAAAGCCTACACACATGCATCCAACAAATCTATGCTTTGGCGGGGTTAGGCAGATCCGGTTCTAGGCACGAATGAACAAGATACAGGGAAAAATGTGGCAAACAATCATCTAGAGCATGAACATTGTGCGAGAAGGTAATGTAAGATCATGTATCACAACCAAGCTAAAGATAGCATCAAGATCCATATATCCATAGACAACGGTGAAAACATATCCACATGATAAACAACGACAAGGTGCATCATAGCAATTGTCATCTTGGCATAAGAAGCTAAGCAAGGTGTATCACAGCAACAAAATGCTAGCAGGATCATGTGAAAGCCTAGAAATACATGGATCAAGATACTACCTAAACATGGCAATGAGTATGTAAATGAGGAAATACCACAATGAAGCACAACAACATGCTACTAGATATAACATGAGCAAGATGAATGAAGACAACCAAAGAGGATCATGCATAAAACAAACCAGTTAGCAACATCAAGATCCATTTATCCATAGTCTCAATAACAATATTTACTTGCTGCAAAAAGGCCCACAAAAGAAGACCAAACAAAAGGTCATGAGGACACATGCGAAGATGAAAGTAAATGGTGACCATGGACACAAAGATGAGAAGCTACTTATGGCAACACTCTATGCATGATGATGAATACATGCCATGAATGAAGAACACAAGCTCATGCAAAATAGGTATGAAGCATATAAGCATGAAGGACAATAAAAGGTGATCATGAACAATATAAGTCATACAGCGGCAGCTAGATCATATAACCCTAATCTCATGAAAGGCACTCACATATAGTACAAAGTCTGACAAACAAAGTCTAAATAAGGCTAATCATGGATGTAATAGAAAATCAGGGTCATATAACCTAGATACTACTCATGACAAAATAAAGTAAATGATATATAGCACGTGCCCATAGTTAATACAAATGCTCATACCAAATGAACAATATCATGGACAGGATAAAAACAAGAAAATCACATGTTGGGAAAAAACTCATGAATTTAGGATATAATACGTGAAGCACAAAGATGGTTGGGGAAAACATGCTATGGCACAAAACAAGACAGACAAAAACTAACAAGACCTAGCAAAGTACATATAATACACATGGGAGCAAGAGCAATCACAACATGTCATGGAAATGATGATCACAAGAATAGCAGACAAGAGGGTATGAGATAGCTCACCATGGAAGTGAAAGTCCCCAATCTTTGTTATCATGAAGCTCAACACTTGTGGAGCGAAACACGAGGCAAACAAAGTTGAAAGTACATGCAAGTTAGCATGATGCTCATGATGGTCATGCGGAAGATCCAATCCTCTAGAGACAAGCCGCAAAGGCCAACTCGAATTCACATCGAGTGCCAACATTGAAAAGCGACAAAGCGATCCTAGATGAGATTAGTAAAGATCAACATGACCAACATACTTACACGCAACTCTTGCCGTGAGTGGGTACCTCGAGGAAAACGAGGTCCACTACTTATGCACGCGAAGATGATGCCTCGGGACAACTCATGGACTAAGAATCGAACTAAGAAAGGACAAGTCCACAAGATGACCCAAATCCACTCCACTAGGCGGTGATCATATCCTCAAGCTAGCCTCAAGCGACTCATGCCATGAAAAGGCAAGAGGCTCTTAAAAGCATCATTGCATAGACATGACACAAGAGGAAAGATGACTCGATCTTGGGATAGAGTGAAGACTTGGGAACCAATCTTGAACCACTCGGCGCCTCAGTACCAGCCACCAAGAAAGCGGACTCGAGTGTCTCTCTGACGTTAACCCAAACAAGATCGATGCGACTTTAGTAGATGATCTAGGAGTCAAATCGGGTTGGGCTGCTTTGTGGTGCAAAAGCCGAACCACCCGGTGAAGCGCCTAAGACTCTTACGAGCGCCCACGCTTGCCGATATGTACCTCGATGGGAAAAGCGAGGAAAATCGAAGGACGGCGGACAGACCGACTACTGAACAGCTCCAAGACTAAAACTCGAAGAACCGGCGGAAAACCGAGTCTGGGCGCGCCCAAAAACAGCGACTCTCTAACTTTGTCTAGAAGCGGTGTGTGCCTTAGGAGCACTCAAAGTGCGGGATGACCACAGAATACCCCTAAGAGCAACAACACGCTCACACCGAGTGATCTTGGCATGCCTGAAACAGAAATCTACTAGGTGACCATCCTTCTTACAGAAGGTGCATGTGTACCAGCCTTGCTAGAGCGAAGCAATAGGAGTAACACCCTTACGGTGAAGTCCTATGGACAACCCAGCAGACCTAACCACGGTGGTATTCACTCAGGAGCTACCACAATCTCACCACTCTTGGAGCCACGCACAATGGTGGGAGGATGCGCCAGAGCGTGCTCCAAGGATCAAATCCTAGACCTTGATTGAATCTACTAATCTTGGATTGGTCTAGAATAAGATTGAGCTTCTTCTTGCCTCCAACAAACTTCTCGAGAGTGCTCATAAGATACTGGCAATCTCGGAAGAAAGAAGCACAAGAAGAACAGGGGGAAGGAGAGGAAGAAGAAGAACCAGAAAGAGAAGATCTCTCAGCACGTGCTTTTTGTTCCCTAAGCACGTGCTTTTTGTTCCCTAAGCACGTGCTTTTTGTTCCCTTAGCACGGCTGCCTCAATCTTGAGGGCCTCACAAGAAACGCAAGGAGCATCTCTAATCCTAAGGGTTTGGTCTTTTAACTTCTTCTTAAGCTCGACATGGATTTGATTCACATCATCCTTAACCCCAACACACAAGACAAGCAACCGGTTTGTGACTTAACGATAAATCCTTAGCAAGTTGATCACACTTGACATTCAAAGCATCATTGTCAAGTTTTAGTTGCTTACAGCCCTCACATGAGCTGACTGGGTCCTTAGAAGCGTGCAATTCAAGTCCATCATTTCTAGCAAAAAGCTTCTTAAGGTGTGAACTCATGGCATCAATTTCAGCAAGCAATTTAGGGCAATTAGAGCAAGAAGGAGTAGAGTGAGCAGGAAGAAAACTAGCATCTACAGAATGAGTATCAACAGATTCATTGCTAGCATTCTTCAACCTAAGACCATCAAGTTCAGCAAGCACACTATCATGTATGGTCCTTATGTTCTCCAACTCCACAAGAACAGCATCACAGAGAACACAGTCATCAATGACTCGAGAGGGAGAAGATCTAAGTGAAGCTAACTCCCGAGTCAAGGTACCTACTTCCTTCTCAAGCTCCGTACACCTAGCTCTAGCTCTAGCATGAAATTTTCCTAATTTGCAGAAAGCTTCGTTGAGCTGGTCATAGGAGGGTACCTCATCCGAGTCGCTGTAGAGCTCGGAGTCGCTGATGTCGTTGGTGTCGGCCATGAAGCACATGTCGGAGAAGTCGTCGCCGCCCTTCTTCTCTTGCGGATCATCCTCGCTTGCATCACTCCAGTTCTCTGAGTCGAAGAGCTCGATGTCATCTAGCGCGGCGAGGACCCGATGAAAGAGCTTCTTGTTCTTGGCAAAGTTGTGGTACTTCTTCTTCGCCGGCTCACGAGCTGGGGCCTTCTTGTTGCGATTCTTGTCGGTGTAGTCGTTCTTGCCCGAACCGCCTTGTTCGTTTTTGCCTTTCTCCAGCTTGGGACAGTTTGCTCGAATGTGGTTGGGGCCACCACACTCGAAACAGGTGATCATCCCACCTCTCTTCCTCTCTCTCACTCTCTTGTATGCATATGAAAATTTGCGAGCAAGAAGAGCAAGCTCATTTTCTGGAAATTTTTCCAGTTGGTCATCGCTTAGCTCGCAAAGGGCGGAGAGAGATAAATCAACAGAAGAATCAGAAAGAGAGGATCCAATGGGATCGGTGACCAAAGCCATCGGCGAGATTTCGTCTTACGCAAGGCGACGTCGATCTCATGAGTCTTGAGGCGGGAATAAAGCCCGTCAAGAGTCAAGGTCGATAGGTCGGTGGTGTCCTTGATGGTGGTCACCTTCATCTCCCAAACCACGAAGATCGGCGCGGTCAAGAAATGTCGAGCATTATCAGAGTCGGGTATATGCAACCGACTGCTCGAAGGTCGCTCAAAATCTTAAATAACCGACCAAAGCACTCGTCAAGACTCTCACCAGCGTGTTGTTCAAACTTGTTGAACTCACGTTTGAATTGGTCATGTCGAACCGTCTTGATTTGGGTAGTGCCCTCATGGTAAGCATCGAGTGTCACCCAAATCTCATGAGCAGAATGAAGGTGAGAGATCCTATCGTACTCACTGCGACTAAGGCCTGTATGAGGATGTACCTTGCCTTAGCATTTGCCTCAACATCAGCCATATTGCGGCCGTGGCGTTCTCATCGGCGAGAACCTCATACGGAGCTTCACCTTACGCCATATCGAAACCACAGGCGATCTTTATGCGACTCCATCAGAGATTTCCAAAAGGAAAATCAACTCCAGAGAAAATAGGAGGCTTGGTGGAATACTTGTCCATCGCCATGGCTCTTGAGACCGGTCAAGATATAGAAAGAGCGAAACGGCTCTAATACCAATTGAAAGATCGAAAAAGCGACTAGAGGGGTGAATAGGAGCCAAATAAAATTATCGAATAAACTCTCCCCTAAAATTCAAACCACCAAAAGACCGAGAAAGAAACGCCTTTGGTCGGGTATTTCTGATCGGATGAGCAGTACCCCGACCTCAGAGTCGGATGAGCGATACTCGGAATGAATAGTGTTGGGTGAGCAGTACCCCACCAAAGCCTGGTCGGATGAACAATACTCCCGACCAGAAGTGGACGGATGAACAGTACTCCCGACCTGAAGTGGTCGGATGAACATTACTCGGGTGAATAGTGTTCGGGTGAACAGTACCCCCGCCCCCCCGCCTGCAGAGGTCGGATGAACAGTACTCCCGACCTGCAGTGGTCGGATGAACAGTACTCTGGTGAATAGTGTTTGGGTGAGCGAAGAAATCAACACGATCTCAAAAACAAATCGATGTAACTTTTGATCGGTGATCCAAAAGCAGAGAAAATTGGTGTGCACCTCCCAAAGGATGTCAGGAACCTATTTCAATCAACAATCGAAGGAATTAATACCAAGGTTCCATCCTTTTCAGTTTAACAAATGCAACACAAAAAGCAGAGTCACGAACACAGACTTCACTAACTTCTTGGTGGGAGTTGATGGTCGAAATCCTTGGATGACTCTCCACAAATCATAGCAAGTAAGAACACGAAGAAACAACCCTTCAAACAAATAGAAACACTATCTCAAAACTAGGCACGAGAAATTGGTTTCTTGCAAAGCTGAATATAGGAGGTTGTAGATTGCCTAGATGATTGGGATATGATCTATAGAAGATTCATCCAAAGAATCTTTCATCCTTGGCAACAAGAACGAAGCCAATCAAGACTAAAGAACGCAAGTCACACGCTTACGCACTTTAAGAACACACAGATTTACAAACTTGCAACAAGAATGCAAGGATTGCCTAGATGATTGAAAGCACCAAGTCCAGAGAAGAGTTCATCAATCATGAATTTCAACAAAGACTCAATAGCATGTAGAAGGAGATGAGGCAAATCCAAATTACGTAAAGTAAATTGCAAGTAAGTAAATGCGAATTTAGATAATGAGAATTCAAGTGCGTAATGTAAATCGTAAGAGAAATGAAACAAGAATATAAATGAAGAACATTTCATTTCTTGAAGGAGGTTTACAAAGCCTCACAACAAAGTGGGCAAAGCTCAAATGAGCAAGAAAACCTCGAACCTTCAAGAAGGGAGGCTGCCCCTACCCTCTATTTATAGTGACTGGGATCAATTCCCACCTTTGGATGTCTGCTTCAATCCTAAGCCAACATCCAAGAGCCAGGATTTGATCCTTACACATCCTCTCTCAACAACTCTCAACTACTCACGTACACTTTCCTCACTGCTCACCCCCAAGGAGACACCCCTCTCCCTGTCTATTCATAGCGGGCTTGGAACACCTACCACCCTTGGATGAGCCTCTAAACCTAGAGCACTCCATCAAGGGTGAGATTTTACCCACTCACAAAGCTATGCATGGGCTCACCCAAACCCAACAACACAATAGGTTTTGCACTTTTCAACTCACACTAACTTGACCCTTCTCTATCTTCCCGACCGCGATCCAACGGTCCTCCTTGATCGAGCGGCTCCAAGTTAGCATCTCATCCATTCCTTTGTCTTCTCGGCTTGCGGCTACTCCACGGCCTCGGTCATCTTTGGCGACACCTTGATCATCCGGACCTCGGCTCTCGGCCTAGTCACGATCTCCTTCACCTCACCATGACCTAGCTCCAAAGTCACGCAACCATCATAGACAAGGAAACCACATCACATAGCAATGTCCAACAACACATATCCATCTCAGACAGACAGATATACACTACTGACCAAAAAACCCCGACCACACGTGGTCGACCACTGGTCTCCATCCACGACCACTCGAGGTGCATTCCGGTCTCCGACTCAATCACTCGGAGTCTCAACCACTCGGTCGGACGACCCAACCACTCGGGGTGGACGAATGGTCTCCAACCAGCCAAAGCCCGACCACTCGGGTCGGACAACCCGACCACTCGGGTCGGACGACCGACCACTTTCGGTCGGACGGTAGTCTCCAACCAAGATAACTCAAATTGCTCTAGCTCGAAAAACAATCCAAATCAAACTCAAACTTGAGCACACCTTGCTCAAATAAAGTCAAATACTCATCACAAACATGGATGGACCTCCACATGGTCCTTCATCATCGCTTAGCTCGCAAAGGGCGGAAAGAGAGAAACCAGTAGAAAGATCAAGGGAAGATTCAGTGGGATCAGTGACCATGGCCATCGATTGAGATTTTGTCTTGCGAGAGACGACGTCGATCTCATGAGTCTTGAGATGGGAGTAAAGCCCATCAAGAGTCAAGGTCGACAAGTCAGTAGTGTCCTTGATGGTGGTCACTTTCATTTCCCAAACTCGAAGATCGAGTGCGGTCAAGAGGTGTCGAGCATTATCTGAATCAGGGTATATGCAACCGACTGCTCGGAGGTCACTCAAAATCTTCGTAAATCGACCAAAGTACTCGTCAAGACTCTCAGCAGCGTGTTGTTCAAACTTGTTGAACTCACGCTTGAATTGGTCCTATCGAACCGTCTTGATTTGGGTAGTGCCCTCATGGTAAGCATCGAGGGTCACCCAAATCTGGTGAGCAGAACGAAGGTGAGAGATCCTATCATACTCACTGCGGCTAAGACCCTGTATGAGGATGTTCCTTGCGTTAGTGTTTGCCTCAACGTCAGCCATATTGCCGGCCGTGACGTTTTCATTAGCAGGAACCTCATACGGGAGTTTCACCTTCTGCTATATCAGGAAGCCCTAGGCAGTGATGCATGACTCCATTCGAGACTTCCAAAAAGGAAAATCAACTCCAGAGAAAGTAGGAGGCTTGGCGGAATACTTATCCATCGCTAGCTCTTGACACCGGTCGAGATCTATGAAAGAGCAAATCCGGCTCTGATACCAATTGAAAGATCGAGATGGCGATCAGAGGGGGGTGAATGAACCCAAATTAATTTTTCTCCCTCAAAGAAGATCACAAAAGAAATTCTTCACCCAAAGAAACCAAGCCAACACCCTTAGCAATCAAATGGAAACATAAGAATCAATTTTCTTAGTTTTCAGACTTCGACCGGTGCTGCCACCCATGTGGACCGGTACAATCACAGTGTAGCTACAGTAAAAACAGGAATATGAACAGTGTTTTCAGCACGGGTTCAAAAGGAAAATTGATGAATCTTTTGATCTGTTTATCCAAACTCAATGAAACCTGGTAGATAAGATCCTAAGGATGTCAGGAACTTATTTCAACCTTCAATCACAAGGATTGACATCAAAGTTCTAACCTTTTTGCCTGGGAAGGAAGAACGCACCAAATTTCAACAAAAATCGAAAGAACTTCGATCGAGGCTTGCTCGTGGGGCTATGATGATCAAGATGACCTTGAATGACTCCCCACACATCCCAGCAAGCAAAATACCACGAAGAAGCTCAAGGAAACGCAATCTACAAGATGAAGCATTCAAGAACGTCACGAACACCTTCTTGCAAGAAAAATGCATGGATGGCCTAGATGATTGGAACATAATTTCAAAGAGAGAATCATTCATCAACCTCAGCAAAAGATTCGTAAGCAATTAGAAGGAGGGGAGGCAAATCCAAATTGCATAAATGTAAATTGCAAGAAAATAATGCGGAATTTAAAATGCGTAATTTAAATGCGTAATGTAAATGCGTAAAGGAAATTAAGTAAGAAAATAAATGAAAAAATTTTCATTTCTGGAAGAAGAGGTTACAAAGCCTCACATTCATGTGGGCAAAGCTCTAAGGAGCATCAAAAACCTCAAAACCTTCGAGGGGGGAAGGCTGCCCCCTCCACCCTTATTTATACAACTTTTGGGCCACCTACCACCCTTGGATGAACCTCTAAACCCTAGAGCACTCCATCAAATGCTAGGATTGACCCACTCACTCAGCCATACAAGGGCTAACCCAAAAATCCACACACATAACGGGTTTTCTTCCACGGTTTTCAAAGCACACTAACTAGACCCGCTAACTTATCAACTAGACCACGATCCAATAGCCCTCATTGATCCATGCAGCGCCTACCTAGCATCTCATCCATTCCTTGTCTTCACGGCTTGCCACGACTCTGTCTTCGATCATCTTCCAGCGATCCCCGACCGTCTGTACCTCCGACGCTCCTCGCCTAGTCCCGGTCATCCTTCGCCTCACCATGATCTGCCATCGTCGACCTGCAATCATCAAAACCAAGGAAACTCCTCACATAGCAGTGCCCACAAAGATATGCAAGAAATTCATCAAAGTCCACACTTTGAAATTCATCTTTGTTCGTTTCGGACGGTGCTACCGCCCTTAGGCCGGTAGCACCGCCCATGGTGGATCGGTGCTACCGCTCTCAGGCCGGTAGCACCGCACTGCGCAAACACCAGAGAAAATCCTTCTCTAGAATTTTCACACCGCTCCAAAGGCCGGTGATACCGCTCACCTGGTAGCACCGGGCTACCATGGCCGGTAGCACCGCCCGGCCAAAAACCCAAAATACACCCTCTCTGGAAATATTGCACCGGTCATTTGGTCCGGTGCTACCGCTCGCCCGGTAACACCACACTACCATGGCCCATAGCACCGGGAAAACAGAGAAGACCTTAAATTTCTTCCATTTAAAAATTCATTTCAAATCAAATTCAAACATGAGCAAACCAAGCTCAAATTTAGTCAAATACTCATCAAAAATCTGGGTAGACCTCCACATGGTCCTTCAAAATTAATTCATCTAACCCCTCGTTTTCAGTACAGAATACTGATCTATCGTCTCACTGGACAACTGATTTTACAATTTCATAACTATTTTTATACAACTTCAAATATAGAAAAACAAGATATTTTTTGAATCTAAAAAACATTATCTAACTTACTCTAATTATAGAGATAATTTAATTCGGCCACTAAAGATCCCTAATCTACAGATTACCACGACTACTTTCAGCAACAATGGATTTTTGGAAAGTGAGCTTAAATAGGTCATATCTATTAAATTGCTACACCAAATGTTACGTTCTTATACTCTAATGAAATGTAAGACAAAAATGTACATTTTCGCAACTACCATACGCTTCAAAACCAACCATAGGTGCCCCGAAATTCGACCCAAAGATCAAACCAGCAATCTGCCCGAATCTGAACCTTCCCAAAATCAATCTTGTGAACACCCCGACCCACCACCACCAGGAAAAGCACCATAATTCTACCCTATCACAACACAGCATCAGCAAGGTCAGCCCGAGGGTCTTACCTTCACCCAAAGACTTGTTGGAGCGGCGACGTAGATGTCCCCCCGTAGATCGCATGATCTTCGCTCCTCCACGCAACTCAACTCCTGCCCTAGGGTCTTCTCAATCCTTGGCACCACCAAGGCAGCAGGGAGGTTATAGTACAGGGAGGGGAGGGGCTGCACACAGGAGGGAGGGGTGGTTCGGGTGGGAAGATGGAAGAGGGAGGGGGTGGCGGTGGGCATGGATAGCATGATTCCTAAGGCTTGCCATGAAATAAAAAAATGAGCCACCTATGATGTTTCTTATCACATACAATTTGTAGGTAACAACTCTTTGTGATTTTGTCCATATCACAAATAGTTTGTAGGTAACAACTGTCTATGATATTTCCTTATCACATACGCTTAGTTTGTACTGACAATGTATGTGATATATTACAATCCTAGTTGATTTTTTAGTGGAGTTGTCTATGATATGTTTTATCACATCGGTGATGACCACTAATTATCACTGAATCTTTTTACCCAGACAGTTTGGTAATTGTTTGTGTTGACTACTTTCAACTGCCTGTGATGTGCTTCTTTGTGGTAGTGAAGGTACTTATATGTGAACATATGTTATTGCATTACCTCTAGAAAAGTAGTTGTACAAAGGATGCCATAATGGAAGGATAAAATTGTATAACATACCATTATTATGACAACTTAAAAAGGTAGTCCTGGTACATAACACGGAACACTAATGAAGTCCACATCATAATAGAAAGGGAACAAAACAACTCAATACACTTTTTACAATAATACTTCCAAGAGATCTAATTAAAATGAGTTCATTAAGTCCATGATGGCTTGGATGTCACTAGCAATGTTCTTGGCATCATGCAATATACCGGCAAATCCTCTCCTCGCAAACCCAACACAATAGAGTCCATTTGCGCCTTTCCAATGGTTGGGGAAGTCCTTGATGGGCATGCCATCATTGTTCAACATACTCTCACCATTCTGTATGTTATTAATCAAACATTTTGTAAGAATAATTTTCAAAATGAAAATAAGAACATGCGCATTGTTTCTAAGATATGGAACACATTTTATAAATATAAATCAGATATCGAGATTTTGGTAAGTTAACTAATACAAATTAGTTTCTCAATATTTGCTGGATTGTATATATTCCAAGTAATCTTAATTAGCTCTCTCACTTCAAGCATACAGAATAAGTAATAATGACCTTCTAGTTAAATTTTTAATGTTTGATTTATGCATGTGTATATACCTTAAGCCACATATTTGCAGTGCTTTTGTAACCTGTGGCAAACACAATGGAGTCAATGTAGCTTTCTTTCCCATCCTCAAATTCTATGATATTTCCCTTTATGCAAGATATTGGGCCAAATACCTGCCATAGACATGTTTAATATATCCTATCACATTCCACGTAGTATGTGTATACTATATGTAATAACAGTGCTCTTACCTTGATATCACCTTTCTTTATTAACTCAATGGTGCCAACATCTATGACTGCAGACTGACCAGTCCTTGCCTTGAGAAGGAGCGGCCCCATATTGGGCCTCACAATGCCATACTTTGAGAGATTACCAAACCAAATATGTGCAAACAACACAAGAATGAAATCTACAAATTTCACTGGAAGGCGCCAATTTGCAAGAGTCATTCCCAAGCGAATCAACTCCTTTGTCATGGCATGAAACTTCATAGTGATTAACAATTACATCATGTAAGAGCAGACATAACAAAAATATGTCATGATATGGCTCGCAAATAGCAAGTCAAAAGAACAATTATAGGCATTTAAAGGTAGCATGTACGTACTGGACTACGTATGGTGATGGAGGTCTTGACACCTTGACTAGCAAGGTCATAGGCAATCTCCATGCCAGAGTTTCCACATCCGACAACAAGCACACTTTTCCCGATATAGACATTGCCTGACTTATAGCTTGATGAGTGGATGGCTTCACCAAGGAAGCTATCGAGACCGGGGATCTCTGGCATGTTCCTCGCACTATTTTCACCAGTCGCTACAACCAAGAACCTAGCTGTATACTCAAGCACTGTGCCATTCACTTGGTCATGTGCTATGACAACCCAAGATTTGCTCACCTCATCATAAGTGCAGGACTCAACGAAAGTGTTAAACCTAGGGAAAATTTTGAAGTGCTTGACATAGTCATCCACATACGTCAAAAACTGATCTTTGGGAACATAGGTTGGTGTAGCAGTAGGGTATGGCATGTGGGGTAGCTCACAGAATTCCTTGGCAAGGTGGAGCTTGACACGATCATATGTGTGTTTGCGCCACAGCGACGCGGTGCAATCCTCACGCTCGACAATGACATAGGGAATAGAGATTTTGCTAAGGCATGCTGCTGTGGCAAGACCAGCTGGACCTGCTCCTGTGATGAAGACTAGTACATTCTCCATGGAAAAAAATATGAAAATACAGAAGGTGGGAATTCAATATAATGCTCTTGTTGTGCGAAATATGCTTTGCTTTTGATGAGGTTTTTGTGGAGAACATCTGTATCTATTTATGCATAGTATTAGCCGTTACTGTATTGTTGGTGGTGCACTTTTTCTCTATGTGGTAGTACTGCATTAGACATGTGACGAGATTGTACACCTTTTCAGATTTGAATGGTGGTATACATGGAAAAAAATAATGGGAAGGATAACTATGCATGGTGTCAGTTATGTAATAAATGTAATTAAAAGCATCTAGTTTAAGTAATACTTTCAAACAGATAGCAATGAAAATATATTTACATTGACTGGGTCATTCAATGTTACCTTAATTTGCTGTTACTCCTGAATTCATTGATGGGGGACTGGTCCAAAAGGCTTATCTTCTATGTATCTATTTGTGAAGTACTAAAAATAAAATTTCTTTCCATATATTTATTCGTGAAGTACTAAAAAGGGAAATAAAAATTCTTATGTTCTATTGATTTATTTGTGAAGTGTTTAATAATATGGAAAATAGGGAATGCATTGTATTGTGACTATAGAAAAGTTCCAGAATTTCATGCACTGATTGGAAAGGCTGATGCATATCTTTCTGTAAAGAACGCCCTCTACAAGATATGGATACCTTTCATGCTAAAATATTTGTTTAGAAACAATTGCTTTCGGTGATGCTTTTGTCATATTTTAGTTCAGTTACTACTACATTTTTGTCGTTCTTTTGGACATGCTAGCTAGAGTTTTAAATGTTCTTCTTTAAAGCATGTAGAATTTTCAATAAAACTGTAACACCCTAGCACTCCAAGTACTAAGAATGCTACCATATCTGTCGAATATCTAAACATGGGGTATGTGTCCACAGAGGACACGTGAAGGATATGTTTTAACGACATGCAGAGATTCCGGATATCACGGGCCCGATTATGAGGGATATGATATACACGAGAAAGATAACTCCATATCAGGAAGGACTCAATCGCTTTCCCCTTGCGAGGAAACCAACTCGAGTACGCCTGGTATAGATGGCAGTTTGGATATGCCATGTAGATTATGCGGCGATAGACTCCTCATCTACTATGATCTGGACCACAAACTGACTACGACTTGATTGGAGGAAGGGTCATCACGACTATATAAAACCTGAGGTAGGGACCCTCAAAAAGAAAAGAAAAAGGGAGAGGGAGAGCAATTCTTAGAAGATTAGCCATTTAGAGCTTTTAAGCAAGTAGTCCTTTTTGCGCATAGAGCTTAGGAGCCGACAAAGCCTGTTTTGTCATCCTCTAGCCATAGCATAGCCTTAGCTTAGGTGCAATCCACATTGTAACTAGGGCTAGACACATTGCTCTATACTTTGTTAATCGACTCCATACATCATCCATATAGGAGTAGGGCATTACTCCGCCAGGGGGGCCGAACCTGTCTAAATCGTGTCCCTCTGATTTTATGCTTTACTCTGCTAACCCGAAGGTACCTAAAGGTATAAATTTATTGTCGATTTTCTAACCTTCGATAGTTGGTGCGCTAGGTAGGGGCCTACACTGTTTTTTGCAGATCAAGCATGTCTTCAGTGAGCGCTCACATCGGATTTTCTGATGACTACCGTACGACAATTTTTGTTCGGTCAACACCATCAACCAAGCACCTGCGATCGGATCTGAGATCGCCTTCGGAACCATGCTCTATCGATGGGGGTTGAGCAGAGATCTAGTGCACATCGGCTTCACCGAGTCCCGTTCTTGGGACCCATGCCGAGAGGTAGGCTTCACAGACTTTGATCCTACGGAGCCCAACATCCTCTTGTGCATTGACATGGAAAGCGAAAGCGACGGCCAGGGCAGCCAGGGCAGCAGCACGACAGATCAAGGCGTGTTTATGGTCGGAGCCAACAACGGTTCTACTGTCGGTAGTTCCCAAGAAAGGAACCCAGGGGCAGACGCCGCAGAAGGTCAGGGACACCAGATCCCCCTGATCATGCCTCAAGACCCTGCAAGCGATGTTGTTTCCAACACCGCAGATCATCGACGTGATCTAGCAGTTGCGGCCATAGTCGGGATCACAGTCAATCTGTCGAGGCAATTTGACCTTGATGATCCAATGACACCCCACCCACGGATGTGAGATCTTCAAGGATAGCAAATTCCTTGACAGCTCGACCACAACGGCAGGTCCGGCCGCACTCTTAGAGCAGCATCCCATCAGATCCACAATAGCGACATCTTCAGCACTCCTGAGGCAAATGTCCAATGTGCTCACATGATGCTTAAATCCCTTTCGCCACTGGATCTGGGCAACCCGCTGACTCTAGTGTTCGACTAGATGAGAACGCTGCTCGATGCAACACAAACGCAGACCGCTCGAGTTGCCAACTTGAGGCTAGGAAAAATTCAAACCGAGCCCCGTCAAAAAGTACTCGGGAAAAATCAACCCCGTTTAGTGGCTGTAGATCTACACTACAGTCATGAGGGCTGCTGGGAGAAATGAGAAGGTGATGGCCAATTACCTGCTCACCACCCTGGGGATGGTGCTGTGAGGTCCTAGTTGTTCAACCTCCCACCTCAGTCAATATCCTCATGGACGGAGTTGCGGGCCCAATTCATCGCCAACTTCCAAGGCACATATGAACACCCCGGAACATGCGACTTGCATCGGGTGATTCAAAAGCAAGGTGAGTCGTTGTGTGGCTTCATTCGAGGCTTCAGCGATAGGTGTAACTCGATCCCTGACATCTCGGATGAGGCTATCATAGTCGCCTTCGAAAATGGTGTCAAGGATAGGGAGTTGAAAGGAAAGCTGGCCCCTCGAAAGATCCTAACCCCCAAAGAGCTCTTCGAGTTGGCGGATAAATACGTCATACGTGCCGAGGCTCGATACCATCTCGATGACCCCAGGTCTAGCGACGACAAGCCCGAGTCGTCCAAGCAGGGGGTGAAGAGGAATAAGAACCGCAGGGAAAAGCGTAAGAGTGATTCTACCGTAGCCGCGGTTGAAATAGGCAAGGTGTGTAATACTGGTGAAAACAAAGGTCGAGGTCGTGGGGGAGGCAAATACTGCCCAGTCCATCACAGGGACAAACACGACTTCGACGAGTGCCAGGTGATTAGCAAGAAGGTCTAGGAGAAACTCAAGGCCGCCCTAACCGAACGCAGGGTCGAGCAGGCCAAGGAGAAGCCCCAGGACGACAAGCCAGAATATCGCTGGGCTAACCACAAGCTGACGCACATTTTCGGAGGATCTGCCACATATGAGTCCAAGAGGCAATACAAGGTAGTCGAGAGGGAGGTCAACCTGGCCACGACAGCTCTCCCCAGATTCCTCAAGTGGTCGAAAGTACCAGTCACCTTCGACCAATCGGATCACCCAGCCATGGTCCCACATCTGGGTCGATATCCCATGGTGGTCGAACCCACCATCATCAACATTAAGGTCGCTCGAACCTTGATCGATGGAGGATGTTCGCTAAACCTCATCTTCGCAAAGACGCTGGAGAACATGGGGATCCCTTGGACGGAGATGAGGGCTAGAGCAGAGCTGTTCCATGGCATAACTCTGTGATCATCTTCAATGCCCCTTGGCTGGATCGAGCTACCAGTCACGTTCGGCATACCAGACAATTTCCGTACCGAGAAGATCCTCTTCAACGTGGCAGATTTGAGACTGCCTACAACGTGATCCTAGGCCGCCCAATGCTAGCCAAGTTCATGGCCATGGTCCACTATGCATATTAGACCATCAAGATTCCAGGGCCAAAGGGAGTCCTCGCAATCAAAGGGGACTAGATTGTTGAACTCCGCTTCGTACTCTGCCATGGAACTCTTGCCCTGCACAAAAATGGACAGGGGTGTGCTCCATCTTATTTAGAAAGGACTTTGGATAGTACTTTGCCTTGAATTGCTCTACAAAGTCCTCCCAAGTGACTTGTTCCTAGGAAAGCACCCTCTCCAACCAGATGTTAGCCTGACCCTTTATTTGAAAGGCCACAAAGCGAACCCACAGCTATGCAGTCATCTCTAGAGATTCAAATAGCCTCTCCATGTAGCGTAGCCAGTCTGATTCTTGAACTGGTATTCCTGCACTATCAAAAGTGTCTAGGAGCAGGTATATCCACTCACAGAGACTCATCCTTGTCTCTAGTGCAACTAGGGCGACAACAGGAATAACAACAGATGGAGCAGTGGTAGTAGGAGCCGCAGGGAATGATGCAATATATTCATGCAGGCTTGACAAAGGATAGTCATATGGTTATTTTGTAGAAAGCAATAACTTGAATTCAAATACAATAAATAGAATGAAAGCATATGTATGAAAAGATAATAAATAACTGGTAAATCAATGATAGATAACATGAATAGAATGGTAAGGCATCACCCTACACCATCTAAAACAATTATCAAACCACTAAATTGAATAGTATAACTTTAGACAACAAAACAACAGTGAACTCTCTGTTCACATCCCAACAATTCCACCTTCCAACATTTTACGAAACAATATATACCTCATGTGAAATTCCTGGGTATGTCCATGACCGTGGACATGGATATTCAAATAGTTTTACACTCTTCAGAGGTTGCATTACTTTACCCACAAGACATGATCATCTCTTTGTGCAATCGATATTAGCACATTTCCTTTGGTGTACCGCAAAAAGATCATGACAAAGCCTTTACAATGCCATGTCTAAACTCAGTACTGCCCACTAAGGTTTCGCCCCTCAAGGCCCCCTCTTGAGCCATGTGAGTCTACCCGTTCATTCTAGAACCCACACCATCAATTGGTAGTACTCAAATTTAGACATTGCAAATTAATCAGCTAGGTCTGTCCCATACCAGACATGTGGTTGTACGGTTAGGCCCAGTTCAATGACGCACTAGATTAAGTCCTCAAGTTGTATCAGGCAAGACATCCACATCCCAAATGTGCTAATGGCACCCCCTTTACTGCACGATCACTTGCCCTAGGGAAAACAGTTTCGGTCAACCAAGACCAATGGCAAACCCTGCTATGGTACAACAAATTTTACAATAGTGGCTATCGGCCACAATTCAATATCTCATTAAATCAAGATTGATATTATTTAACATGTGATACGAATCCCATCGTACTACTAAGCATGTCTAAGCTTAGCTACGTTAGCCCAATGTTGGTAATATGATAATGTAAAACTAATAATGTCCCAACCTAGGGTTAACAATGGATACATGGCATTCTAATATTCAAGGTGGCATAATGTCAACTAGGTTTATAACTATTCCCAGCAACTAATCATTGTATAGAAATAGAATGCAATTGTACAAAACAAATTACTTTGCAAACATAGGTTCAACATGATCAAAGGTTACGACTTGCCATGCTGATCTACTGCTGAGTCTTGATCTTCGAATTCTCCGTTCGCTCCCTCGGGATTAGCGTCTATCGGAAAAGAAAGAGACAAATAGAAATAAATACCAAATAGAGACTCAAACAAGCTCAAAATTGAAAATAAATAGCTCTGGAAGGTAGAGCTTAATTTTAGAAAAAATTAGAAACGAAAAATTAAAGTTGCCGCTAGTGCTTTAACTAACACTGGATGACCATGAGAAATTAGCAAGCATAGAAAATCTCTCCTCTAAACAATTGAGATCACATATGACATCAAATTCAATATAACCCAAAGTATTTAAGGAAGACAACAGTTTAATCTCATCATTTTCATTAGCAAGGTGAATAACATGTTTATTTTCAGCACACGTGTTTAGATCAAAAATAAAACTGACGTGTTCATTCACTAGATGAGGCATGAATATAAATGAGACATTGTCACACAACTCTTTTTTATCACTAGGGATAGCAAGACAATCATATTGTGACAAAGGTGATTCAGTTTGAGTGTCCACTAACTGCTGTTCTAGCATAGCACTAGTAGTGGCCAAATTTAGCAAATCAACAGAATTCTTTCCTCATGTGAAAATAGCACCTATGTCATTACCTTTGTTTTCTATCTCTGCCGATTTAGGCATATCATGATCTGTACATTCTTGAGGCATGCAGGGATATCAAGTATTTCCTGCTCCTCCTTCTCTTGCTTGTTTGCCTTCTCGTTCTTGTTCTCAATGTCCTGTGAAAAGTTAGTAGAAAGTGGAAACTCGATAAGATGCCGTTCTTCCAAAGAAAATTCTTCACATTGGCAATTATAGACATTAATTTCAGCAAGATGTCTTTCATGTTCAATTTGATTTTCAATCTCACAAGCAAGACTAAATAAACTAGAGAGAGAACTGTATTCCTTATCAACAAGAATACCCTGAATTTTCATATCAAGCCCATTTAATAATTTTATTTCCTTAGCTTCTTCAGATTCATCTAAACCACAAAGCAACAACAAAGTTTTTAATTCCTCGTAATATGACTTGATAGTTTTATCACATTGTTGTAAACATTGCAATTCATAAAGTAACTTTTTAGAATGATAAGCAGGAACAAATTCATCTCTCATAAGTCGTTTCATATGTTTCCATGTTTGTAGTACTGGCTTATAAGTACAAAAATCGTTTCACCAAATTGATGTACAGAGAGTTAAAGCACTAGCGGCAACTTTAATTTTTCGTTTATTATAGAGGTTACATTGCGAAAGGATTTTATCTACCTCTATTTCCCAATCAATATAAGCATCAACACCAAATTCGTTATAAGAAGGAAGAACTGGAAAATTCTTACCTTTACCAGCAGAAAGAGATGGACTAAAGTTGGGTTGGTGCTTATGCTCTTTTCTGTCAAGTGCATTCTCCATGTTTTGACTTTGCTTATTCATAGTCTCATTCATCTCTCAAAGTATTTCTCGGAGCTCGTTATGAAGAATACACTGGTTACCGTCCTGATCCTCCGGCGGTAACCCTGCCTTTGCTAGTAGAAAACAGAAGATAGCACAAAGTATTATCCCTATCAACTACTAGGTACTAGACATTGGGATCACAAACTCTCACGCGTCTTACCGAGCTCTTGCAAGGTTCTTACCAAAGCAGCGGGTGGCACAACTGGTGGCTGGTTCGTGATACCATGAGGGCATGAGCGAAGCGATAACAAAGGAGAACCTGAACTGATAAGAAGTATGTGGAGCTCGGAAGGTAATATTTAGTAGCAAGGAATAAGAAATATCGAAATCAGATTAGCAAGCTGAATAAATATCCAACGTACTTGTCACAGTTGCTGGCCTAAATGTGTTCCTAGAACTAGTTCAACCTAGCAAGGGATATATCAAAGCACATAGGACTCAAAGGATGCAAGCAATTCTGATTATCTGCTTCTTTTTCCCTCTTTTTGCTTCTTTTCTTCTCTCTGATTTTTTTTCAGTGCGGCTTTTTTTTTGCACTTGACTTTTGTTTTCCTTTCTTTTAACTCAAAGGAAAAACAAAAATCTCATGTTTTGGAACAAGAGAAGACGTTAAACAGATGACCGAAAAATGGGCAAAAACAGCACATGAAACTTGTGGGGCTCGGAACTCGGTCTTAGAAGCTGATTTTGAGGGTCCAAAATTGCACAGGTCTCTTTACCTATGGATTTTCCAGATGTGTGTTGTCGTTCTTGTCGAAACAAAAAAAAGTACGCCCCAATCGGAGTTCGTATGCAAAAGTTATGGATGTTTTACTAAACACTGCGCAATCTAGAATTGCCTGCGACTTCACTTCTTCCTTTCGGTTAGGGATAACAGTGCAAAACAAGAACTAGGGCAATGGAAAGGGACAACTAGAAACTAAGATCACGACCTCAAACTAGCAACAAGACGACGACGATGGACAAAAACTCAACAAGCGAAACTAAAAACGAAAATTGCAAAGGCACGAGGGGTTGTAGGACAGCGGAATCGATGATGAACTTTTTGTGGGGTAATTTTTCTGGACTCTAAGTCGATGGCAAAACAAAAGTGGGGATACAAGAATTACCTATTGGGCAACCAAAGCTCTGATACCACTTGATGGGGATGGTGGCCCGATCTTCCGACAGGTAGTAGTAAGTCGATTGGTGGAGAACTCGACATTGACGATCCGGCTTCCAATCAGGACTGATTCGAATCCTACAATCGCTACACTATGGCTCCGTTGGTTATCAACCACGTACAAACACGATTGACCTCGCTAAGAAGGCTTATCCCTGCATGCGAATCGAGAATACAAGTAAGAATGTAGAAGATGCAATCTGAAATTGCGAATAATATTAAGCACACGAGTTGGGGTTCCACAAATCGATGAACGGCGAAAAACTGACAAAGTGTCTAGTTGTAATCTAAGAAAAACCCATCTATTCTAGCGACGGCTACTGAATATATATGAGGAAGAGGTCAAGGGAGGTGGCCAAGAGGGTGGCCGTGAAACCCTAGGTCGTACAAGGCCTTTGGGCCCAAGTGGAGATGTCGCAGCACCCGGCAGATTATGTTGGTCATATTGTTTTGATGATTCCCATCGATATAGAAGAATTTTGGATGTGAAACTACTTCTGTTGGAAAGCTCTCGTCGTGGGCTTCTCCGTAGAGTCCAAGAACACCTCAAACGAACTTCGTATGACCTAGATATGATCATTTTTAGTTAGACTACTCCTATGGGCCGAACTGAACTCGTGAACGAATTGGACTTGATCTTGGGGTAGGCTTGGAGCATCAGAAGTTGTTGGGCCCTTGTCTTGCCTTGAGATAGAAGCATGACTTGCTGGGCTGGTATGGTCTCATCACCAATCCGTACCTCTATATTCCAACCCCTAAAGTGTGTGACCTTGTAGGTTCATGTATATTTGGACACGACTCGGAAACACCTTTCTGATTGATAATCGATAGCGGTACCTAGTAGTACATATCGATTCCCAAATATCCATAAAGCATCAGATGAACCTACTATAATGTGATAATGTCATGTTCCCTTTGCTTCACGATATCAGATCAAGCTCACAGCGAGAGTTGTGTCATCCTATGATAGCTCGATATCTTCACTCATACCGTAGTGGAATAATTTATCTGGATTGACTCTCAATCACATCTGGCATGACCATGCAATTACTTAATCCATCTACCTCGAGGGGCCTAGAGATATCACTCCATTATATAGGAGAAGCAAATTCCATCTTGATCATTCATGTACCTCAACATGTTTCATAGTAAACCCGAAAGCTTCCTCTTTAACTACCTGGTTAAAGAGTAGTGTTTAGTAGCTTCTAAGTAAACCATTACACATCTAGAAAACCAATGACGATCTCAGGTCTAAGGAGCATACATACACTATGCATGAGATCAACTGATGACACATAAGAATTTATATAACAATTCTCGCAGTTTCTCATATGGGTCTACCCAACGCATGTTCTCTAACATGTGTCCACATTATTGATTAGATATCTCCATATCTCATGACCCATGAAATATGGTCATCAATCAATACATGTGCTAATCTATGAAACATAATCGTCCTATATTATGATAACCGATCAGGGATAATTTGAATAATATCAATATATGAAAAAAGTTGCACGAACAAGTCACTTACTTGTTGATTAATCCAATCGATATTTATTCAAAGGACAAACAATTATATTGTTCCATAAACATAAGGCGTGATACAATCATCTCTATGATCGCCTCAAGGGCATATCACCAACACAAACATCATCCTAGAGCTTATACCTAAGACACTAAATTCACCGAAAATGTCGAAGATGGCGGTCCTCTATGATTCCCACAAATTCCCTATAACTGCTGCACCACATCCCACGAGATCATGGACACCTCCTACACATGGTGATATGAACAGATCTTAGAATCAATGCATGGTTTGATGAGGAATGAGAAAAGACGAAGATGAACAGCTGCGAACAAGAACTAGACATGTCCCATCATGGCACGGCACGCTCTGGCACGTCACGGCGTGTCCCACCTCAATCGTGCCCTAGCATAGCGTGGCACAACCCAGCAAGGTGTAGCACGGCCCATCATAGTAGTGCTGCGTAGATGCTCACCTGTGGTGGCTGGGTAAAGGCAGCGGCTAAGAGTCTTGGTGATGGTTGGCGGCTTCGGCACACCACACGATGGCTGGGCGACGGTGAAGGCGAGGGCTAGGGCGACGAGGTAGTTCGGCTCGGACACGGCCACCTAGGCCGACTTGGCAGGCCTAGCCCACCTCTTTTTTTATACTACAACAAAAGTAGGTAACTGTTGGAGCCAAAAGATGGGACGAAGGATCTGTGGGCCCAAACACATGATGAATGCCGGGTTTAGAGCGTGCCAACTGATTTGATCCTGCAATCAGTAAGATGGATGGAAAATATGCTCGAAGCCGATCTAGTGTAACAATCGGCAAAGATCTAAACAACCAAAAAGCCGATTAAATTCAAGGTAACGATAAGTCTAAATAGCCGATTAAGGCTGGTTAGATGATAAGAGATAGATCCTCCCGAAAAAGGCAATGCGCAGCAAGATCGGAGAAAATCAAACATGATTGGCGTAATCGATGGAGATCAGCAATGCACAACTTTATTGATCAAGATCGGATTACAAAAAAGATTCTAAATTACAAGAGTACTCCTAGCTGACAGGAAAATAAATAAAAAGTAATGTGAGTTGTTTGATTTGGTTGTGTTCTTTTTCTCACTTGCCTTCGATCATCTTTTATAGCACATTGGTCGATTGTATCCTTCTCCGATACATTGTCCACCATGATCTGTATCGATCTTTACTCAAATAGAACTTCCAAAATTGGATCAATATCAGTCATAATTGTATTTTAACTTTTCCTTCCTTATCCGATATCGACCAGAATACTCGATTATCCTTAGCTTGGCAATTCGGCCATGCCTTGCCAAATTCTAGTGCAAACAGTAACGATATTCAAAATATGAAGCAAAACCATTTATTCTTATTTTTTATATATTTCGACTCAAGTTACTAAATTTTTTAAATAAATTATCAGTTGATTTGCATATGAAACTTTTCATATATAAATAGTTACCACAACTTAATAAAATTAGATCAATTAATGATTTGTTAAGTAATGAACAGTTGAATGCATGTCTGGCTGATATAGTAGAATATTTGTGTAATATATTATTATATAATTGCAAAAATATTCTTTCAACTCAAAGTTGGTAAACTACAGGTGGCACCCACATCAAGAACCATTCAATAGACACGTATGAGAGATGTGAAATTCAACGTTTGGGCATGGAATATGTTAATATACACTTGATATATTTATGGTGAGTGAGTTTTAAACATAGTTGAAATTAACTCATCTTGTCAATTATGTTCCGGTACCGGCCATTGGCCGGAATGTTCCATTCTGCCACATTGGCAGTTGGCACAGACGAGGCTGCATTCCGTCTTGGGTTCAATTCAGGCCAATTTCGGCTGCATTCTGCCTTGGGCACAATTCCGTCCAATTCTGGCTATTCCAGTCGATTTTGGCTATTCAGGACGGAGTCGGACATCTCATCAATTCCAGTATCAGGTGGAACAAAGAAGAAGAGGCCGCGTTGGCCACCAATTGATTTCGCAGTTTTACAACTTGGTCATAAGAATTACGAATAATTACATATATCACCTTGTACCTGAGGAATTCTTCCTCTTTGACCCTTTATTGTGTTGTTTAGTGTGTGCTTACGGCCTCATATGACATATATAGGTGAAAGGAAACGCGGTATGCTACGCTAGCACAAAAAAAAAACTACCGCGCAACGAGCTACTCGCAAGAAGGGATCATAGATAAGATTACCACTAGGCAGCGATTCGCGGAATCCTTCGCGTCGATGTAGTGGTTCGTCCTCGCCGCATCGTTGCGTCGATGTAGTGGATCGTCCTCGCCTCGCCGTGGATCGTCCTCCCACGCCTGATCGCAGCGGCGTCACCGCAGATGATCCACGTCCGAGATGGAACGCGTGCGTCGTGTGCAAGCACCTGATCGCTCGGCGAGGCAGCGAGAGAGGAGGCTAGGGTTTCAAGTGAATCAAACCTAAACCGTGGAAAGCACACCTGTGCCCTCCTCCTCCCCTCCTTATATAGCCACGAGATGAAACCTAAACCAGGGCCCACCAAAGATGCTAAGCCCACGAGGTTCATTAATTACGGATCAATCCAAATTAATGCGTCCCGGCCATTAAGTGTGTGACCTGCGGGTTCACATACGTTTGGACATGGATTGAAAACTCCTTTTCAATCCAATAGTTGGTAGCGGCTTCTTGCAAAGTATACCAACTCCCAAACATCTTGTGATCAAATCGAATGAGAACCTATCAAAAGAACTCATGTAATAATCCCTTTGCAAGTATATGAAGATTGATCTCAAGGCGAAGCATGTCATCCTTTGATGATTCAATCCATCTCTCGATCCGTGATATATTAATAAGTTGTGATTGACTCCTCAATCACGGCATGGCCATGCACTTTCTTAATCATATCACACGAGTGGCCTTGTCATATATCTCCGTTTCATTGGGTGGCAAATTCCATCTTGATTGCTCACTTCCTCTGCACGTTTCATAGTAAACATGAAAGCTACCTTTATAACTATCCGGTTAGGAAGTAGTGTTTGATAGCCCCAAGGAAAACTATTACACATGTAGGGAATATGACAATCTCAGGTCTAAGGATCATACATCTTCTAGGTATGAGATACTGATGACACATAAGAATGAAACATTCTCGCGATGTCCCATAGCGGGTCTATCTAACCCATGTTCTTCAACATGGTCCACAATGTAGAGATGATATCTCCATATCCCATGATCTATGAAGCATGATCATCGATCACTACATGTCTGATCTATTCATCGTAGTCCTATACGATGATATCCGATCAGAGATATTTATCGAATTACATCATTAAGTAAAGAGCTTCATAATCAAGTCACATACTTGTTGATCAATACAATGATATACATTCATTGGACCAATAATCATATTATTATTCATAAACATAGTCATGTTACAATCATCTAAATGATTGCCTCAAGGGCATAACACTAACAATAGGCATCAAAATTTTCAAAACTGGAACGTCCACCAGAATTCTCGGATGCCGAAACATTCCATTCCAATACTAAACGGGAATGGATACCCAACAGAACTAACAAGTATGGTTGAAACTCATTAAATCGAATTTCGTAATTAATGCGATGAGAATGCTTATCGATGATAACCAGGGTTAGAAATCTCGGCGAGATTTCACGAGATCTCACCGAGATCTCGTTTTCCAGAGCCAGACAAAATTTAAACTCTCGGCGAAATTCGAAAATTCAAACAAATTTATTTGCTACAGTAATCATGTTTTTCTCGGCGAGATCTCACCCTTACCGGCCGGTATCTCGCCATTTTTGAACGAAATTTGATGTTTGACCACCGAATTTGACCGAAAATTGATCAATAACCCTTAAGAAAGTCATCTTCTATGAAAATTTGTTGAAAAACCAAAATTTTGAGATATTTTTTAAAAATTTGAGAAACACTGTCAGATTTGTATAAACTTGTACGTGCTTTATCCTGATGTGAAAAAATTATGGTACAATCTTAAAAAGTGTATTATCATACAGAAAAATTTCAAAATAATTGAACCTCATTTGTTATCTTAAAAAAAATCAAAAACAGAACAAACATAATTGGGACAGTAACATTGCTAGAATTTTATAAATTTTCTCATGTGTGATCATGATCCATAATTTTTATGATAGCTTAAGAATTGACTCAGTACCATTCTATAAAATATGTAAAAATTTAAACTTCTTTTTTTTGCTAATCAAATCTATGTATGCATTGAACTTCATTTGTTATATTTCAAAAATCAAAAACAGAAAGAAAATAAATGGTACACTGCACTTGTAAGAATTTTATAAATTCACTATAGTGTGATAATGATTCTAATTTTTTATGAGATCTTAATAATTTCCTTAGAACCCTTATGCAAAATTTACAAAAAATTTAAACATTTTTGGTTGCTAAAGCAATCTATGTATTGATCATCAGGCTTTTATGAGGAAGTAGCACTCTCAGAATTTTTGAAATTTATTGAAGCTTGTTCATCAGATGAAAATTTTATAGAAACATTGATGATAAATTAGGACCATTTACAAAAATTTTCAAAATTTTCTAACATGGTTTGTACTATTTTTCATTTGGTTGAAGTTTGCAAGTAAAGCTTTTATCACCATAGTAGCACTGTCCGAATTTTCAAACATTTATGATGTTTGATAATAATCTGAAAATTTTATGGGAACATTAGTGATGCATCATAACCATGCACAAAAAATTTCAAAATTTTATAACATGGTTTATTTCATTTTTCAATCAGTTCAAACTTGCCGGTGAGTGTTTTATCAGGACAGTAGCAATATTTGAATTTTTAAACATTACTCAGATCGGATATCATCTGAAATTTGTATGGGAACATTACTGATGTGTCAGAAACCAACAAAAAATTTTAAAATTTTTGGAATCCGTTTGACCCCGTTTTTTCGCTGCCCAAATTAACCAAGATCTCGACGAGATCTCGGAAATTCGGGTGAGATCTCGGTAATCTCGGTTTCAAAAAAACTGGAATTAAAATTAAAATTTTATATTTCAGCCGGAATTTATTTAAAATATCGAGATCTCGCCGAGATTTCGTTCTCCGGTCACGGACGGTATTTAGACCGATATCGAGATTTCAAACCTTGGATGAAACTGCCTCAAACTAATTTAAATCCAGATGAATTTAATGTCCTTTTCAATTTAATATTTCAAATACACTTTTTTGTGGGTGTGAAAAATATGCCCACATAAAAATGATTTTTTTACTGTAGTTGCTCTCTTAAAAATTTTAATTACGACAATGGCCTGCGTTGAGTTGTATTTTCAAAAGTAGCCCTAGGATCATGCAATGCCGCGGCTTCGGAACGCTGATCACAGCCGGGCCCGCCATTTCGCGCCGCGGAGCAGCTAGATACCGAAGCAGCGCTCCAGGGGTGCCGCACAGTAGCAAAGCAACGCCCCAAGGGCGCTGCGCCGCAACCGGACACGTCACTCCCACTGCAGACGGAGCGCAGGCCTATGTGCCGCTGGCAAGAATGTGAAGTTCATGGAAACAAAACAATAGCGAGCTTTTCATTACAAATACAGAGCAGCACCATTTTGAAATTTTCAGTCCAGTGATACCAGTTCATGTATACTTGTATGAACAGCCAGTAGTAGCAGATGGAAATAAAGAAAATTTTACTGTTGTAAGCTCTAAAAAAAATTCAAATTAATGCCAGCCGGATTTTCTTTTTCAGATTTGACCCAGGCTCGCAAAAACCGCGCCCGGGAAGCACGGCTTACGGGCATATAACGGACTAGGGGCATTGCAATGCCACGACTCGACAAGTGGCATTGCAGCGCCCCCACACACCAGTTCTCGGCAAAAAAAAAAGAAGAAAACAGCTTGCAGCGTGCTATAGTAAATTTTGTTTTTTTGCTATGCGAAGGCTAGTTATGGAAAAAATATATTTTAATTTTATTAGGTTTTACAAATGTATTATAATAGAAAAAAATTGTACGACGGTTAGTTCTTAAAAAATAATTCTGCGGGTAGTTTCAAAAAAGTCGCACAGAGGCTAGTTCTGAAAATCGCACGTCCAACCACAAATATTTTGAGGACCCATATTCTATGAAGGGGCACAATATAACACAATATATTTGAGGACCCGTATTTTACAGACGCAATCATCGTTAATAATTATGCAGGTCAAATTACAGTCAATAATTATGTGGGCCGTCAATTGATGGCCCGAAGAATTATTGACGGTAATTGGGCCCGCAGAATATGAGTCCTCAAAATATTTGTGGTAGGACGTGCGTTTTTCAAAACTAGCTGCTGTGCGATTTTTGTTTCAAAACTACCCGTAGAATTATTTTTTAGAACTAGCTGCTGTGCATTTTTTCTATTATAATACATTTATAAAACTTAATAAAATTATAATGTGGTAGTGGGTCATATAGTGAAGAACTGGCCTAATAGGGTGTTGGGACTCGAATATGCAAATCCGTACCCTCTGTATATATTGCACTAGTCTAGGATCACGCTAGTCCACACAGGCTCAACATAGATGTATATCATAATCATACATAATAAAAGACTTAATATATTGATTAATAATTGTTGAATGACTTTATAGTCGAACTTACATGAATATGCCTCACAAGGTTGAATAACAAATTAAACTGTAGCAGAATGAAAATGTAGACAACCTTTCTGCATACCACAGGCAACTGACAAGACTTGCACCCTAAACATTCGTCTCTTTCTAATACTTCTCCTCCAGCATGGATGTAGACTCCTCAACTAGTGATGTTGTTGTTGGCAAGGGTGAGTACTTAAAGCACTCAACAAGTTGTGCACAGAATGCAATTCTAACATAACTATATGCAAGCCTTATTCCAAAGGATTGGCTATCATGGCTATTTTGCAACAAAGCAGCATTTATGAACAAATACAATAAATAGATTGTAAAGACAGTAAAACAAATAACAGTAGTAGATAGATTCAGCATTTCTCAAGTAAATCGGGTTTCTAACCCTAAGTCAAGTTTCAACCTTCCACATGGCAACCTGCCATCCCAACCAAGTTTTCCATTTAATTAAATTAAACCTTAACTGTAATTCCCGAGCATTGCTCAATACCGCGAGCACGGCTATTCAAATAGTTTTACACTCTGCAGAGGTTACGCACTTTACCCACATGACATGATATTCTCTTTGTGCCTGGCCATTAGCACACTTTCTTTGGTGTGCTGGCAGAGAAATCATGAAAAAGCCTTTACAAAGCTCTGCCTTAGCCTAGTACTGCCCGCTGAGGTTTCAACACTGATGGGTTAAACGGCCACAACAGGGCCCCCCTCTTGCGCCATGTGAATTGATCCGTAAACCTGGGACTCACACCACCAATAGTAGTACCAAAGCTAAAACATTGCTAATTAATCAGCTAGGTTGTCCCATTCCCCACACATGTGGTTGCATGATTGACTCAGGTCAAAGGTTTGCAAGGTTAAATCCTTAAGATGATCGAAGCAAGACTTTCATATACCCTCTGCCCATCGGGCCCAGCTTGGCATACTTGCCCCAATTTAAGTGATTACCTCCCCAGTTGATTACCAAACACCACGTGCCATCAATAATTCAACATCGTTGCGTGACATCCATCGCCACAACTACTCAATCTCATCGTGTGACCACACATGACACAAGTTCATATAACTGTTCCATATTCCATTAGTCAAGATTAAACATTGATGATTCAAGTACATGTGATGACGTGACATGGCTAAGCAACTATGACGTTCTAACCTTCTCATGTTGATTTCAATACCAACCAACTATAGTGAGCCAATCTAGAGAGATAATAAATCATGGTACACAAATAAAAGGTAGGGTATAGGTCAAATTGGTATAATAGCTAAGTCCCAATCTAATTGAAAACAATTGTACACGTGAAATAATATGCAATAAGGTAAAAACAATATAGTGATTTTGTAAACATGGGTTCAACATGATCAAAGCACAATTTGCTTTGGTTTAGGTTCTGATGTTGCTCTCGAAAGAGCTCTTGAGACGATGGATCTTCCTCCGATGCGTCGCACAACTCAACGTCTACGCGAAACGTGAGAGAAAGTCAAATAAACACCAACACAGAGAGCAAATGAACTCTAAAAATCAATGAAAATTTACCATTAAATAGATCTCAATTTTATAAATTTTTAGAAATTTGAATCACCTCAATCGGAGCTCGTATGAAGGAGAACGGGCTCAAGGAAGATTCAAAAATTCTAAAATTAGAAAATTAAAAATAAAATAATAAACCGAATTATTTTTAAAACAAAAACCGATTTATTGCGTCGGTGTGACATCATGCTAACATCAGCATCAATCTGAATGAGTCGCGTGCCGACACGTGGCACGGTCCATGGGACCTCCTCCAGTCCACCGTGGATGCGGTCCACAGCGCCTCGCATCACGCGCCCGGCATGCGCGTCATCGGATTGGCTGTGGTGCCGCCTCGTGCCGATGTTCGACTGGCGGCGCATATCCACGGGATTGATCGGATCGGATGGAAGCGATTGTCTGCGACACGGTGAAATCCTGGCGGTTCGCCAAGGATCGAACGACTAGCAACCTGTTCGACAAAATTGGCGAGGTGGCGGCGAAAATCTTCACCGGCGCTGAAGATGACAACGACAGCGCAATGATCCGACAGCGAGGGTCTTGGATCTGGTCCTTGGAGCGGCGAAGACGGCAAATCGGTGGTGCTTTTGGACGAAAAACGGCGTTGGCTGCGTCCCCTACTCGGTGAGCTCTCACAGCACTGCCTTGGCATCTCAGACTCCACGGCTTTGACCAAAAGATACGGTGCTCAACAATGAACCCTAGACGTCGCTTCTAAGCTTAAATAGCACAAGAGGCCGAGCTCTACACGGCAAGGAAGTCCGGCGGCATAACGACGGCGGACTCCGAGTCCTAATCGGAGACGATAACGACAGCCGTCCGATTTTCCGCAGACGATCACGATTCAAGATGAAGTGACGCAATCCTATCCTTCCATAACGGTCCGACAGCCGAGATCTTGGAAGAGTCTCGATCCGATATGCTACGATCTCATGCGTCCGATCTGAATCTGACGATCACCAATGTTAGGTCAACTAGGAAACCTCATCTTCTAATCCAATCCGCACAATCGAAGATCAACGGTCGGCGCTAACCCTAATCGGAACAGGCCGAACGGGCCGCGTAGAAAATGGGCTGACACCAAGAATAGTAACGGGCTTCGGCCCAACACTATTCACAACATTTTTCGCGAATTTAATATTTAAAATAATTCCAGAAATTCATTTAAACCTTTTTGGCAATAGAAATATCAGGAAAAATCTCAAAAATACATTGAGACATTTTAAGCTCAAATAAAATATTTTTGGCAAAACTTTATATTAATTTTATCTATAATTAATTAATTTTCTTAAAAAGGCCATATACTTAATTTAAAATAATTCAAAAAAATTCCAGAAAAATCCAGTAAATCCAGAAAATCACAAGATGCACAAATAGAAATAAAAAATATTAAAGGAAAATTTTGGGATGTTACATAGGGCTGGCTCGTCGAACTATCCATATGAACCTCCGACAATGTATTTTGACGTGTGATTGCAGTACCATCATGTAATTTTATTTTTAGTTTACCAATGTAAATGCAAGTTATGTAATGCCATATTCTTTAATGTCATGTACCTTCATTTTATGTACTGTCATGTTACGTGGCTTGCTGTTATTTGATGTTATGACATTTCATGGTATATATCGCTACTCGTACTCTTCATTTCATGTAGTGACCTAAAAAAGGAAAAACCGAAATAAAATGAGCCAAATACATTACAATTTCCATTTTCACGTGTCGTGTCGTGGCATTGCAGTGCCCCCAGTCGAATGCATGCTCGTAAACCGCACTTCTCGGGCGTGATTTTTGCGGGCCTAGGGTTAAATCTAAAAAAATCAAGCGGTGTTAATTTAATTTTTTTTAAAGAGCTACAACAGTAAAAATTTCTTTATTTCCATCTACTACGACTAGCTGTCCATACAAGTATACATGAACTGGTATCACTCAACTAAAAATTTCAAACTGGTGCTGCTCTGTATTTGTAATGAAAAGCTAGCTATTTTCTTGTCCTTGAAAATTCCATGAACTGCACATTCTTGCCAGTGGCACGTAGGCCTGCGCTCGGTCTGCAGTGGGAGTGGCGGGGCTGGTTGCTGCGCTGCGCCCTGGGGGCGCTGCTTTGCTACCATGCAGCGCCCTGGAGCGCTGCTTTGGCGTCCAGCTGCCCCGCGGCTCGAAATGGCGGGTCCGACTGTGATTAGCGCTCCGAAGCCGCAGCATTGCATGATCTTGGGGCTACTTTTGAAAATACAACTTAACGCAGGCCATTATCGTAATTAAAACTTTTAAGAGAGCTACTGTAGTAAAAAATTCCATAAAAACAGGTATCATAGTCACTCTGATTAAAAATGTAAGGTGTTTTCAGACACTGTTGGCAATGAACCTACCAAAGTTTTTAGGTTGTTTTAGATATATTTAAATTTACTGGTAGTAAAGTTATGTAGTTCTTGACTTATTTAACAGTGCATATAAATTTTTCAGGACATCAGATGGTTCAAGTGAGATATATCATTTTTATCTCTTCTATTTTTCCTTGAATTAATTTATTAATTCAGATAAAACATAATACCCAACTGTACAAAAATTTGAAAGTTGAATAAACAGCTAGCATGTGAAGGAGCAAGAGAGTCTCTTTTTTGCATGATCTGTAAAAGTTAGTTCGGGAATTATATTAATTTAGAAACTGTTGTTTTTTGTTATATGTATGTCCAATATAATTTGATAAAAAATATGTAAATTAGGAACTGTTGCTTTCTGTTACATGTTGTTGACGTCAAAAACTTAAAGTAGGGTTTCTAACAACACCACACCAGACGAACACCTGGTTCAGAGTGTGCCGGTCGACTTGACCTGGAATCAACAAGGTAAAAATATGAAATTCGCTCAAAGCCGATCATGAAGATCAATCGGCCGATTAAGTCAAGATAAAAGGGTAAGTCTAACTAGCCGATTAATGCTAATTAGAGGATAAAGGTAGATCGATTCTGAAGAAGGCGATGTGCAACAAAATCAGAATAAATCAAACCTGGAGCGTAATTTGAAGAAGATCAACAATCGGCGATGCGCAACTTTATTGATCAAGATCGAATTACAAAGACTAAATTACAAGAACTACTCTAGTTGACAAAAAAAAGTAGTGTAGATTGGTGTATTTGATTGTGTTTTTCTTTTTCTTGTGCGGCTCGCCCTTGTCCTCCTTTTATACCCGTCGACCGATCGTGTCCTATTACAATACGTTACAAAATATGATCTGTATCGGCCTCAATCCGGTTAGTTTTCCGTTAGAATCTTTACCGTTTACCTAATATCTTCAAATCTTCCAGAATCGTTTGTTGGTTACTGTATGTTGACTTTTTCTTGCCGATTTTGACCATACCTGCCAAATTCTGGTGCAAACATACGCCCCCATTTTTGAGAGATGACTTGTTATCTTTCAAAAATTGCAACTATCGGCTTTTCTCCGTCGGCTAACTACTAATCCTCATAAAGTAAGTGCTGCTTTAATCGCGCCGTATTTTTCTGACATGCGTGTAGTATGTTTTAACTGCTCGTGTCTTTTGAGATTCATTTCCCGCCGCTTCAAATTTTTACCATGCTACAAATACTTGGCCCCCACACATTCATTCCTTACACGCACAAGCTCGAATTATTTGCAATCGGCTTCTTGTCCTCAGCCACCAAGTCTCTGCTGCCATCATCTGCTCCCAATCGGCTTCAACCAAGATCGCATGAATGGATCCCTCCCAAGTATTCATCCTAATTCCTAATAGTAACGACCAGTTCTACCTAGGGCCAGTAGGAAATGTAGATGTCGATACAGTTATTAACGAAGAAATTCCTCGCCTTCCTTTATCTGCTGCTGGACACAACATAGAAGGTTGGAACAAAAGCTTTAGAGCTTGGCCGACGACTCTCAAGGGGTGGAGGCCTTGGTATATCCATGTATGGGCTCAAAAGAGGGGTGAATGGGAAAAAATGGGTATAGCCGAGTGCATCCCTCTTTCATTAGCCGATCCAGAAGCCAATGAGCCATTGGTGGCCATGGCCTATTATTTCTGGTTGGATACATTCAATGCTTCCATGTTCTGCACCGGTCCTGTCGGCCCAACTCTTTCGGATATGGCCCAGCTATGCTGCCTTTAGATCAGACGGTGAACAAATATCGGCTTATAGCGGCAAACCAATGTACAAGCTTATTCAGTCTAAAGGTGAAGCTTGGAGCAAGTACATCGGCAACAACAACAAAATGCATGGGCCAGTATCGGATGAGGAGCATATCGCCTTTTTAAACTTATGGTTAGACAGATTCCTATTTTGCGGGGCTTCTCTTGGGCCAATGCAAGTGTATCAGTTGATAGCCGAACGTTTGGTAGAAGGTCGTCGGCTAGCCTTGGGCAAAATGTTGCTAGGAGCAGTTTATCAAATGATGTATACAATAAGGAGTCATCTATTCACAGGCTTCACCAATTTTCTTATCGGCAATGTGGGTGGCCCTCTTTGGTTTATCCAGATCTGGCTTTACTGTTTGTTCAGCCAATCTTTTGAATTGGAATCACAAGATACAGCTTTCCCTCGTGAAGATACTGCGAAAAATGCCATCCCTCAATTTAGAGCTAGCCGATCGTTCGGTGAGAGATATATCATGTGTCCCGGGAATGAAACTAAGATCACACCGATCGGCTCAAGAAAGTACTTATCATTTTTTCTTCACTTGAGCAATGACGACTTTGGCCAACAAGACTTTTTTAGTTACAGCAGCGTGGCTGATTTTCTGTGGCCATCGTTTTTACATCTGGAAGCTGACAGTTCTCTGATGCCTTCTTCTACTATGGATCTTTACAAGATATTCATTTCTCCTAGCATATTGCACGTCGGCTTTAATACCACAAATTGGAAATTTCAGCCATCATATGAGTTTTATCATCCTTCAATCTATGCTCGTCAACTGAATTTTGGTCAGGTTATTCCTTGTCTTCAATTCCTTGATCGGCTTCAACCTAGAGCCAGAGTAAGAAATGTTGTAGCAGCTGACCTTGTTTTAGAAATAGCTGACGAACTCCAAGTCAAAGATCTACCACACTACTTTTTGAACACTCGTCGGTCAAGCCACTTTTCTTCATGGTGGTCTTCTATTACTGAGGCACTTTACTTGGAACGGACGTCATCGGACATCATTAACACCTTTTTCCCAATTTACCTGAGCCGACGACATCTTCTAGCACTGAATTGGACGATGAATCCAAATTCTCCAACTATACTAACACGAACCAAGTAGATATTACTAGCGAGGTACTAACTAAATCAGATTCTTCTGAATGTAGTTTCGTTGTAAGCAATTTTGTCTAATCATCTTTTAATTTTGCCTTTTCAGACCAAGGCTACTGGTAAGAAGCTCGCTACTGGCCAATCGGGTAGTGGCCAAGGCAAGAGGCCACTCTAGTCTACTGGCCTCACTGGGTACACTTCAGGTACCTTGGGGATTCAGAGTCCGTCACTATCAGACATCGAGAAAAAAAAAACCAAGTAAGTGTACCATGATCGACTTTCATTTCTTTATATCTCTTTTTGCAACTAATTCTTAGCCGATCATAATTTCAGAAAAGATGAAAACAAAGTACACCAAGGCTCTGGCAAAAAGGGGATCAAAGCCCCAGGAACAGAGTGGCAAGAGCTCACCACATGCGTCGGCTACTGCAGAGGTAAGCAGCATACTTTTTTATTAACGATTCATGTCTCAAAATGTTGGCTTAACCTTTGCTTTTCTTCAGCCGACGTCGTTGGTGTAGGTCACGAAAATCCTTACCGATCTTCCGGGGATTTCTTCGGCGGCCTTGTTTCCTCCACAACCAACACCAATGACTCCAACCACTGACCTGCCAGAATTCTCCACCCAACAAATTTATTGGGTTTTTCCTTGGCCGATCTAGATGATCCTGAAATTATGGCCACATACGACTACAATGCAGAGATTAGAAAGATTCTTGAAGTATCAAAGGAAGCATCGGCTACGGTGACTTTAGCACTAGGAATGCAAGAAAGGCTCAACAAACTCTTTGATGTGGTGATAAAACCACAATCGGAGATTCTGGCCAACAACCAGCAGATCAGAGATGCCATGGCGACAGTTGAAGCCGACCTGCCCCCAGAAGCAATGGAAGCCCTCCTCAATGTCTGTCACTTGGACGAGAGGAAATCCGAAATGGAGGCAGCTCAGGCATGAATAAAACAGCGCGAAGCTCAAGAAGCCGATCAGAAACTCTTGGACGAGCTGGTCGCTGATGCTGGCCAAGAAGCAGAAGTTTGATGCTGACACTGAGCTGCTCAAGGCTACGAAGGAATCCATCTCCAAACTCGAATCGACCAAGAAGTTCCTTATGGAAGAGTTGGCCAAGACAGAGAAGCTGATTCTAGAAGGCTAACAAACCCTTGAGAAAACTTCATCGGCCATCAAATATCAGAAGCTTGGCATTACTATGGCCGTGGTCGGAGTGAAGAAATAAATGACCAAAGTGGTACCGGTGCCAGGGAGTGCCAAAGAAGACGAGCGCATTATTGACGAATTTCAATGTGTGATCGCCAAGGCGGTCGATGCTTTATCGGATTTGAGCGCAACACTTCCAGGCTCTGGCATTCAATATTAACTTTTTCCATGATGTAAACTTTGTTGGATGTCCTGAAGCACTAATTTTGTAATACTCTGATGTTTTATAATCGGTTGTTTAACCGATGTATATTTGGCTTTGTTCATGTAATTTACTTTCTTTCTAGCCGATTAACAGCATCAAGTTAACTCGGCTTCTCAGAGCGATTTTCTTTTCTAGTCGACTAAGCTCCAACCCAGACGCTAGGATAGTATTTCTTCAAGTACTTCCCATTAATCGCTTTAGGTAAAGCAGATCCTTCTAATGTCTCAAGTATGTACGAATTTCCATCGACTAACCGATTAACCTCATACGGTCCTTCCCACGTAGGTGACCATTTTCCAAATCGATTATCTTTAGAACCAATAGGCAGTATTGTCTTCCAAACTAAATCAGCTTCATCAAAAGACTTCGGCATCACATTTTTATTGTATTCCCTTGCAACTCTGACCTTGGTCTTCTTAAGCCGATCCAGTGTAGACAAACGTAACTCTACTAATTCACCTAAGTTATCGATCATTAGATCGTTGTAATTTTGAGCCAACAAACTATTTTGTCTGGCTGTTCGTATAGAATCGATGTTAATATCCATAGGTAAAACGGCTTCTTGGCCGTACACTAACTGATAAGGCGAAAGCTTTGTTGCTCCATGATAAGCTAGCCGATACGCCCAAAGTGACTCTGATAGCGTTGAATGCCAATTCCTTGGTTTTTCATCGATTTTTCTCTTGATTAACTTGATCAACGTTTTGTTAGATGACTCGGCTTGTCCATTAGCCTGAGCATAATATGGGGATGAATTCAATAACTTGATCCCTAAGCTTTTCGCATAATTCTAAAATTCATTAGACATAAACACTGTACCTTGATCAGTGGTGATTGTTTGCGGTATTCAAAACCGATGGACAATGTGTTCATTAACAAACCCGATCGCTTCAATACTAGTGACCCTTTTAAGTGGTATAGCTTCAACCCACTTAGAGAAATAATCAGTTGCACCAAAATGAACTTATGGCCTTTACTTGAAGCAGGAAATATTTGACCAATTACATCTATCCCCCATCCTCTGAACGGCCATGGCTTGATAATCGGGTGTAAAGCCGATGCCAGTGCTAGTTGTATGTTGCCAAACTTTTGACAAGTCTGACATCCTTTGTAATATCTAAAACAGTTTTCTAACATTGTCGGCCAAAAATATCCTGTTAGTCTAAGCATCCATTTCATCTTATGAGCCGATTGATGAGATCCGCAAATACCTTCATGTACCTCACCCATTGCCACCTACGCCTCTTCAGTTCCAAGACATTTCAACAGCAAACCTTCCATCGTTTGATAAAACAAAATATCATCTAGGACTACATACTTTAAAGCTTGCTGCCTAACCTTGCGCTCTGTCGGCTTAGATGGGTCGCTTAGATAATTCCTTATTTACGTTCTCCAGTCAACAATATCCGCACACATGACAGCCTTGCTCACTAGTTCATTCACCTGATATCGGCCAAAGTCCTTGTACCCCGACGCTTGCTGAGCCAGTGCGTTGGCTCTATCGTTCAATTCTCGAGGGATATGACCGATAGAAAATGAGGTAAATGAGCCGATAATTTCGAAGCATTGTTCTAAATATTTAAGTAATATTTCATCACGGCATTGGTATTCACCTTTTATTTGCTGTACGATTAACATGGAGTCGCCGTATGTCTCAACAATATTTACTCTGATATTCTCTAACAGTTGTAAACCTTTGAGCAATGCCTCATACTTCGCCTGGTTGTTCGAACATCGGTTATTTAGCCGAAATGCCAATTCAAAATTATGACCCTTGGGTGATATGAGTACGATACCAATACCATCGCCTTCCCAGCATATCGACCCATCAAAAAATAATTGCAAAGGGCAACTGATACTAGGTCGGCAGCAGTATCATGTCCTGTCATAAAATCGGCTATAACTTGTCCTTTAACCGCCTTAGCTGATTCATATGATAGGTCGAACTCTATTAAGGCATAAGCCCATTTACCAAGTCGACCTCGTAAGATCAGAGCCGATAACATATACTTTATAACATCGGTTTTACAAACTACCTTACAAGCTGATGCTAAAATGTAATGTCTTACCTTTGTACAAGAGAAATATAAGGATAAGCATAATTTCTCAACGAAAGGGTACCTGACTTCAGTATCCAGTAGATGTCGGCTTAAATAAAATATCACCCTTTCGTTTCCATCGACTTCCTGTGCTAAAATAGCTCCGATAGTTTCCTCTTCAGTCGATATATATAACTTGAAAGGAATTCCTTTTCGTGGTGCGGCCAGAACCGGAGGATTGGCCAAGTACTCCTTGATATCATCAAAAGCCTTTTATTGATCAACTCTCCAAACAAACTCTTGATTATCCTTCAGCTTTAACAGTGGGGTAAACATACGGATCCGACCGGAAAGATTTGAGATGAATCTTCTGAGATAGTTAATCTTGCCAATCGACTTTTGCAATTCGTTCTTACATGTCGGCGGATTTGTCTTGGCTATGGCTTTGACCCTTTCCTGATTAACTTCAATACCCCTTTCATGTACCATAAAGCCTAAAAATTGCCCAGCCGACATGCCAAACGCACATTTGAAAGGATTCATCTTTAAGCCATGTAATCTTATGTTCTGGCAAACCTTTTCTAAATCGGCTAAATGTTTGTAAGTCATCTTTGGATTTGACCACAACATCATCAATGTATATTTCAACAATGTGACCGATTAAATCATAGAAAATCATATTCATGGCTCGCTGATAAGTCGCCCCGGCATTTTTCAAACCGAATGTCATAACCGTCCATTCGAACAATCCTATTGCACCAGGACACCTAAAGGCGGTTTCTGGTATATCGGCTTCTGCCATGAATATCTGATTATATCCGACATTTATGTCTAAAAAACTTATGATTTTATTCCATGATGCAGCATCGATAAGTATATCGGCTATCGGCATCGGATACTCGTCTTTTGGTGTGGCTTTATTTAAGTCTCTAAAGTCGACACACACCCTAAGTTTTTCGTTTTTCTTCATGACTAGAGCGATGTTGGAAACCCATTCTGCATATCGGCAAGGCCTAATGAATTTTGCCTCCAACAACCGTTTTATCTCCTCGTTTATAATATTATATAGAAAGGATTAAAATGTCTAGGATACTGTTTAAACGGCTGATATCCTGGTTTAATAGGCAATCGATGTTCGACCAATTGTCGGCTTAAACCAGGCATCTCATGATACTCCCAAGCAAAACAATCTTTATAATCTCTAAGAATTTTGACCAATTTTTCTTTGTATTTTACATCTAATTTTGCACTAATAAAAGTTGGTCTCTTCCTATCACCACTACCTATATCGACTTCTTCAAGCAGATCAGTAGACGTGAAGCCTTGACCCAACTTTTCGATTTCTTGGAAATCTTCTATGGCCTCATAGCTATCTGTTACTTGCCGATAGCTTTGCATTTTGTCTTGTAAAGCCTTCATTGTTTTTCTTGTCCCCATCGGCGTAATACCTCATTTGCTCGATCAACCGTGCCTGGCTTGACACCGATCGGCATAAGTCCCGTCTTACTTACGCAAATGAAGTCATAATCATCCAGCATTTTTCCTGATATACATCCAGCCTCTTCGTATTGCCAATTCACATCTGAACTGGTCATGGCGATATGAGCAGATGTATCGGCTGTGACAACCTCAACTTCACCTCCATTCCACTGAACAAGCGCTTATGCATGGTTGTCAGAATGCAGCAATTGGCATGAATCTAATCCCGACCAAGCAGCACACTGTAATTTCCTGTGGCGTCAATGAAAAAAAATGTGATCGGCAAAGTTTTACTGCCAATCGTCAACTCTATGACCATGACGCTTTTGGCCTTCGTGGGATCGCCTGTGAAGTCATTCAAAACCATATTAGTCTTGATTAAGTCTTCATCAGACTTACCCAATTTCTTGCAAGTGGTATACGACATCAGATTGATGGTAGCTCCTCCGTCTACCAGCATCCTTGATATCGGCTTGCCATTTATATAACCTTTCAAATATAATGGCTTTAGATACCGATGATCATCTCGAGGTTTTTCAAAGATGGCGTTTTGGGCACCTAAACACGACTGAGTAAAAGTTTCTTTGGTCGATTCAGTTTTAATTTTGAATTCGGCCGGTAATGTAAATACCATGTTGATGTGCATTGGAGGTGTGTCATCCCTAATCATGGGAGAATCAAAGTCATCGGCTGAATCAAAATCTTCTTCAACCTGTTCTTTCTTCCTCCATTCTTTCCTAGTAACTTTGATCGGCCGAAGTTTATTGAAGGTTTGATCCCTCTGTTTCTCTCCATCGGCTTCTCTGATCTCCTTAGTCCTTAACCTCTGCAACCATCTACGCTGTGATAGGCTAAGGCCAGGTGGACACCACCTAATCCTGGGCTCCATTGGCTTACATATCTTGCCAGCCAAATCTTCCCGATCAGAGCTGGATCCTTGTGCCTTAACCTGGTTCGGCACCTGATCTGGTTTGAAGATTCTCTCGTGCACCGGTCTTCTGTAACTTTTATTGGGATTATCTCGTATCGGCCCAGGCAACCTGTCTTTGGCCGATCGGCTAGGCCAATTATCTTGGGGATAATGCTCCATGGGGTATGTATACGAGACGGCAATGCTACTGCCCTTTCCCAATAAAATTGCCAAAAAGGACATCTCCGATGCGCTCTCTCTGCATTCTCAGTGTGATACAGATTGCCTGACCGACGAGGAGAATATCGTGGCCGATTATTCATTCTTTCATACTTCTCCATTAACTGAGAAAACGTTGATCCTAGCTTTCTTGCTAGCTGTTTTGACGGTGATCTTTCTGCCTTATACCATCTTCCAACCTGCGGATTTCTCTTAGGTTTAACGGTCCTTGAATTTTTTCCTTTATGATCGGCTTTTATTTGTAATGAACCGATCGTGATTTTTAATGTCTAACTGCCATTTGAGGTTGGCTGAATATCCACTTGCCGATCCTTTTTTGGCTCTTCGTCATGCATCGGCTTTTTTCCCTTGCTTGAACACTGGACCATATTTTTAGGGAACGGATCAACATCAACTTGCATGGTCGGCTCATCAGTGAATTTGAGCCGATCGTCCTCGATAACTGACTGGATCTGCTGACGAAAAATATTGCAATCATTAGTATTATGAGAAAAAGATTGATGCCACTTGCAATACCTGCGTTTCTTGATCTCATCAGTCGATGGTACGATGTGTCCTTTGGGCAATCGTATTATTTTCTCTTGTAACAATAAATCAAAAATACAATCACATTTAGAGACGTCAAACGCATACTTAACTTTTGACTTATTCCTAGTCGGCTTAAGCCAGGAACATACTAAGGATTTTTAGACCCTTTTATCCATTCAGCTATGTTTATCTCTGCTTCATCGTCTTCTGAGGATTCGCTAGGACAATAGTCGACCATGTTAACTTAGCTTTATCCTTTTCCTTATTATTACCATTTGTTTTGAATCTATCCTTGAATGCCCTATTATCCGGGAACCGGCTCCCTTGAGCCGACACATGATGAAGCAGATGACTTAAATCGGTGAACTCCTGTCTTCCAAACTTTTCTCTCAGTGGTGGAATTAACCCTTGAAAAGCAAAATCAGTGAGCTGGTTATCGGGTAACGTGACGCTAAAACACTGATTTCTTATCTCTCTAAATCTTTTAATATAATCAGTTACCGATTCTCCAAATTTCTGGCGAACAGAGCTTAGATCGGAGATCCTGAGTTCTAAACTGCCTGAGAAAAAGTATTCGTGGAATCGGCTTTCCAGATCATTCCATAAATGGACCAAATTTTGAGGCAGACAAGTAAACCAAGTTCCATAATGGGAACAGTCTGATTTTTAGCCCGTCGGACTGAGCCGCTTCGCCACATTGTGCGATAAAGCGTCCGATGTGTTCTAATGTTGTAATTGAATCGTTGCCAGATAATTTTGCAAAATCTGGAACTTTGAAGTTGTGAGGATAAGGCATACAATCTATGTAATTACGATACGACTTTCTATAGCCGATAACCTTCTCTTTTGGCTGTATGCCGAATTGATCCCTCAAGATTACGAAAATTTGATTGGCCCAATTCACATTATTGGCCACTGGAACAGTAAGTCCTTGATAATGTTGATCATAATTGGCATTCTGCCCCCTGAGTGCAAACTCGGGTTGCCAATTAGGTTGAGCCGATGGCAGACGGGTGTATTGGTCGTATCTATTGTTTCTAGTTAATGGTTCTAGTACTGGGACAAAAGGTTCTGAATAGGTTACTACCTTGTGCGGACCTGGATTTCTGGGCAGGACATGTTCATGACGTTGTGGGTATCTATTAGCTTCAATCGGTTGTGGAACCGATTGTGGAAAAGCGTAAAAAGGATTTGACGACGGTAGATTCGCCGATGTGTCTAATTTAGCAGCATCAGTGTAAGCCTGGTAATGATTTACTCTACTCGTCCGAGGATCTCTAGGCAGTATAATAGTGGGTTGAGTGGGCATCATAGTTGTTGGTGAGGTTATAGCCAATGGTTTAGGATCAGCTAGTGTGCTCTGTGTGCTTTGTGCTATTGAAAAGACAGGGTAACTTGGCAGAGCCTGCATTGGGTCGAGGAGACTTCCGGAAGAGGCCAATTCCTGGGCAATGGTTTTAACGCTATTTGCGATCATCGGCTTAAGGGTTGTGACAAGAGCCGATGACTAGTTTATCAAAGCATGGTGTCCAGACTGATTAATCATAGCCGATAATTCGGTTTGAGAAGGTAGATATCGACTTACTAGTCCTTCTGTGACACCTGCATCTCCCAGGGTATTGACCGTCGACAGAGCGGTCTTCTGAGTGACGCCACGTCTAGTCTTCTGATAACAATTCAGCATCATCTCTTCAACAGCCGTTTTCCGATCTTCAATTTCTCTACGTTGTTCTGGCGTTAAATCGTCCATTGCTGGGATGATTATAGCCTCAGCGTTGAGATCGGATGGTACAATCGACTTTCCTGATGAAGACATGGTTGTCCCACTGGGCGTGCCAAGGGTGTGTTGACGTTAAAAACTTGAAGTAGGGTTTCTGACAACAGCACGCCAGACGAACACCTGGTTCAGAGCGTGCTAGTTGATTTGACCTGGAATCGACAAGGTAAAAATATGAAATTCGCTCAAAGACGATCGTGAAGATCAATGGCTTATACTTAATCAGCTCAAAGCCAATTAAGTCAAGATAAAAGGGTAAGTCTAACTAGCCGATTAAGGCTAATCAGAGGATAAAGGTAGATCGATTCTGAAGAAGGCGATGCGCAATAAAATCAGAATAAATCAAATCTGGAGCGTAATTTGAAGAAGATCAACATTTGGCGATGCGCAACTTTATTGATCAAGATCGAATTACAAAGACTAAATTACAAGAACTACTCCTAGTCGACAGGAAAAAGTAATGTAGATTGATGTATTTGATTGTGTTTTTCTTTTTCTTGTGTGGCTCGCCCTTATCCTCCTTTTATACCCGTCGGCCGATCGTGTCCTATTACAATACGTTACAAAATATGATCTGTATTGGCCTCAATCTGGATAGTTTTCAGTTAGAATCTTTACCGTTTACCAAATATCTTCAAATCTTCCAGAATCGTTCATTGGTTATTGTATGTTGACTTTGTCTTGCCGATTTTGATCATACCTGCCAAATTCTGGTGCAAACACATGTATGTCCAATATAATTTGGTAAAAGATTATCTAAATTAGGAACTGTTCCTTTTTGTTACATATATGTCCAATATAATTTGGCAAAAGGGATTACTTTAGCAAGAGAACGGTTTATCTTAAGGAAAAACTAAGCTAATGGGTTTGGATTCTCTAAATCTTGTGGGTTTGGAAATTAATAAAGTTAGAAACTGAATCCACTTTACAAAGTACATGAAACCCGTAATTCTACTCCTTGTTTTCATGTCTCACATTCTATTTCAGAGACATTGCACCTCCTTTTCTAGCTTTTTGAAAAAGGGCCCACCCTTTCAGTTTCGATAGACAGAAAGTATCCTTCACAGAACGTGCAACACTCTCTTTTTGCATCTAATCAACGTGCTTCACTGAGAGAGAGAGAGAATCCTTCTTCACAGAAGGTGCAACACTTTTTTCAATCTACTCAACGTGCTTCACTCTATAGAAACCTACACATTTCAGCAAAGATCTTCATAATTAATTTCGTTCAAACATACATTTCTATTTTCTTTTGCAACAAACTTGATTTGCTTGAGCAGGTGTTCAATTATGCAAACCAAATGACATAAATTTTTAAAAGATTGCTATACATTCTGGACTTCACAATAGTAACATTTGCTCTATTGTTATTGTAGGGAATGCTAGAGGAAATAAACATGCAGCTCAACACATTTGGTATTTTGCAATGAAGCTTTGACCAAAATATGGCACTATATAATTAACAACGTACATGTTTATTACTCATCCAGTTATCCTTATGGAAACGTACTAATTGTTGCTAATATAACATTCATTGCATTATATTGCAATTGTTTTGGGGGTTCATACCTGAAAACTCAAACATGAAAAGCCAGCAGATGCACAATCTTATTAGAGTTCACAATTCATACCTCATCGAGGTAAAAACTAGGCATCTCATGTTATATATAGCGCTACAGGAGATGTATTGGAGCTAGGGATGAAAACGGAAACGGAATTTCCGATCGTTTCGGAGAAAAACGGAAACGGAAAATTTCGTTACGGAAACGAAAATGAATTTTTTTTGTCGGAAACGGAAACGGGAGAGCCATTTCCGACGGAAATGGAAACGGAAGAGCCATTTCCGACGGAAATGGAAACAGAAATTCCATAAAAATAAAATCAGAAATTTCGTCGAAAACATGTCACACTTGACCCAAAAAGGAGAACAGAGAATTTACATTTATTTTCGGATTAAAATAATTTTAGAAATACAAATGGCTTTATAGAAAATATCAAATAGAGTTCAAAAATTCTAAAACAATTCTCAAAAATACATTGGAACATTTTGAACCTAGGAAAATTATTTCTAGCATAATTTTGGTTTTATTTTTCATGAATAAATTAATTTTATAAATCTAAAAATAGTAAAATGGTATTTATAAACTCGAGAAAATCTAGGATAAATCTCAAAAAATCATAAATGAACATTTAACAATAATATCCAAAATTTAGGGCATTACACCTTTATAGTCGGAGGAGCAGGAGGATGTCGATGATAATGCTATGTAGGAGAACATGATGGTCTGATTTAGGGGACAAATAGCGAGCCTTCAGCTGACAAGTTTGAGAAAAACTTCTTAGTGATACCAGTGAACATAACATTGTTTTTATGTCCGCCTTAGAGGTGGAATGAGTTACAATAATGATTTTGCAGTCATGTCTATCGTGCTCATGTACTATGTTTTTGTTAAATTTTTTTACTTTTGTTTTCGTATCCGCTACGTTCGTTTCGCATCCGTTTCCGTATCCAATTCCGGGGTTTCCAATTTTGTTTCTGTTACTGGTAAAAAATGTGGAAACGGAAACGGAACTACCATTTACCGACCGTTTCCGTTCCGTTTTCATCTCTAATTGGAGCGCATCAAATTGATTATTTGAGTGCGTCTTTATGAACCATTTAATTCAAGTTGGGCTTATTGCATAGATGCGCCTGGGCCCAACTAAAATATTCTACTTCCCCCTATTTATGTTTTTTTCATTTCAGCCCATGTATTTTGTATGTCCATGTGTTTGATGCATCTCGTGAGAATATGCATTTGTCTTATCAATGATCAAAATCCATGTGCTTAATATTAGGTAAAGATAGATGTATTCCATCAAAATTTCATTGGTTACAAAATATCTCCAAATCATAATGGTTCAATTTAATACCACAAAATTATGACTTCCTTTAGGATTTTACCACCCCGTCATCTTTCCATTAATTGCCATTATTTTTCTAACATGAATATAAATTACCAAAATACCCCTTAAAGCATGTTCCTTCATGGTTCATGTGGGGGCTTGAATATGTAAATTCGGACCCTCTATGTATAACGCACTAGTTCAAGATCACGCTAGTGCACACAATGGCAATATAGATAAATATCACAATCATACACAGTGAAAACATAATAAAATACTTCATTTATTAAATATAAATCTGTTAACTAACCTTACGGTCGATATTACATGACTATGCCACGCAGGGCTAGACTATAAATATTGAATTTAAACTACAGTGGAAAGAAAACGTAGATAAATCCCTCAATATAGCATAGGCAACTAACAAGGCTCACACCCTACACATTCGCCTCCTCTTGGTACTCCTCGAAAGCTGGAGTAGACTCCTCTTCAACTGATGATTTTATTGCGGTGAGTACATAAAGCACTCAACAAGTTGTGCACAGAATGCGATTCTAGTATAACTATATGCAAGGCTTATTCCAATAAATGGATTATATGCTCATTTTGTAGTAAACCAGCATTTAGAAATGACTACAATAATTAGATTAAAATGACAGTAAAACAAATAACATTAAATAATAACTTCCAAGCATTTCTCAAGAGTAAACTTGGCACACAGACCTAAACAATTTTCAAACTTTACAATGGCACAATGCCTACTTTCTTAAGTTTTGTTTACAACATCTAACCCTTAACTGTGATTTCCAAGCATTGTCCAATACCTCAGGCACAACAATCCAAAAACATTTACACTCTATAGAGGTTAGACACATTACCCACATGGTATGATCAAACTATACTGCCATGCAATATCACATACCCATCAACGTGTAGCTAGAAGATCATAACAAACCTTTCGAAGACTCTATAGTGTAAATGTTATATTGCATGGCAGTATAGTTTGAACTCACTATTCCTTCCCTTACTTAGAGTAGAAGAATTGAAGGAACATATCATTGGACATATGTGAGGCCACTACATAGCACACACAAATTCCCCATAACCGCACACTTTGTTTGGTTATCCACTCGAGGGATCAACTATTAAGACTCGGTGACTTACTTAGTTAGATCCGTCCCATTTTAAACATGTGGTTGCATGTTTGGCTTAGTTCAAAGGCTTGCAAGGTGTTGATACCAGAATTTGGCAAGTATATGACCGATTTGTAAGGTTAAGTTAAATTTGGTTATCTAGCCAACATCGATTTAAATAAGGAGTTTTATTTGCAAGAAATAGAGGTCGATACGGTTCGTAATTTGTGACGGATCGAAGAAGGATACGATCGGCCTATAGGCTATAAAAGGGATCAGAGGCAAGCTGGGAAAAACAACCAACAACCAATCAATCAATTCTACTTTTTATTTACTTCCCGTCAACTAGTAGCAGCTTTTGTAGTTTAGAATCTCTTTGTAATTCGTTTTTTATCAATAAAGTTGGCCATTGCCGATTTTCATCATCTTCAATTTACGCCAAGTTATCTCAGGTTTGCTTTTTCTCTGGTCTTGTTGCGCATTGCCTTTATCGGGAAAATATGCCTTTATCAAATTATCTAATCAGTTGTAACAAGCTATTTAGATTTATTGATACTTGTGATTTAATCAGCTAAATAGCTATTTGGATCTGATTTTTATTGAAAAACCTAATCGGCTGAAATAGCTATTTAGATTATAATTTTCTTGCCGATTGTCGGATCAAATCGGCTAGCACACCACGAACCAAATTGTTTACATTTGTGAAGGACCATGTGGAGGTCCATCCATGTTTGTGATGAGTATTTGACTTTATTTGAGCAAGGTGTGCTCAAGTTTGAGTTTGATTTGGATTGATTTTCAAAATGAAGCAATTTGAGTTGTCTCTGCCAGAGTGGCGATCTGCGGTCGTATGGGCGCGGTAGTGATGAGTTGGATGGTTTATTGCACATCTTTGTGGGCATTGCTATGCGAGGAGTTTCCTTGTCTTTGATGGTTGCGAGGCGACGGTGCTAGGTCATGGTGAGGCGAAGGATGGCCGGGACTAGGCGAGGCGTCGGAGGTCCAGACGGTTGGGAGATCGCGGAAGATGATCGGAGACGGAGTCGGGCAAGTCAAGAAGACAAGGAATGGAGATGATGCTAGCTAGATGATGCGTGGATCAATGAGGACCGTCGGATTGAGGTCTAGTTGATAGGTTAGCGGGTCTAGGTAGTATGCTTTGAAAACCGTGCAAGAAAACCCGGTATGTGTGTGGGTTTTGGGTTAGCCCTTGCATGGCTGTGTGTATGGGTTAATCCTAGCCCTTAGATGAGTGCTCTAGGGTTGAGGGACTCATCCAAGGGTGGTAGGTGGCCCAAGAGCAGTATAAATAGGGGTGGAGAGGTAGCCTCCTTCCCTTGAAGGTGTTGAGGTTTTTGATGCTCATTTGAGCTTTGCCCACATGAATGTGAGGCTTTGTAACCTCCCCTTCCAGAAATGAAAGTTTTATCCATCCACCTCTGAATTTATTTTATGATTTACATTATGTCTTTACTTTACATAATTTAAATTCAGCATTTACTTTCCCGCAATTACATTCCATAATTTACTTTCAAGTAATTTGGATTTGCCTCCCCTCCTTCTAAATGCTGCTGATCTTGGATGTTTTGAGTGTGTTCATATGGTTTTACATCTCTTTTGCACTCTTGGATTGAGTAGAGAACATCTTTTCTTTCAAGTTCCAACTTTGTTCAGAACTTGTTCTTCGCGCAGCAGTCAGTTTTTGATTTTTTTGAAAATATATAAAAATCCTTTTTGAATGATTCTTGTTGGAGGAGGTGCGGGACTCTGATATAAACCTGCAGAAAAATTTTGGAATTCACTTGTTGCACCGTTTGGGCGCCAAGAGGTGAAAACCTAGCCCCAAACTTTCTGCTCGAAGTTCTTGAGCATACTGTGTTCTTAGATTTTCCTTGTTTTTTCTGTAAGGCTTTTTGAGGAGAAATTTGGTGGACTTCTTCACGACTCTGATTCTCATAGGGAGAAAAATTCTTAGAATTTTGTGAGCTGCAGAAACCCACCAACCTCCTGTGCAAATTGAGGACAAGTTCTGGAAATTCTGCTTTTGCTTTTCTGAAAGTGACTTTTGTGATTTGAATTGATGTCCTTTCTAAAAGCAAGAGTTTGAATTGATTCCTCTTTATCTTGGACACTAGACAACCAGGATTGTGACTCAAAAATCCTCACATATTTTATGGTACTTATCCATGCAAGCTTGGGGTACACATAGTTGTCTAGTTTCTCGGGTTTTTCACAATTTCCTTTGAGCGATCTTGTCAAGGTTTTTGTTGGAGTATTTTGGGGGAATTTTTATTTGCGACCATTCAGCCCCCCTCTGTTCGCCATCTCGGTCCTTCAATTGGTATCAGAGCCGGTTCTGCTCTTTCTAGATCTTGACCAGTCTCAAGAGCCATGGCGACGGACAAATATTCCACCAAGCCTCCCATCTTTAATGGAGTTGATTTTCCTTTTGGAAGTCCGGATGGAGTCATACATCACGCCTGGGCTACGATATGGCGAAGGTAAAACTCCCGTATGAGGTTCCTGGCGATGAAAATGTCACGGCCATCAATATGGTTGGCGTTGAGGCGAATGCTAAGGCAAGGAACATTCTCATCTGGTCTTAGCCATGTGAGTATGATAGGATTTCTCACCTTCGCTCCGCTCACGAGATTTGGGTAACCCTCGATGCTTACCATGAGAGCTCTACTCAAATCAAGATTGTGAGGCAGGACCAGTTTAAGCGCGAGTACAACAAGTTTGATCAACGTGCTGGTGAGAGTCTCGGCGAGTGTTTTGGTCGGTTTACAAAGATTTTGAGTGACCTCCAAGCGGTTGGTTGCATATACCCGACTCGGACAATGCTCGGCATTTCTTGACCGCACTCGACCTTCGGGTTTGGGAGATGAAGGTGACCACCATCAAGGACACCACCGACTTATCGACTCGACTCTTGGCGGGCTTTATTCCGCCTCAAGACTCATGAGATCGATGTCGTCTCTCGGAAGACGAAATCTCGATCGATGGCTTTGGTCACCGATCCCATTGGATCTTCTTCTTGATCCTTCTATTAGTTTCTCTCTTCCGCCCTTTGCGAGCTAGCGATGACCAGCTGGAAAAATTTCGGAAAATGAGCTTGCTCTTCTCGCCGCAAGTTTTCTCATGCATACAAGAGGGTGAGAGAGAGGAAGAGAGGTGGCATGATCACCGCTTGAGTGTGGTGGCCCCAACCACATTCGGCGAACTCCCAAGGCGGAGAAGGGCAAAACGGCGTTGGCGGTTCGGGCAAGAACGACTACACCGACAAGAACCGCAACAAGAAGCCTCCAGTTCATGAACGGCGCACGAGAAGAAGTACCGCAACTTCTCCAAGAACAAGAAGCTCTTCCACCACGTCCTCGCCGGCTTGACGACATCAACCTCTCCGACACGGAGACATGGAGCGACGAGGCGAGGATGATCCGCAAGAGAAGAAGGGCGGCGATGACTTCTCGGCATGTGCTTCATGGCCGACACCAACGACATCAGCGACTCAGAGCTCTCTGACTCGGATGAGGTACCCTCCTATGACCATCTCAACGAAGCTTTACGCAAATTAGGAAAATTTCATGCTAGAGCTAGAGCTAGGTGTACAGAGCTTGAGAAGGAAGTAGGTACCTTGACTCGGAGATAGCTTCACTTAGATCTCCTCCTCCCGAGTCACCGATGATTGCTCTTTGTGTGATGCTATTCTTGTGGAGTTGGAGAACCTAAGGACCATACATGATAGTGTGCTTGCTTGAACTTGATGGTCTTAGGTTGAAGAATGCTAGCACTAGTTCTATTGATGCTATTCTGTTGAGGCTAGTTTTCTTCATGCTCACTCCACTCCATCATGTGCTAATTGCCCTAAATTGCTTGCGAAATTGATGCCATGGCGAACACCTTAGAAAGCTTTCGCTAGAAATGATGAACTTGAATTGCATGCTTCTAAGGACCTAGTCGGCTCATGTGAGGGTCAGAAGCAACTAAAACTTAACAATGATGCTTTGAATGTCAAGTGTGATCAACTTGCTAAGGATTTACTAGTTAAGTCACAAACTGGTTGCTTGCTTTGTGTGTTGGGGTTAAGGATGATGTGGATCAAATCCATGTCGAGCTTAAGAAGAAGTTAAAAGACCAAACCCTTAGGATTAGAGATGCTCCTTGCGTTTCTTGTGAGGCCCTCAAGATTGAGGCAGCCGTGCTAAGGAACAAAAAGCACGTCTTTGAGAGATCTTCTCTTTACGGTTCTTCTTCTTCCTCTCCTTCCCCTGTTCTTCTTGTGCTTCTTTCTTCCGAGATTGCCAGATCTTATGAGCACTCTCGAGAAGTTTGTTGGAGGCAAGAAGAAGCTCAATCTTATTCTAGACCAATCCAAGATTAGTAGATTCAATCAAGGTCTAGGATTTGATCCTTGGAGCACGCTCGGCGCATCCTCCCACCATTGTGCGGCTCCAAGAGTGGTGAGATTGTGGTAGCTCCCAGTGAGCACCACCAAGTTTAGGTCTCTGGGTTGTCCATAGGACTTGACCGTAAGGGTGTTACTCCTATTGCTTCGCCTCTAGCAAGGCGAAGTACACATGCACCTTCCATAAGAAGGATGGTCACCTAGTAGATTTACGCTTGAGCGCGCCAAGATCACTCGGCGTGGCGTGTTGTTGCTCTTAGGGTATTGAGGTCATCCTCGGACTTTGAGTGCTCCTAAGACACACCGCTTCTAGACAGTTAGAGAGTCGCTTTGTGTTTGGGCGGCGTCGGGACTCGGTTTTCATGCTAGTTCTTTGAGTTTTAGCCCGGAGCTGTTTGTAGTCGATCTTTCCATCGTCTTCTTGATATTCCTCGTTTTTCCCATCGAGGTAGATATCGTGGCGTGAGGTGTTTTCGATGGGAGATCCAGCAGACCTTCTTCGGGATGGTCCGCTTTTGCACCACGGCGTGCCAACCCGCTTTGACTCCTAGATTATCTACGAGTTGCTCCCGATCGTGTGAGAGTTGGCGTCGAGAGACACTCGAGTCGAGTCTTCTTCGTGGTGGTACTGAGGTGTCGTATGGTTCATATTGGGTTCCTAAGTCTTCACTCTATCCCATCTTGAGTCATCTTTCTCTCTTGTGTCTTGATCGGGTTAAATCGGATGGGAAGGGCGATGTTTGGATTGTTGACTCGGTTGTTCTCGTCATATGACCGGAGATTCTCGTTGATTCTCTTCCTAGTCCGAGCCCCGGTGATGAGTTAATCACTTTTGGGGATACATCTTTAGGTAGAGTCATTGCTAAAGGTACCATCTGCATTAACAAAATTTCATTCTTAAAGATGTTGCCTTAGTAAGTAGTCGCAATACAATCTGCTCTCTGTTTCTCGACTTATCGATGACTCTTTCGAGGTAAGTTTCAAGAGTAATGCTGTAGAATCCTTGATTCATCGGGAGGGTTAGTTCTTGGGATTTCTAGATTTGGGAGAGTCTTTCGTGCTGATTTTTACGCTTCTTCGGAGACTCTCTTGATGTTTGATTGCTTATGAGTCCGTGATCTCTCCTTCGGCATAGGAGACTTGGTCACATTGGTTTTGATCATTTGACCGAGTTAGCGACCACGATCTCATTCGGGTTTGCCCAAACTCAAGATGGTCAAAGACTTAGTTTGCTCTCCTTGCCGACATGGCAAGATGGTTCTTGCTTCTCATCCTCCGATCCGTAGTGATGGTGATGCACCAGACAGCTTTTACATATGGACCTTTGTTGGTCCAAATAGAGTGCGGCCAAGCAGGAGGGAAGTGGTATGTTCTTGTCATCGTTGATGATTTTTCTAGATACTCTTGGGTATTCTTCATGGCCTCGAAGGATGAGACCTTTTCTCACTTGAGGGTTTGATCGAGAGGTTGTCTATTGAGCTCCCGGTGCATTCTGAGCTATCTGCAGTGATAATGGCACGGAGTTCAAGAATTCCTACTTTGAGAGTTTTTATGTGGAGTCTGGTTTAGAGCATGAGTTCTCTTCTCCCTCGCCCCTCGTGAGAATGGTGTAGTGGAGAGGAAGAACAGACCACAGTTGAGATGGCGGGACGATGCTAGACAGTCTGATACTCCTAGGAAGTTTTGGGTGAGGCTATAGCTCTTGCTTACCATGTTTCTAATCGCGTGTTTTTGAGAGCACATTTGCATCGCACTTCTTATGAGTTGAGGTATGGGCGAAAGCCCAGTGTGTCTCATTTTCGCGTTTTCGGTTGCATGTGTTTTATCTTGAAGTCTGGTAACCTAGATAAGTTTGAGTCTCGCTCTTCTGATGGTATCTTTCTAGGTTACTCAACTTCTTCTCGTAGCTATAGGGTTTGGAGCGTTGATGCGCATAGGATCATAGAGACCTGTGATGTGACCTTTGATGAGGCTAGCCCAGAGCTAGACACGATGTTTGAGCTCTTCTTATCCCTCCAAGACCATCTTTGTAGAAGATGAGGATGATGGAGATGATGGTGTTCCACCGATCCAGCCCCTCTATACCGAGGTGCCTCCTGTTTCCATTTACGCACCTCGGGAGACCAGCCCTTGCCTTGACTCTCCTTGGTGAGTGGCTCTGCTCCTACCTCTTACATGCATGAGGTAGAGGCCACTCATACAGTCCTCCCGTCATATCGAAGCTCATCCACTGATCGGATCATTGGTGATCTGTTTGAGCGGTCACTCGCTCAAAATCAGTTTGTCCGCTTCTGCCTCCACTCTGCCTTTGTTGCCTCCTTTGAGCCGAAGGATGTTTTTCATGCATTATCAGATGAATCGTGGATTAATGCTATGCATGAGAACTTGAGAACTTTGAGAGGAACAAGGTATGGCGACTTGTCGAGCCCCATCTGGTCATAATGTCATTGGGACCAAGTGGGTGTTCAAAAACAAGCAGAGTGAGGATGGGGTTGTCATTACGCAACAAGGCTAGGCTAGTTGCACAGGGCTTTTCTCAAAGTTGAGGGTCTTGACTTTGAGGAGACCTTTGCCCTGTAGCTAGACTAGAGGCTATTAGGATCCTCTTGCATTCTCTGCATCCCAGGGCTTCAAGCTCTATCAAATGGATGTCAAGAGTGCATTCCTCAATGGCTATATTGAGGAAGAGGTTTATGTCAAACAACCTCCAGGATTCGAGAACCCCAAGTTTCCGAGTCATGTATACAAGCTCTCCAAAGCTTTGTATAGACTCAAGCAGGCCCCCAGAGCATGGTATGAGAGGCTCAAGTCTTATCTTCTCAGTCATGACTTCAAAATAGGCATAGTAGACAAAACACTGTTCATCAGACACCATGAGTCTAATTTTCTTCTTGTCTAGATTTATGTAGACGATATCATTTTTGGTGGCTCGTCTCATTCGCTTGTGTCTCAGTTTTCTGAGGTGATGAGCACAGAGTTTGAGATGTGTATGATGGGCGAGTTGAGCTACTTTCTTGGCTTCCAAATCAAGCAGACTTGGGAGGGTACTTTCTTGCATCAAGGCAAATATACCCGTGACCTCTGGAGGCGCTTGACATGTCGATGGGAAGCCGGTGATGACTCCTATGGCCACCACTACGTCCTCGAGCCCGATGAGGATGGTGAGCCTGCTGATCAAAAGGAGTTTGAGCATGATCGGCTCCCTCTTGTACCTCACCGCTTGAGGCCGGACATACATTTTGCTTTGTGTGTGCATGCGCTCGATTTCAAGCTTCTCCTCGCGCTCTCACCGCCAGAGCGGTCAAGTGCATCTTGGTACCTTCGTGCTACCACCGATTATGGTATTTGGTACTCTTCATCTTCTTGTCTATCTCTTAGAGCCTTTTCCGATCCGACTTTGCTGGTCAGTAGGATAGATAGGAAGAACACTTCGGCACTTGCCAATTCATTGGCACTTCTCTTGTTTCTTGGACATCTAGGAAGCGATGCAGGGTTGCAGTCCACCGTGAGGCCGAGTATGTTCTTTGCACCGATTCTTTGTAGCAGTGCTCTGGATGAGATCGACCTTACGGGACTATGGGTTAGAGATAGAGAGTGTGCCACTTTTCGTGACAACACTTCAGCTATTTGCATTGCTAAAAACCCAGTACAACATTCCCACCAAGCACATTGATATTAGATATCACTTCCTTAGAGACCATGTGGAGAAGGAGATATCGCGCTTCGATTCGTGAGTGACCTTGATTAGCGATATCTTCACCAAGCCTTTGGATAGCTCAGATTTGTTGCCTTGAGGAGTGAGCTTGGAGTCGTGAGCTCTTACGGCCTTTTGTGAGGGGAGCTGGTTTGTATATTATGTATTATATGTTTTCTTCCACTTTAGCTTTTCTTTTCTTTGTGTTTCTTTTGGGTGACTTTGGGCTTGTTTTCTTGAGTTGAGTTCACTCACTTAGACTTCGGCATGCCTTCCATGGACCTCTTATCTTGTGCTTTAGGTTGCTATCATGCGTGATTAGTGTTCTCTCTTCTCTCTAGGTTGAGTTCCCTCACAGTCTTATAAGTCTAGCGGTATTGGGCCTCCCAGGTAGACAGGTGCATGTGCACTCCTTAGTTGGGATCTAGAGTCGCTTCCTATGTCACCTTTGGGGAGATAAGAGCGAGTCTAAGCCGTAGTGAGTCTCTTCTATCTTATCTATGCTCAATAGCCATCCAGTTTTGCGTTTCTCGGCTTCTTCTCCTTATTCTGTTTTTACTGTTGTTATTGAGTTCATTCGGGTTTTCTTTATGCCTAATCTTGATAATAACTCAACTTTAACCAGATTTGAGCTTAAAATTGATTCATTTGTTGAGGGGAGTTTGGGAATCTGTTCATGCATTGCATTTAGACTGCATTTTCTTTTATGAGCTTTGTCTATTATGCAATTGATTTCTTCTTCATGCTATACACCATGCTACATCATTTGAAGAAAATCATTAGCTTAGGTATGTCCAAGTTCATTTAACTTGGTAAGCTTAAAAATGAAATAAGCCTTAAATCAAAAACTTGATGAAACTTGTTGCTTTTACTTGCTAGGTTTCTTCTCTAGAGGTTTGTGCCATAATTTGAGAAATTTAGGAGTTCTCTAGAGTCCCTATAGCAACTTGGGTGAAACTAGTTTGATCCATGCTAGAGTCCTTCAATTGCTCATGAATCATTGTGCAAAAAAAATGAAAATTAAACAAAATTGACTCTTCTTGTGCACATATGACTCAACACCTTGCATTCACAAGACCGCTTCCCATTGCACTTGGGATGAACTTGGAATACATCGTGTTTGACCTAGACCATCCTCTTAAGAGTTCATCTTGAGATGGTCGCATACGGCTTGAGTCAATTGGTTGTCAAAAGAAAATGCAAATAAATTAAAAACAAAGACATATGTGGGTAAAGAATGCAAATAATGTCAAACATTTGCACCCCGCTATGTCTTGTATGATGATAAATCAAAATTTGCATTAAGTGATAAATGAGCCCAAGGACCTTGTATGCTTTTCTAGATTCCCAAAGTGTTGAGTAGGTTGAACTCTAGGTTTTCCTTTTGATCCTTAGAGTGGCTATTCTTCTATTTTTGAAACTAAAGCTAAGTGTTGCACTTGTCTAATCTTGCTAAAATGAAATATTCAAAACTAAGCTCGTATTTGCACTTGGACATGTCTTAGTTTAGTCATCTTCTAAATTGACAAGCTTGGTGTAATATCCTTCCATTTTGATCAATTGGATAATCTTCAAAGCTCTTTCGATTGCATTTCATGCATACATAAAAAAATTGATGCCTATATTGCCAAAGGGGAGAAAACGTAGAAAAGGCATCACTAAAATGATAAAAATGTGAATGCTTATTTGGTTATTATGATCTTTGTAAAACTATGCTACTACTTACATTTGGATCATAATCTCATAATCACATTTGACATGTTTAGTTGGATTTTAGAGTTTTGTTGAAAACTTGCTCTTTCTTAAATTTAACTCTAAAATCTGAATTCCTCTTCGTTAACTTGGTCATGGTTCTAATTTCTATCTTTGGACCAAGTTTGACTTTGCAACTAAAAATTGCTTTCTTCTTCATTTTCTTCAAACTCAAATTTATGCCTTTTGTGTGGTTTGTCAATATACTCATCAAGGGGAGATTGAAGGACCATGTGGAGGTCCATCCATGTTTGTGATGAGTATTTGACTTTATTTGAGCAAGGTGTGCTCAAGTTTGAGTTTGATTTGGATTGATTTTCAAAATGAAGCAATTTGAGTTGTCTCTGCCAGAGTGGCGAGACTGCGGTCGTATGGACGCAGAGTGATGAGTTGGATGGTTTATTGCACATCTTTGTGGGCATTGCTATGTGAGGAGTTTCCTTGTCTTTGATGGTTGCAGGCGACGGTGCTAGGTCATGGTGAGGCAAAGGATGACCGGGACTAGGCGAGGAGCGTCGGAGGTCCAGACGGTTGGGAGATCGCCGGAAGATGATCGGAGATGGAGTCCGGGCAAGTCAAGAAGACATGGAAAGGAGATGATGCTAGCTAGATGCCGCGTGGATCAATGAGGACCGTCGGATTGAGGTCTAGTTGATATGTTAGCGGGTCTAGGTAGTATGCTTCGAAAACCGTGCAAGAAAACTCGGTATGTGTGTGGGTTTTGGGTTAGCCCTTGCATGGCTGTGTGTATGGGTTAATCCTAGCCCTTAGATGAGTGCTCTAGGGTTGAGGGACTCATCCAAGGGTGGTAGGTGGCCCAAGAGTAGTATAAATAGGGGTGGAGGGGTAGCCTCCTTCCCTTGAAGGTGTTGAGGTTTTTGATGCTCATTTGAGCTTTGTCCACATGAATGTGAGGCTTTGTAACCTCCCCTTCCAGAAATGAAAGTTTTATCCATCCACCTCTGAATTTATTTTGCGCATTTACATTATGTCTTTACTTTACGCAATTTAAATTCAGTATTTACTTTCCCGCAATTACATTCCCGCAATTTACTTTCAAGTAATTTGGATTTGCCTCCCCTCCTTCTAAATGCTGCTGATCTTGGATGTTTTGAGTATGTTCATATGGTTTTACATCTCTTTTGCACTCTTGGATTGAGTAGAGAACATCTTTTCTTTCAAGTTCCAACTTTGTTCAGAACTTGTTCTTCGCGCAGCAGTCAGATTTTGATTTTTGTAAAAATATATAAAAATCTTTTTTGAGTGATTCTTGTTGGAGGAGGTGCGGGACTCTGATATACACCTGCAGAAAAATTTTGGAGTTCACTTGTTGCACCGTTTGGGCGCCATGAGGTGAAAATCGAGCCCCAAACTTTCTGCTCGAAGTTCTTGAGCATACTGTGTTCTTAGATTTTTCCTGTTTTTTCTGTAAGGCTTTTTGAGGAGAAATTTGGTGGAGTTCTTCACGACTCTGATGCTCATAGGGAGAAAAATTCTCAGAATTTTGTGAGCTGCAGAAACCCACCAACCTCCTGTGCAAATTGAGGACAAGTTCTGAAATTCTGCTTTTGCTTTTCTGAAAGTGACTTTTGTGATTTGAATTGATGTCCTTTCTAAAAGCAAGAGTTTGAATTGATTCCTCTTTATCTTGGACACTAGACAACCAGGATTGTGACTCAAAAATCCCCACATATTTTATGGTACTTATCCATGCAAGCTTGGGGTACACATAGTTGTCTAGTTTTTCGGGTTTTTCACAATTTCCTTTGAGCGATCTTGTCGAGGTTTTTGTTGGAGTATTTTGGGGGAATTTTTATTTGCGACCATTCACCCCCCCCTCTGTTCGCCATCTCGGTCCTTCAATTTGTTTGAGTCGATCAGTCCTTCATCACATTTTTTGGTGTCAACACACTTTTGGCACGCCTAGTGGGGCAGGATGTCTTGTTCAGACAAGTCGATTCCTCCATCTGATGTAAATATTGAAGCTATAATCGTCACGACGATGATGGACGATTTAACCCCAGAACAAGCATGGACATTAAAGGTTGGAAGGCCACGCTTGAGGAGATGATGTTAAATTGTTATCAGAAAACTCAACATGGTTTTACATAGAAAATCGCGCTATCGACAACCAATTTTTTCGAGAACACAGAAGTTGTAGTTGCGTTAGACAATAGGCCTGTGAGTCGATACATGCATGCACAAGCTAAATTATCTGATATGATCAATCAATCTGTGCATCATGCTTTGATAAAAAAATCATCAGCTTTAGTCACCACTCTCAAGGCAATGATAGCTAACAGTGTCAAAGATGTGGCTCAAGAGTTTGCATCGGGTGGAAATCTGCTAGATCCAATGCAAACTCTGCCAAACTACCCGATCTACTCGGTAGCACCAAATACGTAGAGTCCTGTTCTGATATCCAATCCAAAACCATCGTCTCCGACACCTACTATGATGCCAACCCAACCGATCGTAATATTGCCATGAGACCCTCGTGCAAGTGGGGTTGCGCATTGTCAAGCATATACCGATGGTGCTAAGTTGGATTCTCAAGCTATCTGACCACCATTGGCTCCATTTTACATCTAGCCGCAATCGGTCACACAACCGATTGAAACCCCCACACATCCATAATACACTAAGCCAATTCTGTAGAGGAATCTAGCCCCATATAGGGTTGTAACCTACTCAAAACCGTTTGTTCCTTTGCTAGAGTCGATGGTTAGAAGGTCAAACGTGAGCTATGAACAGCCTTATCAGCCTCCATCGGCTCAAGTGTCATATCAACCTGACCTACACTCGGGGGCAACATGCCAGTTATGACCGTAATCTGCAAGCCCCTAACCATTCATCGGCCAATACAGCTAATTGAGCCGATCAAATAGCTATGGTGTTATGGGACCAATTTGGCATACAGCCGAAGTGAAGGATAATCGGCTATCATAAGCCATATCCCAATTACATTGATCGTATTCCGTACACTAACAACTTCAAAGTCCCTAATTTTGCAAAATTTTCATGAGACAATTGTACCACCACCTTAGAATACATTGGACAATTTATTGCACAATGCGATGAGGCAGCCCACTCCGATGGTTTGATGGTCAAATTGTTCTGATTGTCATTATCAGGGAAGCTTTTACATGGTTCACAACCTTACCCCGATTCGGTCAATTTATGGGCCGTTTTGGAAAGCTGATTCCGTCCTTACCCTCGAATTCGGTTAATTCATGTGTCGTTTTGGAAAGCTGATTCCGTGAATACTTTTTATGTGGAAGTTTAAAACTTAGAATTTTATATTTAAGTTCTGTCTGACATAATTTCGGGGAATTGGTCAGTGATTATATTAAAAGATTTAGAGAAATTAAAAGTCAGTGTTTTAGTGTCACTTTGCCCGAAAATAAGTTGGCTTATTTGGCCTTCCAGGGACTGGTACCCCAGTTGATAGAAAAATTTAGTGGATAGGAGTTTACTGATTTAAGTCATCTTTTGCATTGGGTATCGGCTCAAGAAAGCCGTTTCACCGATAATAGGGGCTTCAGAGATAAGTTCAATAATAATAATAATAAATAAAAGATAAAACCAAGGTTATCCTGGTCAAATATGAGTCAAACGATTCATCTAAAGAAGATGAGGCTGAAATAAAAATAGCTGAGTGGGTTAAAGGTTCTAAAAAATCTTTAGTCTATTTATGGCTTAAGCCGACCAAAAATCGATCGGAAGTGAAATACGCTTTCGATGTCACGAAGTGTGATCGTATTTTTGGCCTATTGCTACAAGAGAAAATAATTCGATTGCCCAATGGACATGTTCTACCATCGGCTAATGAGATTAAATAGTGAAGGTATTGCAAGTGGCATCATTCTTTTTCCATAATACCAATGATTGCAATATTTTTCCATAGCAGGTACAATCGGTTATAGAAGAAGACCAACTAAAATTTGCAGAAAAGCCAATGATGCAATTGGATGCTAATCCCTTCGCGATCAACATGGTCCATTGCTCCGAGAAGAAGCCAGAGCCGACAGAAGCTACCTATCCCAATTGTCAATTGTTATCATCGGCAAGGGTCACACGCTAAGTTGACATACAGTCAAGCTCTTGTGTCAATGACTTTAAAAATTATGGTTGTCTCTATTCAAATAGAAACTGGCCGTGAAGGGAGAATCTCAAGAACCATCAAGCGAAAAGGAGGCTTACAAATTTGCAAGTGCTATAAGACTGTGAGGGCATCACCACCTCAAAAGTCGATACGTAAGGCGAAACTGACTTTCTCCCAGTTATTGAAAAAATAAGAAAGGAGAAGTGACATGCTGTGATATCATGAACGTCGACCAAATGTCCGATGGAGCATTATCCGTGCAAAGGTGACTGGCAGCGACAATCGGTTAAGGATAGGATATATGAGCTTAGGCAGGATCTTCAAGGTGAAGAGAATAACAAGAAATCGGTCCTAGAAGGAATTTCCCAGGCTGATCCAAGAACAAAGGCAACCAGATGAAGGATCAGGTTCTGGACTATGGTTGATCTGGCAAGAAAATACGTGAGACGATTGAACCAAAGCTTAGGTGGTGTCCTCCAGGTTTAAGCCGATCTCAGCGAAGAAGACTTCAACGCCTGAGGACCCAAGAAATGAGGGAGTCCAAGTAAAAAATAGAGGGATGAAACCTTTAACGAGCTCCGACCGACGAAAATTGCTAAAAAGGAATATTCAAGGAAAGAACCAATTGAAGATGTGTTTGACTCAACCGACGATTTGGATTCATCGGTGATTCGCAACGATTCTCCACCTCCAATGGACTTCAATATGGTGTTCACGTTACCAGTTGAGTTTATAACAAGCACTGCATCCGCTAAAGAAGCTTTTCCTCCACTGTGTTTGGTTGCTCAAGATGCGGTTTTTGAAAAACCTCGAGATGATCATCGGCATTTGAAGCCATTATATTTAAAAGGTCATGATAACAACAAGCCAATATTAAGGATGCTGGTCGAAAGAGGAGAGACTGTTAACTTGATGCCCTACACAACGTGTAAGAAGTTGGGTAAGTTCGATGAAGACCTGATTAAAACAAATATGGTTTTGAATGACTTCACAGGAGACCCTACCAAAGCTAAGGGGATCATGGTGATAGAACTTACGATCAGTAGCAAGACATTACCGACTACCTTTTTGGTAGTCTATGCTAAAGGAAACTACAGCTGTACTATTGGGGCGAGATTGGATTCACGCGAATTGTTGTATTCTATCGACTATACAACAAATGCTCGTTCAATGCAACGGGGATGAAGTAGAGGTAGTACAATCCGATACATCGACTCATATAGCTATGGCTAGTTTAGAAGTGAATTGGCAACATGACAAAGCTGAATGCATATCGCGTAAAGCCTCGGATGATTTTGATTTTATCTGCATCAACAAAACTAGGCTTATCCGACCAATGTAAGGCCGAGCACGCTTGATCAGACAAACGAGGTTTTACGCTAATGTAGTCCAAATTGGCAATAAGAGCTTTACAAGAAAAAATGTAATATCTCAGTAAGAAAATGCATGAAAAAAGGGGTTTTTTGGTCGTGGGCTTGGGCCGACCATGTATTGGGCCGAGGGAGAGGGAAGGAGCCATGCCTCAAACCCTAGCGCCCCTCCCCTCACCCTACCCTGTCACACACCCCCTCCTCTTCCTCCCTGGCAGCAGCCATCCCTTCCCCTCCTCTCTCCATTACGGCTACCTCCTCCCCTCCTCCAAACCCTAGTTGCCCTCCATCCCTTCTTTTCCTAGCCACCCCTTGCCTTTCCCTTGTAGCCGCCCCTGCCCCCCTCCTAGATCAACATAGCTGCCGCCCTTGGTGGTGGAGTAGATTTGGTGGTCCTTGGACAGGGATTTGGATCGGGTGGATGCAAGGAACGTGCGATCTGGGTGGGAAACACCGATGTCGCCGGACCATCGAGTCTTCGAGTCCAGTTATAACCCTAGGGCTAGCCCTGGTGGTATTGTTGCTGCATTGGGGTGCTGTTATGGTGATTTTTCCTGGTGAGTGTGGGTTGGGGTGATCACCGGATTGATTTTGGGGAAGGTACAGTTTCGTGCAGATTGTTAGTTTTATCTTCGGGTCAAGTTTTGAGGTACCTATGGTTAGATTCAGAGGGGTTGGTAGTTATGAAAAATTTATATTGTTTTCTACAGTTTCATTAGAGTACAAGAACATAAAATTTGGTTCAGCGGTTTAAAAGTTATGACCCGTCAAAACTCACTGTCCAGAAGTTTGTCACTGCTGGAAGCAGTCGTGGTAATCTACAGAGTTGAGCTATTTAGTGGCCGAACTAAATTATCTCCATAACTAGAGAAAGCTAGATAATTTTTTGTATATTTCAAAAATATCATGGTTTTCTATATTTGGAGTTGTATAAAAATAGGTATGAAATTGTGAAGCCTGCTGTCCAGAAAGATGACAGAACGGTCTTCGTGGGATGAATTCAAAAGTTTACATGAATTAATTGAAAAATATGAATAACTACAAATTTGTAGGTAATCTTCTGTATTTTTCACGAAGTATATGGTTTTCATGTTTGGACTCTACCATTGGGATAGCAAAGGGGTGAACTATATGGTGAGTAAGAAGACTAAATCAGGGTTGTGCGTAGATGCGATATCATTATGTTCGATGCTTGTACTGTTAGTGCATGATTTTAAGATGAATATATATATATATATTATTGTAGGAAGTGTGACTTTTGGAGTGGCCTCAACCTCACGCCACTCCATTCCTCATAGGTAAAGAGGCAAGTACATCATATAACGATGATGATATGATATGAATAGATATTTAAATTGCTAATTGACATGTTGCGATTATATTAATGATGGAAATAATGGAACATGGTATAATTCATGTCATTTACATATGTGCATTTATGATGGAAAAGGTGACCCGTGTGAGCATCTATGATCTAGTTGTGGTGGGCATGAAAGACCTACTGCGGTAGGCCCCTCCACGGGATGGATAGAAGTAAGACCTACTTCGCAGGACCCTTCAAGGGATGGAAGGGAATAAAATGTGACATCAATGGGTATGCACTCAACTATATCGATATAAGCAGTGAAAGGTGCATTTGAGCATAAAGCATGATGCATTGCATGAACGAAGTGAATGAAGAAATTTAAATTGATGAGTTGTCCTATATGCATGGATAACATGACATGATGTATTTTATTCAATATTTATTTTCATGTGTTAATATTGTTGTATAATGTACTTTGCTAAATCATGGATTTAAATGTTTTAGGTACTTTGAGGCTAACATTCCGAAAGGGAAGTAGCACAATCACAACACATATTACTACTTCACTCTCATGATACTAATTAGCATTTTGAACGTGCATATAAATTGAATAAATTGACATACTCAGTCTTGGAATAACTTAGTGGATGCAAACTTGTAAAGATTTAATATATTTCATTGAGTAATGTTTGCGGTTTTATTTATATCTTGTGTTTGTGCTTCGTTCGGTGACCTCGACAAAGGTATGTGTAAGGTAAGATTATTTCCTAGACGCATGTGTCAGGGCACTCCCAAGCGCGAGGTCTTGGGCGTTCTTGGGTGCGCAGATCCAAATATAGTGTTGTTGATGTTGTTGTTGTTATTGTTTTTATTGTCATTCCTTGTTTAAATTGTAGTTGTTGTTTACTATCTAGAAATGCATGTATGTTGTTGCTGAAATTTAAGCTGATATTGGTTATATATTAGTGTAAAGTCATTATGAAGTGACATTCATGGCACGTGTGGTGCCGTGGTGTTACAAAAAATGCAAAGCTATCGGCAAGAAACATATAGGTATGAGGCCATTGAAGATTTTTAAGAAGTTGAGAAATTGTGCAAAGGATTCACATCAACTGATATGCTGGATGAAGTCGACATAGGTAATGGTGATAAGAAGAGACCAACTTTTATTAGTTCAAAATTGACTGTAGGATACAAAGAAAAGTTGGTCAAGCTTTTGAGAAGTTATAAAGATTATTTTGCTTTGGAATATCATGAAATGCTTGGTTTAAACCAACATTTGGTTGAACATTGGCTACCAACAAAATAGGGCTATAGGCCGTTTAAACAGTCTCCTAAATGGTTCAATCCATCCATATACGATACAATAAAAGTAGAGATTGAGCGATGTAACATCCAAAAATTTGGTTCATAATATTTTAGCAATATTATTTGTGCATTTTGAATTTTATGAATTTTAGAATTTTCTGGAATTTATTTTCTATTTTTGAGTTATGTTTAATACAGATATTATTTAATTATGTCAAAAGTTTAAATAACATTTTTTCAAAATATTTTAGTTGAGTTCAAAAGTCTTAAGATATTTTCTAAAATTTTTCTAGGATTTTTCTGATATTTTTACTATTTTATTTGAATTAATATAATTTTGGGAAATAATATAAATCAGAAAAAGTATTTGAAAATCTTGGTTTTAGTGTTGGGCTCGGCCAAGTCCTATGAGGGCCCAGCACCGTTGGATTCAGATTGACGATGGATAGTGATCCCGTGGAACCCTAAGGCTTTCTAACCGTTGGATCGGATCAACGGCTGAGATCAACTCGAGTTTGGAAACACTAATAGGTTATCGTTGGATTGAGCTAGTGCTGGCGATCGAGATCTCACTAGTCTCATGTGTCATCGGTCGTCCGATGTGCGCCATGTGGAGGGCTATGATTGCACCATGTCCTAAAGTCGTCTCCGTCGCGGACATGGAATCTGGCCCATAGCCACCATGGAATCTGGCTCAAGCACGGACACTGAAGGCCCTATTTAAGGTGCTGCACCCCGTACGAGATTCTCTATTCCACGTTGCGCTTTTTCCCCTAGCCGCTTTCTGTTAAGTCACCGCCGTTGGAACTTGCGAGTATGCTTTTTGTAAGATCCCATCACCATTGAGCTGTCTCCGTCGATGCTGCGCCCAGATCTGAGACCCTGTCATTGAGACGTTCCAGATCCGCTACTCACCGACAGAACGTCGCCAAAACTCCGCATCCATGATCATCGTATTTGTCCCCGGTGAGCTCTCGACACTGCACCAACACCGTCGTTCGCCATCTTGTTGCAGCCATTGGATCTACCGAGAGTCACTGGATGTGTGCCGCATGTCATCGCCAGGTTGTGCTGTGTGTCAAAATCGCATTGCACCGTGCGTGCCTGCTTGCGTCATTATATGACGTCATCCGTGACGTCAGCATCGACTATCGGTCGACAAACCGTGGACCGATATGGTCTGTGGACCGGGTCCATGTGTCAGTGACACGTGTCAGTCCATGGATGGTCCGATTCGGTGCTGATGTCAGATGACGCAATAATCTTATTTTTTCAGTACAAAAATAATTCAGGAAAATATTGTTTTTCTAATTTTCTGATTTTTCTATTTTTCAAATCTTTCGAGAGCCCGTTCTTCCTCATACGAGCTCCGATTTAGATGATAAAAATTTCTAAAAATTTGTAAAATTGAGATATATTTAATGATGAATTTTAATTGATTTTTAGAGTTTGTATGCTATCTTGTTTGATGTTTATTTGGTATTTTATCTCAATACGTGTGGACTTCAAAGTACTTGGAGCATCCCAGGGGGAATCGTTGAACCAAGAGTAAGGTCTAAAGTAGGAACAAGACCTTTTTCCAAGGCAAGTTGTGCTTTGATCATGTTGAACCCAGTTTATAAAAATTGCTATATTTTTTTAATCTATGGCATGATATTTAATGTGTAGAATTGTTTTCAAAATAATTTGGGATCTAGTTATTCTACCCAATTAGATTAAATCTACCTTGTCAATTGTATGCTATGATTATTTGTCACCCTAGGATGGTTCATTAATAGTAAGTTGTTAATTGATACCAATATGGGATGGTTAGACCGTGTGTAGTCTACTTATCCATGCCACGTATAACTCATATTTTTGAAATATCAAAAGTGAATCTTGACTAATGGAATATGGAACATGTTTATGGAATTAGTGTGTTAGGTGTTGTCACATAATGATGTTGAGTTGTAGTGACAGGGTTGTCACGCAATGATATTGAATTGTTGATGGCAAGTGGTGCATGGTAATCAACTGGGGTGGTAAATAATTTAGATTGGGGCAAGTGGCAACAAGCCATGTGCCAGGGTGGTCCAGTTTGACGGTTGGCTTGTGAAAATCTTGCCTCGATTAACCAAGGACTTAACCTTGCAAGCCTTTTTACTAAGTCAAGCATGCAATAACATGTCTGGAATGGGACAGACCTAACCAAGTAAGATTACCGATATCTTGACATGTGATACCTTAGTTGGATAATCACATGGAGTCTGGTTATGGAGGAGGATATGGTGTACTTCGGTCAACATCGGTCCAACGATATGTCGGTCTTATACTTCACCTCCGCTGAGGGAAGGGATAGTGTATGGCTTACCAGAAGGGTCAGTGTTAGGATAAAGGTTTCTAAAAGGTTTTGTCATGACCTCTTGGCCGATCGCCAAAGAAAGCTTGAAATTAGAGGCAAAAAGAGATTGGTCATGTCGTGTGGGTAATGTGCATAGCCTCTACAGAGTGTAAAATCTATTCAGATTGCCGTGTCCGCGGTTATGGACAATGCTCGGCGATTACAATCGATGGATAGATTTGTAAAATGAAACTTGGAAAGGGAGGCTTGATGCTATGGAATGTTTGGAATATGGATTAGGGCTTTAAGCCAGTTGAGTTTGACAAATACCTGCAAATTACCTATTATTGTGATTTGTTTTACTATCATTTAAATCTATTTATTGTACTTATTCATAAATGTTGCTTAGTGCAAAATAGCCATATAGCCATCCATTGGAATAAGCTTTGCATATAGTTATGATAGGATTATATTATGTGCGCAATTTGTTGAGTGGTTTAAGTACTCACCTTTGCCAACAACAAAATCACCAGTTGAGGAGGAGTCTACCCAGCTTTGGAGGAGTATACAAAGGAGATGAACGTTTAGGGTGCGAGCCTTGTCAGTTGCCTGTGGTATACTAAGAGGCTTATCTACATTTTTGGTTCCGCTGCAGTTATCTTTATTATTCTTAGTTTAGCACTGCATGGAATATTCATGTAAGGTCGACCATAAGATTAGTCAACAGGTTAATATTTAATATATAAAATATTTTATTATATTTCCACTATGTATGATTGTGATATTCATCTATGTTGAGCCTGTGTGCACTAGCGTGATCCTGGACTTGTGCGATATACATAGAGAGTTCGAATTTGCATATTCGAATCCTGATAAAGGTGGTATCAGTGCCATACTTACTATAGGTCTTGACCCTAGATAGTCTGGTCGTCTCTTTAGGATCTTCAAAATTATTTTTCTAAGGTAAAAACTTAGCTTGAAAGAATAATAAGTTCTTGACTCATCTTATTCTTCTATTCTTTCCCTTTTGCTGAAATTTCTTCTCTTTCCCTTGCTGGATCAAGCTGAAATCTTACCTGAGTTGTCTACAGTAGATGACGAACACTATTACAAAATGGTACAACACTATCGCTTCATGTGGGTTGATTCTTAAATTTTAGGAAAAACTGATTGTGATAGATGATTTCAGAGAGGGTGGTAATAATAATCACAATCGGTTCTCAGGTTAGAACTAATTGTGATGTAGCACTAGGCACATCACAATCAGTTCTAACAGGAGAACAGATTGTGATGTGCACATGCACATCATAATCGGTTCTGAGCTAAGAACTGATTGTGATGTCCATGTGCACATTACAATCGGTTCTCATGTTAGACAATCAGTTCTTAGTTAGAAACCGATTGTGATGTGCGCATGTACATCACAATCGGTTTTAACATGAGAACCGATTGTGATGTGAATCCTATATCACAATCGGTTCTTATCTCAGAACCAATTGTGATGTGCCTTGCTAGGTTATTTATACCCATAGGCTGAACTCTCCTCTATTGTTGTTCCAGAGGAAAAAAAATCACTGCGCCCCAAAAGACACCACATATTGGGTGAGAAATTATGAAATCCTTGATGTTGGCTGGTAAGAGGGTAAAGTTGAAGCCCTAGCTTGAGGGGATTTCCCCTCATTTTTTTCTCATTTGTGGTTTTCTTTAAAAGGTGAGCATTCCTTCAAACCCCTTCAATATTGCACTAGGTAATTTCGATATGTCGCAAAGAAAGTTTAGGTTGCACTGGAATTGTGTGTATCCTATCATATTTCACACCCTTTATTTAACAAGCACACATCCATTTAATTATATTTGTAGTACTCTCACGTTAATATAGAATTATTTTTGCTGTAATATGATGAATGTTAGAGTTTAGGTTGCATAACCTATGTCTCCTGTTCAAGGGTGCTTGTTTATTAATATGCTGAAATTATATATTTATAAGCAAGTAGTCTCAAATTGTCCAAGTTTTTTGGACAATTCGAGGATATGTGGTTCGGGCAAGTTCCTGAGTTGCTGTACAACTCTAGAGAAAGTTTTGGTAGCATCTCCCTAGTGTTCTCTGGATACACACCCCTCTTGACTTGTTGTCGAGACATGTATTTTGAGAACAGCGGGAAATGCTGCCAAAATTTTCTCTAAAGTTTTAAAATAGCTTAGGAACTTGCCTGAATCACATATCCTCGAATGGGATTAGGACCTAACCTATTTAGAGATTAGGAGTTTTCATTGGTATGTACTTAGCTGGTAAACAAATAGACTTTTCTTTAAGATCATCCATTAATTTGTTACTTTACTACAATATGCTAGAACAATTATATACTACGAATTATCAATTAATCTATCATTTTACATGATTCTTTGTCAAGTTCACATAATAGCTATGAATTGCTTTCTCTCAAGTCAAATTTGTGACCTTGTTAGATATACATTTTCGAAATGTTGCAAGTCGAGAGCATCGGCACATCGCCAGATAGAATAGAAGGTTCTGCTGATGGGCCGATCAAGGTTCCAAATGTTGAGGGTCCGAGTAAGGTGAGAAAGGCCCGATGACCGAATAAAGGGGCCACAACAAGAACACCGCAGGTTTTCCACTTCAATGCCACAGGGGTTTGCACGGGTCCTCCCAAGTACAAGGGGTGCTATCGGTTTTTTCTCGACAAATTGGTGAGAGAGAGAGTGCCGATCATGGTTAAGGATTGGAGGAAGAAAGTCAGTGCTGACTAGAAGAATCGGCTGTGGGACGAAGTTAAGGGGATATGGATTGTACAAGAGGAAGATGAAAGCAATGAGAGGCGATACGCCTTGAAGAGAATGGGTGTGGCTTTGAGGGACTTGAGGTCTTCATGCACGGGGAGTACGTGCTGAAAGGCCATACTCCATTCGAGAGGTATCCGTTTGTGATTCCTGATGTTTGGGAGGAGTTCACAACGATGAAGAGTACACCCGAGGTGGAGGAGCTGAGAGAGAAGAACATCGCTATCCTGAGGCAGAACACACACGTGCATCACCTCGGTTCCACCGGCTATGAAGGGAAGAAGGCAGAGTGGGTGCGACTAGCCGAGAAGTGTGTGAACTCCAGGACGGCGATGCCTTACTCCACATATGTTAGGAGCGGGCACGCAACTGGGTATTAGCCAGGACACAGAAAACTTTCGACGGGTGGCTTGTAGTTCTAAACCCCACGACCGCACACGCGTTGTCTCCACCATCGTAAGACATCTAACTTAGTACATTTCAGTTTACCCTTCCCTTTGTATTTTAAAACTAATTTGTACTCGCTTCTTGCAGGAGCAAGCCAGCCAGAAGAGTAGGGGGAATTTCTGAGCCAAGGATCGAAGGACATCCTGTCTTCGGCGATCGGGAAGCCTAATCATAAGGGCCAGGTGCTTGACGCAGGGGCGGGGCATAAGAAAAGGTCCTTCTTCCAAGAGGACGCTACCAGTGCAAGATCAAGATCATGGGAGGCAAGTGCAGAGCGCCTTAAGGACACACTAAGGGAGGAGCTGAGGGAGGAGATAAGGGAGGAGATGATGTCAGGTGAGGAGCGCCTGAGGGCCGAGATGATGGCGATGATCTTCCAAAGTCAGAGTCAAATGGCCTCGCCTCTCGTAGAAAACCCTATGCCCCGTCCCAGCAGTTGCGGTTCTAAAAATGATCAGTCCGGTCCTTAGCTGAAGGTAATAATTTGTTCTAAATTAAAGGTATGAGAGTAACTCCTACAATATTTCTGATCAAGTTGTGCACTTCTTGTATGCACCTGCCAAGTGCCAGCTCACCATGATGGAAGACGGATTTCCCGTTGAGATTGGACGTGGGGTGTATTTCCATGCAAGGAGACTGACACGGTGCATGGTAAGCCTTTAGGGAAGGGCTACATGAGGGTGTAGGTCGACTATGTCCACGAAGACTTCCTATCTCATGTGCTGGAGTTCCCCCCGAACGAAGATATCTCCACTATCGGGCAAGCACGAATGTCGTTCATCAAGTGGCCCATGATGGGTGTCGTACTACTCAAGGTAAAAATCCCCCGTGTCTTCTCGATCATTCCAGTACTGCAACACGTTAAATATGCATGTGCTTCGTAGGTTCCTATCGTACCTGCACCTACTCCTACTCCCACCACTATGACGAGTCATATGCAGAGTGCAGAGCTGATGTGCAAAAGGACTAGCACGACAATCAAAGACCATAGGAGGCCTCGGAGACTCCTTCTGTCAAGAAGACAAAGTTGAAAGAGGCCACAACACCCCCTCAAATACAGGGAAAGCCCCTTGTCCCAACTTTGGAGACTTCTTCTTTTAGAAAGGAAAGTTGGCAGAGGCCACAAAGCCCCCTCAAGAATTTATGGGGTACATACATGGAAAGCCCCTTTAGTCTAGCAACGAATTGAAGTCTCTAGGCAAGTAGACTCGCTTGCTCCATGGATGGTACATTGACAAGGTGAATAAGGCAGAGTGTCATGTCGATTTTCAATGTAAGGCATAGAGCGGGACATTTTTACTGCGAGGAGCATGGGACATTCCCAATCAATTTTTAGGATCTATTTTGTTTGTACCAACTGATAGCCATCGATATTTCTACTATACGATCCTGGACGCTCTGAGTATCGCACCTAAAGCATAGGCCTATGACTTTTATAGGATTTTGTATAGTATTTTTTAACATTCAAAACGAGTTGCACGATAATGACGCAGCGAGCCGTGATGGGTCAACATCTAGTTGGGTTCGTTGACCCTGAGCTTGTGTCTGCATCCATGGCTAGGTTTCAATCGGAGTTCCTTGCCGACTACATCAAGCGGTCATTGCAGGCTGAGGTGAAAAAGGACTTCATTCTATTCCCGTACCACGAGGAGTAAGTAGTATTTTACCTTCAATTACTTGTACGCACTTATACCGTATATGAACTTATTTTCTTGCACTAAATATGATTTATTAAGCAATCATTGGGTTCTACTCGTGCTCGCTCCCAGTGAAAACAATGTCTACACTTTTAACTCGCTCGAGAAGAGACCGATAGCCTACGTGGTCAAGTCTATTTTGTAGATGTAAGTACATTCCTCTAACCTAACACTTTCTGTATTAAACTACGTTCATTTTTTTGACTCAATGGCATTTCTCCAATGTATGTAGGGGTTTCTCATCTTACATCACTGAAGGAGGGTGATACGATGACAAACGAGGTGACCAGCTGGAGTGGAAGCGCTTCAATGTACAAGTGCCTAGCATAGGATCAATTTTTTCTAACATCTATTTTTCGTCTCTTAATTTCATTTTCTTTATTCAAAGTGTCGTCAACAGGGCAGCGATGACCTATGTGGCCTCTTCATCGTGCATCACATGCTGATCGTGGTTGGCGACACACACCTTTTCCCTAAGGTATATGTACATGCATAATACACGCAGGCTTTTACATACAAATTTTAAAACTTAAATTAGTGCACTCCTTTCTATTTTGCGAAAGATCGATATCCCCTTCAAGAGCTTATAAACCAAAGATCTCAACAAATTACGAGACCACATATGCCAGTGGTACTGTATAGAAGTTCTAGCGGAGGATGGTAGGTTTAGAGACCCGACAGGCTCCTACTAGTTCATATGTAAACAATGTGATATGTGTACTGATTGTTAAGTTTATATGTTTGTGTTCTATATTATGAACGAATGTGATGTATATTGTAAAATGTTTGTGCTCTACATATATTTTTGAATGTGATATGCATAGTGTGTGTAATCTATGATATATATTGTGAATGTGATGTATATTGTAAAATGTTTGTGTAATCTGTGTGTAATCTGTACTGTTTTTGGAGGATGTACAAAAGCCCAAAGCCCTCATCACAATCGGTTCTAGCTAAGAACCGATTGTGATGATAATTTTTCACAATTGGGCGAAAATCGACTGTGATAGCGCCTCCTCATCACTGTCTAATGACTTTGTATCACCACCAAAATCAACTATGATGACATAAAAGAACCGATTGTGATGTATGTACATTCATGTAGTAGTGGAAGTTCCACACCTAAGGAGAAAGCACTAAGTGCCTGCTATTAACTTTGGAAATCGTGGAAGAAAGGAATCATCGAGCTCAAGGCGTGGATTGATGAAGTGTTCTAGAAGCTCAAAGACCCTGTGCTTAGAGTAGCCGGTTGGGACTCATGTGTGGGAGTCACGTCTGCTTAAGATAGGAGTATCGCCTATGTAGGTGGTAGTTTTGTGTGCTTAGGTTGAATTGGTTCTTTCATTATTGCTGAGTGTGCAGTATATATTGCATAGCTGTTAGGCTTTTGTAAGCAACCATGCCAAGTAGTTAATAATGATCGATTGATTTATTGGGTTAAACCTATCTCCCTTGCATTAGGATTCTTGTACTTTATCTATGTTGGTTCCCTCTCTCCTAACCCTGTGAAGCAATCAAGCAGATGGTGCAGACTCGTGCAGAAAATGAAGGTAATATAAGTGGTACTCGATCCAATGACAATCCTAATGAAGGAAGTTTCCTCAACAGTCGCTGCTAGTGGATCTGCAGAAGTTGGGAGTTTTTCTTGCCACTCAGACTTAGTTGATGTAGACTATGATGCAGCAGATGCAGAATATGACAAATCAGGCTGCAGCTAACAATGCTACTCAAGCTACCAACAATGAACCACGTCCCTACTCCAAGCTATCAGATTTTATGAGGAGAAGTCCACCAACATTCTCTAGGAATGTCAATCCTTTGGAAGTTGATGATTGGCTAAGGACAATTGAAACGAAACTTCACATAACGCAATGTGAAGTTAATGAAAAGGTTCTCTATGCTTTCCATCAGCTAGAAGGAACCGCTACTGAATGGTGGGAGAACTATTGTGTTGCTCACAAAGCCCCACAAGAGATCAACTGGGAAGAGGTCACCGTTGCATTCCACCAGTACCACGTACGTGAAGGAGTGATGGATCTGAAGAAAGAGAAATTCAAGGCACCCAAGCAAGGAAGCCAACCAATGGCTGAATAACTAAATAAGTTCACACAGCTAGCCCGCTATGCTCCTAAGGATTTGCTACAGACAATGCAAGATAGTCTCGCTTTATGAAAGGACTGAACTCTGGTTTGCAGCTGGGTTTGATTGCCTATAATTTCCCTGATTTCCAGGAATTGGAAAACGAGGCTTTAATTTTGAAATACAAGTACAAAGAAGTTGGTGAGGATCTCAAACGCAAAATGGCTTATCAAGGAGGACATCCAAATAATTGAGGATTAGTCAGTTTGCAAGATTTTAGCTGTACACTAAAAACAAGATAACATCTCCTGCACCACGTCTATCTAATCAGAATTTCTAGATGCCTAGCCAAGCAATCAATATGCGATGAGCAAATCAATAGACTTTAATCAAGCGCTACTACAGCGATCAAGAGCTGAGACACTTTGCCAATAACTGTCCCAAGAGAGGAGGTGTTACACTCGTTTTATTTCAACCATGGTCCTACACCTACCAAGACGCCTACACTAGGGATGAACCTTGGGTCAAATCAAGCTGGAGCTACACCTCAGACCAAGTAAGTGGTTGAGTCAACCATATCACAACTGATGGAGCTCAGGATGCATCAGACATCATACTGGGTAAGTTCCTGGTTAACTCAGTACCTATAACAGTTTTATTTGATTCTGGAGCTTCATATTCTTTTGTTTCCTGAACTTTTGCTATTGGGAATGGGTTGGATGTTGCGAATCTTAAGTGCATGCTATTAGTCCAATCCTCTGGATCAGAACTCTGATCTAATGTAGGTTGTTCGGGAGTTAAGTTGCTTATAGATGGAATAGAGTTCCAAGAGAACCTTATTGTGTTGATTACTCATACCCTAGATATCATTCTTGGTAATGATTAGTTGACCAAGCAAAAGGCTGTTTTAGATTGCAGACGAAGGGTAGTATCAGTTGAAAGCTGTAAGGACCCGAATCCACTGATTCGAACCCACTGTGTTTACCGCACTAGTCCCAGGATCAACGCTAGTGCACACAGCTTAACATTGGTACATATCACATCATACACAACGATAATAGAATAATAGTTCATTTATTGATATAACTAAATGTATGATCTTATGACCAACTTACATTATTAAGCCACGCAGGCAAGACCAAAATATAACTAATGATTAAGCAAATAAAAATAGAAAACGTAGATAGCTCATCGCTTCACCACAGTAACCGACAAGGCTCGGACCCTAATGACTCGTGTCTTCTGGACTTCATCTTCCAACACAGTGTAGATTCCTCAACTGTTGATTATTGTTGTTTGGCAAGGGTGAGTACTTAAAGCACTCAACAAGTTGTGCATGAATGCAATTCTATGTATCTATATGTAAGGCTTATTCCAATGGATAGGCTATCATGGCTATTTTGCAATAAGCAGCATTTATGAACAAATACAATAAATAGATTGTAAAGAATGTAAAACAAATAGCAATAATAAATAACTTCAGTATTTCTTAAGTAAACCAAGTTTCCAATCCTAAGTCAAATTTCAACTTCCATATGGCATTCCGCCATCCCAACCATGTTGTCCAATTAATTAAGCTAACCCTTAACTATAATTCCCGAGCATTGCTCAATACCGCGAGCACGGCTATCCGAATAGTTTCACACTCTGCAGAGGTTATGCACTTTACCCACGTGATACAACCAAACACCACCAAGGCGAGTGATTATAACAAAGCCTTTACAATGCTCGCTTAACCGATACTACCCGCTAAGGTTTCAACATCGTGGACTGGTTACCACATCCGTGGCCCCCTCTTGCGCCATGTGAATTACTCCATAACTCGGAACTCACACCGACCACGATAGTACCAAAATTAAGACATTGCAAATTACTCACCTAGGTGGCCCATACGGACATGTGGTTGCATGATTGACTCAGTCAAAGGCTTGCAAGGTTAAGTCCTTAGTGTGATCAAGGCAAGACATCCACATACCATCTCGCCCATCGGGCCCACCTTGGCCTCCTCGCCCTTGCCACTTGCCCCAATCTAAGTTATTATCACCCGTTGATTACCAAGCACCACGTGCATCAACAATTCAACATCGTTGCGTGACCTGACTCGCCACAACAACTCAATCTCATCGTGTGATTCCACATGACACACAAGTTCATAACATTGTTCCATATTCCATTAATCAAAATTAATTATCAATGATTCTGACACATGTGATGACGTGGCATGGCTAAGCAACTAATACGAACTAATCCTCCAATGTCGATTATAATTATTAACCAACTATATTTAACCAATCTAGGGTGACAATGGATCATGGCATACAATGACAAGGTAGGGTGTAGATCAATCTGGTATATTAGCTAAACCCAATCTAATTTAAAACAATTGTATATTTGAAATATATGCAATAGGGTAAAACAAATATAGCAATTTTATAAACATGGGTTCAACATGATCAAAGCACAACTTGCCTTGGAATAGGTCCTGATCTGGTTCTGGAACTTGCTCTTGATTTCCTGGATCTTCCTCCGAAGCGTCACACAATTCAACGTCTACGCTGCATCAAGAAGAAAAGCAAATAAATACCAAAACAGAGAGCAACTGAACTCCAAAAATCAAATAAAATTCACCATTAAATAGATCTTAATTTTACAAATTTTTAGAAACTGGAATCACTCAAATCCGAGTTACGATGCAAAAGATATAGCCTTTTGAAGTTTGAAATAAATATTGAAATTGCAAAAATAAGAAAATCAGAATTAATGATTTATTTTTATTCTAAAAACGATTTATGACGTCACGTCAAGTCGGCTGACTGGACCAATCAGAGCATGACACGTGGCCCTGGTGCATAGACCTGGTCCACGGACCTCCTCTGGTCCACCGTGAACCCGTCGTATGACGCCTCGGTACCCGCACCCGACACGCGTCTCGACCCGATTGGCCGCAATACCGCTCCGCGGATGCACGACACGCGGCGCGCATCTACGTCTTGATCAGATCCAACGGTGACAGATACTCGCAACGCGGCTCAATCTCCCCCGTTCGCTCAGATCGGACGGTCACAAACTTACCCGAGACTAATGGCGATGCGACGGCGAAGAAGTCCACCGGAGACGAAGAAGAATCTTCGGCGACGGCGTTTCGGCGCGTTCCCGGCGTGAAGAAGTAGATTGGTCGACGCGGCACACCGGCGAGTCCAACTCCGAGATCAAACGTCCGAAAACCGATTTACCGGCGGCGATCCTTAGCAAAAACCTCGGCGGTGCAGTGCTTCAACTCCGACGAGCTCCCGGGCGCGCTCTATGACGATTCTCGCGAAACCCTTCCGACCAAAAGACGCGGCGCACAAGGATGAACCTCGGGGCGCTACCCCCTCCTTTTATAGCCTCGACACGTGTTCAAACGGAAACCCTAGGTTTCCCGTGGAAATCGTGTCGGCGGCGGACTCGAGTCCTTCGAGACGACAACCTCGATTACCGATCCGCTACCAACGGCGGATCACTCGATCACGATCTGATCTGAACCGATCTTTCCAAATCCAACGGCGCAATCTTTATCCTTCCGAATGATACGATGCGATCGGACCGCCCGATCTTGATCTGACGATCGGGACGCGAGCACTGACGTGGCGATCTTGGAGCCACTGGATGGAAATCGAATGGTTACGAGCTAGGGTTTCGGGAGATGGCCTTCGCGGGCCGACTTGGGCCGACCACGAAAGCCACACAGCACAAATGTTGAGCTCGGCCCAACACTGTTCACAAGACTTTTTAAAGATTTCTTATTTAAAATGATTCCAGATATTCATTTTATTTATTTTAAAGGATAAAACTATTAGGAAAAATCCAAGAAAAATCTCAAAAATACTTTGAGACATTCTGGACTCAAATAAAATATTTTTGGCAAAACTTTATTTGGACTTTGCACAGATTTAAATAGATTTGAATAAAAGGCAATAAACTTGAAATAAGAATTAATTCAAATAAATCCAAAAAAATTCCAGAAAATCATAATTGCACTTTTAAGCAATAAAATAATATTTAAGCCAAATTTTGGGATGTTACAAACCTCCCCTTAATAGAATCTCGACCCGAGATTCGTGGCTAGCTAGAGAAAGGTTAAAATTCGACTTCAAATCTTCTTCTAGCTCCCAAGTGGCTTCATTTTCGAATGATTGCTCCATGAACTCTACAAAGCGAATAGACTGTTTCGGTCTTGCGCCCATAACATCAAAATTACATTGGTTGCTCTTTGTAAGTCAAATCTTCTTGCAGCTCTATTGCATCCAACGGGTTTGCTCTGTTGGCACTCGAGACACTTCTTAAGCCGCGACACATGGAATACATCATGCACTCCTGCCAAGGATCGAGGCAATTCTAATCGATAAGCTACCTCTCTCGACGGCTCGTAATCTTGAGCGGACCGACATATCTTGGCGCGAGCTTCCCTTTAACGTGAAATCTTTTAACGCCCTTAAGAGGGGTAACCCTGAGATACACATGATCTTCTGGTTCAAAACTCAAATCTCGATGACGGTTATCTGCGTAACTCTTCTGTCTTGACTGTGCTATCTTCAACCTCTCTCTGATCATTGCGACTTGACTTTCGGCTTCCTCGAGAATATCTGGCCCAAACACCAAACGTTCTCCCGTTTCGTTCCAATTCAACGGAGTACGACAAGCACGTCCGTACAATGCTTCAAATGGTGACATCTGCAAGCTAGCTTGATAGCTATTGTTGTAACTAAATTCCGCATATGGCAAACACTTATCCCACGATGTAGCATAAGCTAAAGCACAGGCTCTCAACATATCCTCCAAAATCTGATTTACTCTTTCACCGACCATCATTTGCGGGTGATATGTCAGACTAAAATTCAAAGTAGTTCCCATGGCTTCGTGCAACTTATTCCAAAATCTCGAGGTAAATTGGGTCCCTCTGTCTGACACAATCTTCTTGGGCACTCCATGCAAACATACAATCCTTGACATGTACAACTCTGCTAAACGATCTCCTGAGTAAGTGGTCTTTACTGGGATAAAATGGGCGACCTTGGTTAGACGATCCACAATAACCCAAATGGAATCGTAACCTCTCTGAGTTTTAGGTAAACCGGTGATAAAATCCATTCGATTTCCTCCCACTTCCATTCCGAATTTTCAATGGTCGCAAAGAAACCGGTGGTCTTTGATGCATGGCTTTACCCTCGACATACGTCGATAAAGCAACATGTTCAGCTACTTCACGCTTCATATTAGGCCACCAAAATCTCTCTTTCAAATCTCGTACATCTTAGCACTTCTGGATGAATTGAGTACTTCAATCGTGAGCTTCCTCGAGAATCAATTGCTTTAGCTCCTTTTATCCAAGACGCAAATCCGCCTTTGAAGAACATGGTCCCTTGCTCATTCAGAGTGAAATCTACGGCTAGGCCTTCTTCCTTTTAGCCTTAATCTTAGAAATTTTATCGCCATCCTTCCGCCTTTTCTAACTGTTCCTCCGGTGTTGGCTTCACTTCTAGTGCAGTTACCATTCCTTGCGGAACGACTTCCAACCTTAGCTTCTGAAATTCCTTGCATAGTTCTGGTTGATCCTCCATTGTCAATGTATTTGCGCTATGGCTCTTTCGACTCAGAGCATCTGCCACCACATTGGCTTTTCCGGGGTGATAATGGATTTCCACATTATAATCCTTAATTAGCTCTAGCCACCTTCGCTGTCTCATATTCAGATCTGCTTGAGTGAATATGTATTTCAGGCTCTTATGGTCTGTATATATCTCACATCTATTTCCTATGAGGTAATGACGCCATATCTTTAAAGCATGCACTACGGCAGCTAACTCCAAATCATGCGTTGGATAATTCACTTCATGCGGTCTTAATTGTCTTGACGCATAAGCCACGACTTTGCCTTCTTGCATTAACACGCATCCCAAGCCTTGCTTTGAAGCGTCGCAGTAAATATCAAATCCATTCTGCCCATCTGGCAATACTAATACGGAGCCGTTGTTAAACGCTTTAATTCCATGAAACTTTTCTCGCACTCTGGCGTCCATGCAAACTTCTTTTCTTTCTTCAACAATTGCGTAAGGGGTTTAGCAATTGTCGAGAATCCTTCTATGAACCGACAGTAATATCCCGCCATTCCCAGAAAACTACGGATCTGGGTAACAGACTTCGGTTGCTCCCAATGTAACACTGCGTCCACTTTGCTTGGGTCAACTGCTACTCCTTTAGTAGTCATTACATGACCAAGAAATTCAACTTTCTCCTTCCAAAATTCACACTTGCTAAACTTAGCATATAGCTGATGTTCTCGCAGCCTCTCTAAAACCATTCTGAGATGTTCTGCATGCTCTTCCTGTGTCTTCGAGTAAACCAAGATATCGTCTATAAAGACTACAACGAACTTATCCAAATATTCCATGAAAACCTTATTCATCATGTTCATAAAATATGCCGGGGCATTAGTCAATCCAAATGACATGACTGTGAACTCGTAATGTCCATAACGCGTAGAAAACGCAGTCTTAGGCACATCCTCCGCTCGGATCTTCAACTGATGGTATCCCGAACAAAGATCTATCTTGGAGAAAACTCCAGCTCCTCTTAACTGATCAAATAAGTCATCGATCACGGGCAACGGATACTTATTCTTGATCGTTATTTCATTCATGCACGATAATCGATGCACATTCTAAGACTTCCGCCCTTTTACTTAACAAACAAAACCGGGCTCCCCGGCGATGAACTTGGTCTAATGAAACCTTTCTCTTGCGGTTCCTCAATCGCTTCTTCATTTCCACTAACTCGCCAGAGGCATCCGATATGGTCTCTTTGATATCGGTGCTGTCCTCGGCGCTAACTCGATCACGAACTCGATATCACGGTCCGTGGCAATCCGGCAAATCTTCCGAAACACATCCGGTATTCTCTCAAGCATCGCACATCTTCCATGCGATGGCTTTCACGCTGTTGACCATTAATCGCCCATCACGAATCGCGGTCGCTTGAAACTCTACTTTCTTGCCACTAGGGCCTTCCAAAGTCACGATCCTTCGCCACAATCCAAAACGGCCTTATGCTTAGACACCAATCCATTCCAAGGATGACGTTTAGGATTGCGATCTATCAAGATAAGATTCGCTAGAATTCTATCCCATCCATAAGCAACTTAGCTCCCAAACACCCAAGGCTAGATCTAAGCTCGATCCCGGGCTTGGACTAAGAGCACACACTTAAGATTCACCACTTTAAATCCATTCTTGGTTGCAAAATTTTGAGAAACAAGCGAATGCGAAGCTCCGTAATCAAACAAAATCAGAGCAGTAATCGAGTTGACCGAAACTTACCCAAGACGACGCCTCGTAGCCTCCCGAACTCCATCGGTGATGTGGTTGATCCTTCCACGCCGTTGATTGCGGGTTGCTCCACTTGACTCGCGCACGATTTCCTCCCGAGGCTGGTGCTTTGGCGGTGTGGTTCCCAAGTTGAAACGAATCGGCGTAATGCCTCCTTCGTGGACACCTATTAGAAAAGTGCCCGCTCATTGCATGTGTAGCATCTTTTCACCGCAGATCGCTGATTCCCTCTCGGTGCATTGTTGCCTGTCTTTGGGTCGAAAATTTTGATTGGCGAGGCGAGGTGCGGGGTTGATGTCTTGTTCACACCGGTGGTTGGAATCTAGCAAATTGTTGTGGTGACATCCTCAAACGTAGATGGTTTGGGCGTCCACCTCGATTAGTCATTAAGCGCTTACGGTTCTCACCCGGCTCTTTGCGCTTATCTTCTAGGATCAAAGCTTTATTGACTAGTTCTGAAAGTCCGAAAATTGTGGGTGATCACCCCACTGCGATCCTGAATTCACCTTCATGAAACGAGATCGCTTAGCTTTGTCTGCCGCTACGCCTTGAGGGCATAGCGAGCTAACTGGGTAAACTTATTCGTACTCGGCCCCGGTTGGCCTCCTTGTTTGAGCCCTGAACTCTTCCTTCTTTAGGTCCATCATTCCTCCGGACATGATATCAAGGAAAGCATTAGTAAACTCCTCCTGTGTGATCTCTTGTGGGGCTCCGTGAGCGCACAGTAATTCTCCCACCATTCTCAAGCGGTTCCTTCCAATTGATGAGAGGCGAGAGCACCTTCTCATTGCCTTCACATTGCGTGATGTGCAACTTCTTTTCAATAGTCCTAAGCCGGTCCATCGGCTTCCAAAGGATTCACATTTCACGAGAAGGTTGGTGGCCTAGTCCTCATAAAACTGATAGCTTTGAGTGAGGTCGGGGTCCACCATGGTTGTTCGAGCTGGTGGTTGTTGTTGTTGGTCACGTTGGTCATCTCGCCGATCTGCCGCATCATAGTCCGCATTAGTTGAGTCTCACTGCAAGAAACGCTCCCAGATTCTCGCATGTCCACTGGCGGTGGTTGAGGGCTGCCTCTGTCGTTGGTGTTGTCGTTCTGGCGCAGTGCACTTCCTGAAGCTCCGTTGTTCCCTCGAGTATTCACCATCTGATGATTGCCTCTTAGGTTAGGGAAAGTAGATGTAGCATAGATAAGAAGCAAGAATTTCTAAAGCGGGGAGGTAGATTATACCCAAACTGAAATAATTCTTTATTATTCATGGTATGGTCGCTTATTTAAGCCTACAAGCTTTGCAACTCATAACGCACACTCGAGATTACAAAGAAGCAAACTAAACACGAAACCTTAACGTCAACTAAAAGGTAAAGACTAACTTAAAGACGCGACTCACACTCGAGTCTCAACACAGCTCAAAGGCGACACTCACTCATCCACCACCTTGGTCGAGGTCGATCCGCGATACACCGGCGAATGAGCGGGCATAGGAGCGAACCTATCCTCGATGATAGCCGGGACCGGTTTGCAAATCCAAACCCTCTGTATATCTTGCACTAGTCCAGGATCACGCTAGTGCACACAAAGGGAAACATAGATGAAATACCATTCCATACAACGAATTAATTAAGAAGAAGCAAATTATTATTAAATAAAGCAAACGACCTTATGGTCAATGTTTACACCATTGTGCCTTAAGGGCTTAAGAAACAAATACTATTGCGGCGGAAAAGATAACTTGAACCATTCGACATGCCACGAGCAATCGTGCGGGAACGCCTTCCTAATCCACGTAGTCTTCATAGAATTCCTCTTCATAAGATTCATTATCTCCTTGACAGAATCGATCAACAAGGGCATAAAGCCGTGAGTACAAAGGTACTCGACAAGCCGTAGGGAATTGATGCAATATATTTATGCACGGCTTGACAAGGATGGCTATATAGTTTATTTTGCGAAAGCAATAACTTGAATGGAAATACAATAAATAGATTGAAAGCATATTTATGAAAACATAAATAAATAAGCGATAGATCAATGATAGACAACAAAACAACGAGTGAACTCCCGTTCACATCCCAACAATTCCACATTCCACATTTTATGAAACACTCTATACCCCGTGAAATTCCGGGCTTTGTCCATGACCATGACGCGCTATTCGAATAGTTTTACACTCTGCGGAGGTTGTACAACTTTACCCACAAGACATGAACATCTCTTTGTGCAAACGTTACTAACACACTTCCTTTGGTGTGTCGCGAGAGATATCATGACAAAGCCTTTACAATGCATTGTCTAAACTCGAGACGCTCGCTAAGGTTTCGCCCATAAGGCCCCTCTTGCGCCATGTGAATCTACCCGTCCATCCGGAACCCACACCACCATTGGCGTACTCAAGACTAGACATTACAAATTAATCAGCTAGGTCTGTCCCATTCCAGACATGTGGTAGTACGATTAGACCCAGTTCAATGGCGCACAAGATTAAGTCCTTAAGTTGTCTCAGGCAAGACATCCACATCCCAACGTGCTAGAAAGCACCCCTTTCTTGCACGATCACTTGCCCGAGGGAAAACAATTCGTTCAACCAAGACCAATGGCAAACCCGCCATGGTACAACAAATTTTACAACGTTGGCTAACGGCCACGATTCAATATCTCATTAAGTCAAGATTAACATTATTCAACATGTGACATGAATCCCAGCGTATATGTAAGCATGTCTAAGCATAGCTACGATAACCCAATGTTGGTATTATGATTATGTCCAACTAGTAATGTCCCAACCTAGGTTTAACAATGGATACATGGCATACAACGAATCAAGGTGGCATAATGTCAACTAGGCATACATCTACTCCCATTAAATAAACATTGATACGTAAATAGCATGCAAGTGTATAAAATAAATTACTTTGCAAACATAGGATCAATATGATCAAAGGTTACGACTTGCCTTGCTGATCTAGTCTGAATCTTGGTCTTGAAGTCTTCGTTTGCTCCCTCGGAATTAGCGTCTACCGGAAAAAGCGATGAAACCAAATAAATACAAAACAGAGACTCAAACAAGCTCAAAACTGAAAATAAATGGCTCTGGAAGATAGATCTTGATTTTAGAAAATTTTAGAAACTTGAATCGCCTCAATCGGAGTTCGTATGAGCGAACGGGCCTCGAAAGATTAAATTCGGAGAAAATACAGAAAATCGAAAATCAGAATTTTTGGATTTATTTTTGTACTTGAAAAAGATTTATTGCGCAACGCTGACGTCACCGGTTCACGGTGGACAAGGTCCACGGCTACTGCGCCGGTTCACCGTGCACCCGCCGCGACGGCCGACGCAGATAGCCAGCCGCTGGCGGCTCGGCTCGGTATGCGCCGGCCCGGCGCCAGGGGTGACGCCGGCGGCCACGCGTATTTATCATCGCGAGGCGGATCGGATCGAACGACCAAGGCGGTGGAGGCGTGGCGCGATCGAGGCACTGTATGGCGATCGGACCCAGTGAGGTTAGCGCGAAAAACGGCGCGAGTTTCACCGAGGCAGGGAAGAAAGGCGAGGCCGGCCCGAGGAGAGCCGGATCGAGCGCGGGAGAAAGGCGGAACGGGGAGAGGGCAGCGCGGGCAGCTCGGAGACCAACGGTGACGGCGGAGAGCACCGTGGCGAAGAAAAAGACGGAAGGCTTGGATGAGGCGGCGTACTCGGCGAGCTCGCTCGTCGCAGCGACGGCGGCGGCTCGGCAGCGGGAGGTAGGGCAAAAGGCGGCGCGAGGAGGCGATCCTCGGGGTGTCTTGCTGGGCTTTATAGCCCTCGGGGGGCGTGCCGACGCTGAAACAAGGCCCTTGAGCGTGCGGCGGAGGACTCGGCGGCGCGGCGGCGCTTAGGGTTTCATGCGCACGGCCAGCCGGCGGCGAGCGGGCTGGAAAACCGGGCCGGAGCAGATTCGGCCCGAGAGGGTTTTTGAAAATAAAATCATTTTTCGATTTTAAATAATTCCAGGAATCCGAATAAAACCAAATAAATTCAAATAAATATCAAATAAATTCAGAAAAATCCCCAAAAATACAGAAAAATTCCTTGGAGCACAAGGAACCCAACTAAAACTGAAATTCTTTAATTTGATGAATAGTTTAGCCAAATTAAATCCTTTTATTATTTAGAAATTCAAATTAAGCTGGAGTTAATTCAAGAAAATGCAAATGGTTAAATTTTGAAATCCAACATTCCAAAACTCAAATTTTGGGATGTTACAAACCTCCCTTAAATGGAATCTCGACCAGAGATTCAGTGGCTAGGGAATAGGTGGGAAACTCGGACTTGAATCTTCTTCTCGCTCCCAAGTTGCTTCCTCTTACGAATGATGGCTCCATTGGACCTTGCAAAAGCGGATGATCTTGCTTCTCGTGATACGCTCTGCGATATCCAAAATTTTCACCGGTTGCTCCTTGTAGGTAAGATCCTCTTGCAAATCAATGGCTTCCATGACATCTGTTCCTCACACACGCAGCACTTCTTCAATTGCGATACATGGAACACATCATGGATTCCAAAGAAAAGATCGAGGCAATTCTAACTTGTAGGCAACCTCGCCTCTTCGTTCCAAGATTTTGAGCGGTCCCACATATCTAGGGCAAGCTTTCCTTTTACTTGAAATCTCTTAACTCCTTTGAGAGGGTAACTCGAGAGTAAACATAATCATTGGGCTCAAACTCAAATCTGCGACGATTATCTCGCATAACTCTTTATCCGCTTTGAGCTATCTTCAATCTGTCTCGAATTAGCGAACTTGCTCTTGGCTTCTTGCGATATGGCAGGACCAAACAATTGTCTTTCTCCGACTCCTTCCAGTTGAGAGGGTTCTGCACTTTCTTCCATATAAGGCTTCAAAAGGCGACATTTGCGGTGGCTTGATAACTATTGTTGTACTGAAAACTTCGGCGTAGGGCAAACACTTGTCCCACTTGACACCATAAGTTAAGGCACAAGCTCTTAACATATCCTCAAGAATCGATTCACACGCCACGGTCATCCATCGGTTTGAGGGTGATAAGCGATCTTGAATCGAGATGAGTTCCCATGGCTTCGTGCGGACTCGCCCAAAAGCGAGAGGTAAACCGGTTCCTCTATCGGACACTATCTTCTTAGGCACTCCGTGAAGACCGCGATCCTTGACATATATAACTCGCTAATTTATCTCACCGCATAGGTAGTCTTAAGCTGGAATGAAGTGAGCTACCTTAGTCAATCGATCCACTATTACCCGGATCGAGTCATAACTCGCTTGGGTTTTAGGAAATCCGTAATGAAATCCATACCAATTTCTTCCCACTTCCACTCTGGAATCTTCAATGGCTGCAGCAATCCTGCGGCCTCGATGCTCTGCCTTGACCTTCTCGCGGACATCACAAAGTGCAACATATTCGCAATCTCACGCTTCATACTAGGCCACCAATACCTTTCCTTGAGGTCTTGATACATCTTGGTACTTCGGGATGAATGGAGTATAAAGTCTCATGCGCTTCCTTGAGAATCAATTCCTTAAGCTCTTTACGATCCGTGCGCAAATCGCTTCTCATACCAAATAGTACCTTGTTCATCTTGAGAGAAACACGAGGCTTTTCCTTTCTTCATATTGCTCTTAATCTCCTTAATGTCGGCATCATCTACCTGTGCTTCTCGAATCTGATCTTCCAACGTAGGGCGTACTTCCAAGGTAGCTAAATACCCTTCTTGAACCAATTCCAAACTAAGCTTCTCAAATTCCTTATAGAGGGCTGGCTGACTTTCCCTAATCATCAGGGTGTTGCAGTAGCTCTTTCTACTCAAAGCATCGGCTACGACATTGGCCTTGCCTGGATGATAATGAATCCCAATGTCATAGTCCTTGATCAATTCCAACCATCTTCTTTGTCTCATATTGAGGTCAGCTTGGGTAAAAATATACTTCAAACTCTTGTGATCAGTATAAACTTCACAACGATTACCAATGAGATAGTGGCGCCAAATCTTTAAAGCATGCACTACATTTGCTAATTCCAAATCATGGGTAGGATAGTTGACTTCATGTGGCCTTAGTTGTCATGAAGCATACGCTACAACCTTCTTATCTTGCATTAGCACACAACCGAGTCCTTGTCGGGATGCATCACAAAATATCTCAAAATCCTTCCTATTATCCGGAATAAGCATCGCGCTTGTCAAACACTTCTTTAATTCTTGAAAACTTTGCTCACACTCTGATGTCCAAACAAATTTCTTCTCTTTCTTTAAAAGTTGAGTGGCGGTCTAGCTTTTCTAGAAAACCCTTCTATGAAACGGCGATAATATCTCGCCATTCCAAGAAAACTTGGTTGGGGTACAGTCTTGGGTGACTCCCAACTTAGCACATCTCGTACCTTTCGGGGTCAACAACGACTCCTTCTCCGATATGACATGTCCTAGGAAAGCAACTTCTTTCATCGAACTCACATTTACTAAACTTTGCATAAAGTGATTCTCTCTTAGCCGTTAAAATTTGGCGCAAGTGATCCTCATGTTCTTCCTCACTTTTGGAGTAGATTAGAATGTCATCAATGAAAACAACAACAAATTTATCCAATATTCCATGAATACTTTATTCATCAAGGTCATGAAGTAGGCGGGGGCATTGGTCAATCCAAAGGACATCACGGTATACTCATACCGCCCATACCGAGTAACAAAAGCTGTTTTGGGAATATCCTCTTGACGAATCTTCAAGCGGTGGTAACACGATCTTAAATCAATCTTCGAGAACACTCGGCTCCTGAAGTTGGTCAAACAAATCATCGATTCTTGGCGGAGGGTACTTATTCTTGATGGTGACCTCATTGAGTGGCGATAATCTACACACATTCTCGAGTTCCATCTTTCTTTTCAACTAGAAGAACTGGTGCTCCCATGGCGAAGAACTTGGTCGAACAAATCCTTGATCTTGCGGCTCTTTAATCTGTCTCTTTACTTGGCTAACTCATTAGCCGCATCCTATAGGGTCTCTTGGAAATGGGTGGTGTTCGGGCACTAGTTCTATCAAGAACTCTATATCTCGATCCGTGGCATCCTGGGCAACTCATCTCGAAACACATCGGAAATTCACCGGCGTGGCACATCTTCCAAGCTTATTCCTTTGGCACTACAAACTCTAATCCCTTGGATTGATCTGAATCGGCTTGAACTTTTAACTTGGTTCCATCTAGGTGGTTAGGGTGATCTCTCTATTCCCACAATCCAAAGCGCTTGGTTCTTGGAGAGCCAATCCATTCCTAGGATCACATCTAGGGACTTGGTGTCTAGGACAATAAGGTTGGCTAGAAATTCTACCCTCAATTAATATCTTAACCGGGCAGCCTTGGTTCGTACTCAAATCGAAACGTGAGATTGCACTAGTAAAGCAATCTTAAGAGGCATTGTCTTTAATTGATGATTTGCGGCAAAACTCAGAAACAAGCGAATCGTAGCTCGAATCAAACAAAACCATGGCGGATCTTTGAGTTGACTAGGAGCTTACCTAGTATGGCGTGCAGTGCGGTGGGCATCCTCGGTGGTGGCGTGATTCACGCGACCTCTTCCAAAGAGCGCGGAGTCTCGGTGGCTTGATTAGGAGTTTGGGGCACTCCACGTCCCGATCTGGCGGGGGTCTTGGTGGCGTAGATCCCAAATTAAAGCGGATGGTGTCACGACTTGCTTTCAGGGCAATTGTTGGCATAATGACCGAGTTCATGACGGTTGAAACAGTGACTCCTGCGGTGGATTCTTGTTCCTCCGAGGTGGAGTTCTTGTTGGTCTTGAGGTTGCGATTGCTGGAGGAGGTGGGCGAGTCTTTGATGCGAAGTCTGAATGTATTCGGAGGAGTGAAGCGGCGGTGTTGAGCATTTGTTACGACTCTCTGCTGGTGACTCGATGGGCTCCATGTCAGCATCATCTTTCTCTTCGGATTCTTCCAATTCCGACGAGATTCCTCAATAAGCATAGCTTTATCAACGGATCTTTGAAAATCTACATAGTCATTGCCAATGACTTGCACCTTTAGTCTGGATTGAGTCCACGCTTGAACTTTTTCGGACGAGCATCATGCGTAGCTACATCCTCCGGAGCGTAGCGGCGAGTTGAGTGAATTTATTAAGGTATTCACTCACTGACATCCCTTCTTGCTTAAGCTCCCGGAATTCATTCTTCTTCATTTCCACCTTTCCATCAGGAATATGAGAGTGGCGGAAAGCAGTGGAAAACTACGCCCAAGTGATAGTCCGAGGGTCATCATGGCAAGATCAGAGTTCTCCCACCATTCATGGCGGTGCCCTCCGGTGATGGCGGCATAGAGAACCTTCTCACGATTGGTGCACTGGGCAATTTCAAGCTTCTTCTCAATGGAGCGGATCCAATCATCGGCGTCCAATGGTTCTGAAGAGTTGGAGAAAGTTGGCGGACGAGTCCTCATAAATTCTGCTAGCTTGGGTGACGAGCTTGAGGAGGTGCAGCAGCAGCTTGGTTTTGCTGGTTCAGCAGTTGGCTAGAGCAAGCTGCGATGCAGTTCTGGCGATTCATCATGTTGTTCATGTTACGCATCATTGTATTCATTAATCGAGTCACAGCCGCTGAAAATGTCCCATGTTACAGTGCATCACGGTGGTGGTGGTGGTGCATTGGGGTTGGAGTTGGTGTTGGCACTGGCACTGGCATCCATTGGCGATCCACGACCGGCTCTAGAACGAGTGTCAACCATCGAGGTGCAGCGCAAGGGTTTGATAGGTAAGAGGAAAAAGCGATAGACAGTGGTAAGATCATCTAGGGAGAAGGTAATACCTGGGACAAAGGGCACAACCAAAAAGCTTCAAATTAAGGAGGCAAATAAAGCTTTTTCAATTAAAGGTATGGTTGTAACACGTGCTTGGGCAAGGTACAACATACCGGCACACAAGCAAAGAAAATCCTAGTATCGCGGACTAAGCGTAACTAAACCGAAAAGGTAACACATGCTCAAATACGTTGAGCACCAAAACCTAACTTATATGGTAGTCTTTTGGCATAACCTCGATGGCTTGATCATCATCGTCTTTTGTTGAATCCTTACGAAACTCGAGGCTTTGAGAAGTTTCATGAGATAAGGTCAATTTAAATTTCAAATCAAAGTTTTAGCAAAGGAGAGGAATAAGAACCTAAGAATAAGGCGAGAGAGACGAAAGCTATTAAGTACCAATTTTGTTGGTTTGATTTAGAAAATAATTTTGAAGACCATGCTAACTAGGATGGCGACCTACGATCGATATGGCTCGATACCATCTCTGTCGGGACCCGGATTTGCAAATCCAAACCCTCTGTATATCTTGCACTAGTCGGGATCACGCTAGTGCACACAGTGGAAACATAGATGAAATACCATTCCATACAACGAATTAATTAAGAAGAAGCAAATTATTATTAAATAAAGCAAGCGACCTTATGGTCAATGTTTACACCATTGTGCCTTAAGGGCTTAAGAAACAAATACTATTGCAAATGAAAAGATAACTTGAACCATTCGACATGCCACGGGCAATCGTGCGAGAACGCCTTCCTAATCCACGTAGTCTTCATAGAATTCCTCTTCATAAGATTCATTATCTCCTTGAAGAATCGATCAACAAGGGCATAAAGCCGTGAGTACAAAGGTACTCAGCAAGCCGTAGGGAATTGATGCAATATATTTATGCACGGCTTGACAAGGATGGCTATATAGTTTATTTTGCAGAAAGCAATAACTTGAATGGAAATACAATAAATAGATTGAAAGCATATTTATGAAAACATAAATAAATAACTGATAGATCAATGATAGACAACAAAACAACAGTGAACTCCCCGTTCACATCCCAACAATTCCACATTCCACATTTTATGAAACACTCTATACCCCGTGTGAAATTCCCGGGCTTTGTCCATGACCATGACGCCGCTATTCGAATAGTTTTACACTCTGCGGAGGTTGTACAACTTTACCCACAAGACATGAACATCTCTTTGTGCAAACGTTACTAACACACTTCCTTTGGTGTGTCGCAGAGATATCATGACAAAGCCTTTCCAATGCACAGTCTAAGCTCGGTCCTGCCCGCTAAGGTTTCGCCCATAAGGCCCCCTCTTGCGCCATGTGAATCTACCCGTCCATCCCGGAACCCACACCACCATTGGCAGTACTCAAGACTAGACATTACAAATTAATCAGCTAGGTCTGTCCCATTCCAGACATGTGGTAGTACGATTAGACCCAGTTCAATGGCGCACAAGATTAAGTCCTTAAGTTGTCTCAGGCAAGACATCCACATCCCAACGTGCTAGAAAGCACCCCCTTTACTGCACGATCACTTGCCCGAGGGAAAACAATTCGTTCAACCAAGACCAATGGCAAACCCGCCATGGTACAACAAATTTTACAACAAAGGCTAACGGCCACGATTCAATATCTCATTAAGTCAAGATTAACATTATTCAACATGTGACATGAATCCCAGCGTATATGTAAGCATGTCTAAGCATAGCTACGATAACCCAATGTTGGTATTATGATTATGTCCAACTAGTAATGTCCCAACCTAGGTTTAACAATGGATACATGGCATACAACGAATCAAGGTGGCATAATGTCAACTAGGCATACATCTACTCCCATTAAATAAACATTGATACGTAAATAGCATGCAAGTGTATAAAATAAATTACTTTGCAAACATAGGATCAATATGATCAAAGGTTACGACTTGCCTTGCTGATCTAGTCTTTGAATCTTGGTCTTGAAGTCTTCGTTTGCTCCCTCGAATTAGCGTCTCACCGAAAAAAAAAACGATGAAACCAAATAAATACAAAACAGAGACTCAAACAAGCTCAAAACTGAAAATAAATGGCTCTGGAAGATAGATCTTGATTTTAGAAAATTTTAGAAACTTGAATCGCCTCAATCGGAGTTCGTATGGCGAAGCGGGCCTCGAAAGATTAAATTCAGAGAAAATACAGAAAATCGAAAATCAGAATTTTGGATTTATTTTTGTACTGAAAAGGAATTTATTGCGCAACGCAGGCGTCACCGGTTCACGGTGGACAAGGTCCACGGCGCTACGCCAGTTCACCGCGCCCGGCGACGGCCGACGCCAGCATTGTGTGACGCTGGCAGTATGTGTATTGACGCGAGCGCCGAGCAAGCGGTGACGTCGGCGGCCACGCGGCTACATCGGCGAGAGGCGGATCGGATCGAAGCAGCCAAGGCGGTGGAGGCGTGGCGCGCATCGGGGCCTGCTGTGCCGGCGATCGGACGGGGCTGGGTTGGGCGAAGAACGGCGAGGTTTCACCGGAGGCGGGGAAGAAGAGCGAGGCCGGCGGAGGAGAGCGGATCGGCGCGCGGGAAAGCGGAACGGGAGAGGACGACGCGGGCAGCTCGGGGAGACCAACGCGGTGGCGGAGAGCACCGTGGCGAAGAAAAAACGGCGGAAGGCTTCGGATGAGGCGGCGTACTCCGCGGCTTCGTCGCGGGCGGCAGCGACAACTCGGGCAGCGGGAGGTAGGGCAAAAGGCGGCGCGCGAGGCGATCCTCGAAGTGTCTTGGTGGGCTTTATAGCCCTCGGGGCGTGCCCGACGCGAAACCGAGGCCTAGGCGTCTGTGGCGGCGGACTCGAGCGGCGGCGGCGGGCTAGGGTTCGCGGCGCCGCAGCCACGTGGCCGAGGCGGCGAAGTGGGAAAACCGGGCCGGAGCAGATTCGCCCGAGAGGTTTTTGAAAATAAAATCATTTTCGATTTTAAATAATTCCAGGAATCCGAATAAAACCAAATAAATTCAAATAAATATCAAATAAATTCAGAAAAATCCCCAAAAATACAGAAAAATTCCTTGGAGCACAAGGAACCCAACTAAAACTGAAATTCTTTAATTTGATGAATAGTTTAGCCAAATTAAATCCTTTTATTATTTAGAAATTCAAATTAAGCTGGAGTTAATTCAAGAAAATGCAAATGGTTAAATTTTGAAATCCAACATTCCAAAACTCAAATTTTGGGATGTTACAATGACCTACTACTGGGTCCTCTGCAACCACAGGGTCTGCACTCCCCTCCTGCTCCCACTCTCGCTCCTCGGGATCCTCCTCAGACTCTCCAACTGGCTCCTGAACTCCTCGAGCCACGCGCTCCAACTCGTCCTCGACCGCCTCCAGTGGCCTCTCCCGGCTGATGATCCCCGATGGTCAAGCACGGGTCACCTCAAGCTCCTGCTCTGCCACTCTGAGTGCCTCGTACACAGTCTCCAGCTCCTGGGTAGTCTCTCTCATATGATCCTCCTGGGCAAGGGCGAACTCTGCAAGGTGTACCGCGGTGGCACACTCGTTCTCCACGATCCGTCGGCGTCGGCATGCTTGAACGTCTGGGTGAAGTCGGAACACTGAGTCGTGAAGCTCGTCGGCGTAGTCGCGGCAGACACGGCGAAGAGCAAGTCGAGCGACCTCCTGAATTGCAACCTCGTACGAGAATCTTCTGGCAGAGATGTTGATTGGCCTGCTAGCATCTTCGTTCTCCCGAGCGTAGATAATCAGCTTGCAAATAAATCCTCGGTGTACACCATTAACTGACCAGCTGCCTCCTCGGTAAAGCGGACGATAGAAGCCTCCCAGCGTCTGAAGTACTCTCCACAGCTCCATGGTGTAGCCGCCAGTTGACTCCTCGAAGGTCGGAACGATCGGCATCTGCTCCACAAGAACTTTGAATAAGTTCTCCTCCCGAAATGGCAAGTAAAACGGTAAATTCAGCAAAGGCGAGAAGTAGAGAATGAGATGAGTCGAGAGTGTTTTATTAGTCAAGTTTAGATTTTCTTTTAGAAAATAGTTTGGACACACACAAGACACCTCCATACTATCTAGGGCCAAGACCTCACGGTCGGTATGCTCGATACCACCTCTGTAAGGACCGAATCCACCGATTCAACCCACCGTGTTTACCGCACTAGTCCGGGATCAACGCTAGTGCACACGACTTAACATTGGTACATATCACATCATACACAGCGATAATAGAATAATAGTTCATTTATTGATATAACTAAATGTATGATCTTATGACCAACTTACATTATTAAGCCACGCAGGCAAGACCGAAAATATAACTAATGATTAAGCGTGAAAATAGAAAACATAGATAGCTCATCACCACCACCACAGCAACCGACAAGGCTCGGACCCTAATGACTCGTGTCTTCCTGGACTTCATCTTCCAACACAGGTGTAGATTCCTCAACTGTTGATTATTGTTGTTTGGCAAGGGTGAGTACTTAAAGCACTCAACAAGTTGTGCACATAATGCAATTCTATGTATCTATATGTAAGGCTTATTCCAATGGATAGGCTATCATGGCTATTTTGCAATAAGCAGCATTTATGAACAAATACAATAAATAGATTGTAAAGAATGTAAAACAAATAGCAATAATAAATAACTTCAGTATTTCTCAAGTAAACCAAGTTTCCAAACCTAAGTCAAATTTCATCTTCCATATGGCATTCCGCCATCCCAACCATGTTGTCCAATTAATTAAGCTAACCCTTAATCAGTAATTCCGAGCATTGCTCAATACACATGAGCACGGCTATCCTAATAGTTTCACACTCTGCGGAGGTTATGCACTTTACCCACGTGATACAACCAAACACCACCAAGGCAGTGATTATAACAAAGCCTTTACAATGCTCTGCTTAACCGGATACTACCGCTAAGGTTTCAACACCGGTGGGACTGGTTACCACATCCAGGGCCCCCTCTTGCGCCATGTGAATTACTCCATAACTCGGGAACTCACACCACCACGATAGTACCAAAATTAAGACATTGCAAATTACTCAATTAGGTGGCCCATACGGACATGTGGTTGCATGATTGACTCAGTCAAAAGCTTGCAAGGTTAAGTCCTTAGTGTGATCAAGGCAAGACATCCACATACCATCGCCCATCGGGCCCACCTTGGCCTCCTCGCCTTGCCACTTGCCCCAATCTAAGTTATTATCACCCGCTTGATTACCAAGCACCACGTGCCATCAACAATTCAACATCGTTATGTGACATGACTCACCACAACAACTCAATCTCATCGTGTGATTCCACATGACACACAAGTTCATAACATTGTTCCATATTCCATTAATCAAAATTAATTATCAATGATTCGACACATGTGATGACGTGGCATGGCTAAGCAACTAATACTGAACTAATCCTCCAATGTCGATTATAATTATTAACCAACTATATTTAACCAATCTAGGTAGACAATGGATCATGGCATACAATGACAAGGTAGGGTGTAGATCAATCTGGTATATTAGCTAAACCCAATCTAATTTAAAACAATTGTATATTTGAAATATATGCAATAGGGTAAAACAAATATAGCAATTTTATAAACATGGGTTCAACATGATCAAAGCACAACTTGCCTTGGAATAGGTCCTGATCTGGTTCTGGAACTTGCTCTTGATTTCCTGGATCTTCCTTCGAAGCGTCACACAATTCAACGTCTACGCGTACCGAAGAAGAAAAGCAAATAATAACCAAAACAGAGAGCAACTGAACTCCAAAAATCAAATAAAATTCACCATTAAATAGATCTTAATTTTACAAATTTTTAGAAACTGGAATCACTCAAATCCGAGTTACGATGCAAAAGATATAGCCTTTTGAAGTTTGAAATAAATACTGAAATTGCAAAAATCAGAAAATCAGAATTAACAGATTTATTTTTATTCTAAAAAAACGATTTATGACGTCACGCTGGCGTCAGCCTGACCTGGACCAATCAGAGCATGACACGTGGCCCTGGTGCATAGACCTGGTCCACGGGACCTCCTCTGGTCCACCGTGAACCCGCCAGATGGCGCCTCGGTACCGCACCGACACGCTGCGTCTCGACCCGATTGGCGCAATACGCTCTCGCAGATGCACGACACGCGCGCGCATCTACGTCTTGATCGATCCAACGGTGATGAGATACTGCAACGCGCTCAATCTCCCCGTTCGCCGGGATCGGACGGTCACAAACTTACCCGAGACTAATGGCGATGCGACGGCGAAGAAGTCCATCGGAGACGAAGAAGAAGCTTCGGCGACGGCGTTTCGGCGCGTTCCCGGCGTGAAGAAGTAGATTGGTCGACGCGGCACACCCCGACGAGTCCAACTCCGAGATCAAAACGTCGAAAACCGACGAACCGGCGGCGATCCTTAGCACAAACCTCGGCGGCTGCAGTGCTTCAACTCCGACGAGCTCCCGGGCGCGCTCTATGACGATTCTCGCGAAACCCTTCCGACCAAAAGACGCGGCGCAAAAGGATGAACCTCGGGGCGCTACCCCCTCCTTTTATAGCCTCGGCACACGTGTTCAAACGGAAACCCTAGGTTTCCCCGGCGGCGAAGTCGTGTCGGCGGCGGACTCCGAGTCCTTCGCGGAGACGACAACCCTCAGCCACCCGATCCGCTACCAACGGCCCGGATCACTCCTGATACGATACGATCTGAACCGATCTTTCCAAATCCAACGGCGCAATCTTTATCCTTCCCGAATCGGTACGATGCGATCGGACCCGCCCGATCTTGATCTGACGATCGGGACGCGAGCACTGACGTGGCGATCTTGGAGCCACTTGATGGAAATCGAATGGTTACGAGCTAGGGTTTCTGGGAGATGGCCTTCGCGGGCCGACTTGGGCCATGCCTGCGAAGCCAGCGCGCCTGATGTTGAGCTCGGCCCAACACATTCACAAGACTTTTTAAAGATTTCTTATTTAAAATAATTCCAGAAATTCATTTTATTTATTTTAAAGGATAAAACTATTAGGAAAAATCCAAGAAAAATCTCAAAAATACTTTGAGACATTCTGGACTCAAATAAAATATTTTTGGCAAAACTTTATTTGGACTTTGCATAGATTTAAATAGATTTGAATAAAAGGCAATAAACTTGAAATAAGAATTAATTCAAATAAATCCAGAAAAATCCAAATAAATTCCAGAAAATCATAATTGCACTTTTAAGCAATAAAATAATATTTAAGCCAAATTTTTGGGATGTTACAAAAGCCCTAAAGGAAAAAAGTGAAATTTCAAGCGACTACAGTTTGTGATGGCCAGTTGATGGTTAACAGTGCAAAGGTTGTTAGCTTAGAGGATGTGATAGTTATTAGGGAGTACCCTAATGTGTTCCCTAAGGATTTGCCTGATATGCCGTCAAATCAAGATATTGTGTTTGTTATTGAATTAGTGCCTAGTACAGCACCAATAGCAAAAAGACCGTATCAGATTCCTACCAATGAGTTGGTTGAGATGAAGAAGCAGATAGAAGAGCTATTAGAAAAAGATTTTGTGAGATCTAGTTTGTCTCTGTGGGGCGCGTATGTTCTGTTCGTTAGAAAGAAAGACGGAAGTTTAAGGATGTGTATTGACTATTGTGCACTTAATGAAGTGACGATAAAGAATAAGTATCCGCTACCGAGGATCGATGATATAGTTAAGATGAGCTAGAGTTTTCTCTAAGATATATCTTTGAAACATTCCAATTTTTTGCATTTCTTGGATTTACTATGCATTTTATAATTTTGTGAATTTTCTAGAATTTATTTGAATTAAACCTTTTGTTAAAGTGTATTTAAAAATTTGAAAAGTTCAAAATAAAGTTTTATTGAAAATATTTTATTTGAGTCTCAAATGCCCTAAAATATTTTCCAGGATTTTTCTGGGATTTTTCAGGTATTTTTGCTATTTAATTTGGCCTTGTTTACTTTCTTGAATTATTTTTACTGGACAAAGCTTAGAAAATTGTAAGAAATATTTTTGGGCCGAAACCATATTGGGCTTGACCCAAGCCACCCTGTGCCATGCGTTGTAGCACGTTTGGCCCAAGTAAGGCAAACCATAGCCGCGTCAATCGTTGTCCATTGGATCTTGATCGAACAACTGATATGGAGCCGCGTAATCCTTGCACGAGAGTCGTTGGATTGCTGCCACATGCACGTCTCAGAACATGCCATGTCTCCTCAAGGTATCACAAACCATCGCATTTGTGATCTCCGTGTTAGTGTTATGCCCTTGAGGCAATCATTTAGATGATTGTAACATGACTATGTTTATGAATAATAATATGATTATTGGTCCAATGAATGTACATCATTGTATTGATCAACAAGTATGTGACTTGCTTATGAAGCTCTTTACTTATTGATGTAATTTGATAAATATCTCTGATCGGATATCATCGTATAGGACAACGATGAATAGATCAGCACATGTAGTGATCGATGATCATGCTTCATAGATCATGGGATATGGAGATATCATCTATACATTGTGGATGCATGTTGAAGAACATGGGTTAGATAGACCCGCAATGGGACACTGCGAGAATGTTACATTCTTATGTGTCATCAATGTATCTCATACATAGTAGATTTATGATCCTTAGACCTGAGATTGTCATATTCCCTACATGTGTAATAGTTTTCCTTGGGGTATTAAACACTACTTCCTAACCGGATAGTTATAAAGGTAGCTTTCATGTTTACTATAAAAAGTGTAGAGGGAAGTGAGCAGTCAAGATGGAATTTGCCACTCCAATGAAATGGAGATATATGACAAGGCCACTCGTGTGATATGATTAAGGAAGTGCATGGCCATGCCATGATTGAGGAGTCAATCACAACTTATTAATATATCACGGATATGAGAAATGGATTGAATCATCAAAGGATGACATGCTTCTCGCCTTGAGTTCAATCTTCATATACTTGGCAAAGGGATTATTACATGAGTATTTTTGATAGGTTCTGTCCGATTTGATCATAGTATGTTTGGAAGTTGGCATACTTTGCAAGGAGCCGCTACCAACTATTAGATTGAAAAAGAGTTTTCCGAATCCATGTCCAAACATACGTGAACCTGCAGGGTCACACACTTAATAGGCTGGGACACATTAATTTGGATTGGATCCGTAATTAATGGACCTCATGGGCTTAGCACACTGATAGGCCCTGGTTTAGGGTTTCATTTCGTGGCTATATAAGGAGTGGAGGAGAGTGGACGTAGGGTGTGCTTTCCTACATTCTAGAAGTGTTTCACCTGAAACCCTAGCCTCCTCCTCTCGCTGCCCCTACCGAGCGACCAGGTGCTTACACACCGATGTACGGCGTTCCATCCGTGGATGTGGGGACTACTGCGGTGACGCTGCTGCGACTGCGGTGTGGGAGGATGATCCACGGCGAGGCGAGGTCGATCCACTCCATCGACGCAATGACTGCGGCAAGGACGATCCACTACAACGACGCGTGAAGGATTCCGCAACTACGCGTCTAATGGTAATCTAATCTATGATCCCCTTCTTGTGAGTAGCTTTCTGGTTATGCGGTAGATTTTTTTTGTGCTAGCGTAGTATACCGAGTTCCTCTTCACTCCAGCGTGGCACAGAAGCCGAATCCTATTTATTGCACCGCATACCGCCCGATGCTCACATCTCGTGCTACGTGCTTTACCCTAGGTTTCGTCGCCCGAGCTGCTATCGTCATCATGATCGAACTCGCTGGAGTTTAGGAGGTCACCGCCATCTTTATTACCTCAGATTTACACCGCCGTTGAACCTTCACCGAAACTGAGGGCAGAGTTGGGTGCATCGCGTCGAGAAGTTCCAGTTCCGTTGAACCTTCATCTCCAGTAAAGCACCGTCGTGAGCCACGACCGACCTTCATCGGGTGTCCTCGGTCGTTCGATCTATCGTGAGTCGCTAGATGCGTGTCGTCTATCTCTCACCTCCGTCCGACGCTTGTCTGCATCATCATAAACCATCGTCGTCTGCATCATCGTAAAGATCATGCCACACTGCCCTTGTGTCCATGCGCCACGTGCACCCACCATCGCTAGTCTTCGTGGTGAATTGCGACCGTGGATCTGATGTCGACGATCAGGATCACGCCGTGTCGCGCCTGCATCAGCATCGTGTCATCACCTTGCGTGATCCCTGACATCATCATGTGCCGGTCAGACTTCTTGTAGACCGATTCCACCGTGAGCGTGCGCTGTTCTATGGACCAAGTCCATAGACTGAGCCCACTTGTCAGCCTCTATGTAGGTTTTTTAGATTTTCTTTTTTTTGGTAAATAGGTTTATGACGTTAGCATGACATCATAATTAGAATTTCCAGTACAAAAATAATTCGATCGAAACCAAAATCAGCCATGATTTCAGCATGACATCATAAATCCGTTATCTCAGTAGAAAAGTAATTTGATTAATTAGGATTTATTATTTTTCTTTTATTTAAAATTTTAGAGAGCATGTTCTCCCTCATACGAACTCTGATTGAGGTGATTCTAGTTTCTAAACATTTGTAAAATTAATCTTTATTTATTGGTGAATTTTATTTAATTTTTGGAGTTGTGTTTTGCTCTCTGTTTTTTGTATTTATTGCTTTACTTAATTGTTTCGCATAGACGTTCAAGAGCAAGGTCCAAAATAGGAGCTAGAGGATTTTGAAGGTAAGTTGTGCTTTGATCATGATATCATTTTATTAATTTCAAAATCAATCATGACTAATGGAATATGGAACATATTTATGAATCGGTGTGTCATGTGTTGTCACACAATAATGTTGAGTTGTTGATGGCATGTGTTGCACAAGAAATAATTAGGGTGGTAAATGATTTAGACTGGAGCAAGTGGCAAGAGGCTGTGAGCCGCGGTGGGCCTATGTGGCATTGGGTTGGTATGATGACATATGAGTGAAAGTGAGGTGATTCTATGAGTAAATAATTGGAAGTCTTGCCTCGGTCTTTTAAGGACTTAACCTTGCAAGCCATTAAACTGGGCTAATCATGCAACCACATGTCTGTTATGGGCCAGATATAGCTCAGTAAGCTACCGAGTCTTGAAATGGAATGCCTCAGGCGGAAGACCAAACTATGTGTGCGGTTAGAGGAAGGTGTGTGTGCAACGGTCTCACATCTTGAACAAGGATTGTTCCTAGTCCAACGATAAGTCCCTCCTATTCCTCTACTTTGTGTGAGGTGAGGAATAGTGAGTCAGGCTTATTGGGAGAGTCTATGTTCGGATAGAGTTTTTGAAAGGTTTTGTCATGATCTCTTTGCTACATACCTAAGGAAGTGTGTTATCGCGTGGCAATATGAGATGATAATCATGTCTTGTGGGTAAAGTGTATAACCTCTGCAGAGTGTAAGTCTATTCGGATAGACATGTCTCTGTTCTGGACAATGCTCGAGAATTTCAGTCAATGATTAGATTTTATGAAATAAAACTTGGGAAGGAGGCTGTGTGCTAATGGAAGGGATTAAATTTGATTAGGGTTGTGTGTCAGTTTATTCTTGAGAATACCTGAAATTTATTTATTATTGTTATTTGTTTTGCAATCTTTTCAATCTATTTATGGTACTCATATGCAAATGCTACTTTACTGCAAAATAACCCTGGTAGTCATTCATTTGGAATAAGCCTTACATATAATTATATTAGACTTGCAATTTGTGCACAACTTGTTGAATGCTTTATGTACTCACCCTTGCCACAACAACATCATTAGTTGAAGAGGAGTCTACACCTGCATTGGAGGAGAAGTACCAAGAGGAGGCAAATTTCTAGGGTGCGAATCTTGTCAGTTGTCTGTGGCATATTGATGGGTTTTTTCCTACAATGTTTTTGTTCCGTTGCTGTTTTATTTAATAGAGTTTAAGCCGTGTGTGGCATAATCATGCCAACTTGACCATAAGGTCATTCAATTAATGAAGTCTTTTATTATGTTTCTGCTGTGTATGATTGTCATATTTCATATATGTTACCACTGTGTGCACTATCGTGATCCTAGACTAGTGTGGTATACACAAAGGATCCTGATTTGCATATTCAGGTCTTGATAATGGCCCAAGCTGATGATGTTGCTATGTAAACAAGGTATATAGTAAACCCTAGTGAGCACCCTGTGCTCCTTGTTCTTGCACTCGAACATTACGGCACCATGGCCACAGATCTCCACGATCGATCTATCGCCGAACTTGACCAAGCCCTTCATGGCTTCATCGAGTAATGTGAGAATAGCCTTGAACCCTGTCATGTGATTGCTCATGCCTGTGTTAAGGTAGCACACATCATCGTCGGCATCGACTGGAAACACACTATAACATCCCAAAATTTGAGTTTTGGAATGTTGAATTCAAAAATAAACCATTCGCATTTTTCTTGAATTAATCCCAGCTTAATTTGAATTTTCTATTAATGAAGGGATTTAGTTTGACTAAACTATTCATCAAAATAAAGATTTTCAATTTTAGTTGGGTTCATTGTGCTCCAAGGAATTTTTTTGTATTTTTGGAGATTTTTCTGAATTTATTTGCTATTTATTTGAATTTATTTGCACTTATTCAAATTCCTGGATTTTTCTTAAATCGGAAAATGAATTTTTTAATTCCAAAAATTCCCTTGGGCCGTTTTTCCCCGAGTGGCCCATCTCCTTCCGGCCCGCTTGCCCCATCGACCCGTTTCCTCGGCCCAGCTCCGCTTTGCAGCCCGCGTCACGTCGGCCGTCCGATTCGCGCCACGTGTGCGGTCCGGATCGCTCCGCGTCGTCCCGCGAAACCCTAGCCGCCGCGCCGCTCGGAGTCCAGCCGCCGCACGCCGCCGTCCTCGGACTCCGGGTCGGCCACGCCTCCCGAGACCGCTATTTAAGGCGTCGCGCACCTCCCGAGGTTCCCCTCGCGTCGCCGCTTTTTTTGCCCTACCTCTCGCTGCTCGAGCTGCCGCCATCGCCGAGTTCTCGCTCGCCGTAGCTCCGCCGCTGAAGCCAAAGCTGTTTCCGCGTCGTCTCGCCGCTCCGGTGCCTCTCCGTCGCACCTGCGCGTCTCGTTGAGTTCACCGCATCGTCCTCTCCCAGATTCGCACCGAAACGAAGTCGCTCCGTCGATTTTCCACCGCTTGCCGTGTCGTCTTCCTCGTTGCCGGTGAGTTCGCACCGCCGCCTCGCCGTTGTTCCTCGCGGATGAATCCTAGCCGTCCGATCTCGCGCCATCGTCCCGGATAGCGCCGCGTCGCCGCTGCCCGAGCCCTTGCGTCCCCGTCTTTCAATCCCGTGCCGCCGTCAGATGCGCAATGCGTGGACGCCTGCATCACCCGCTGCGTCGGCCGCGCGTCGACCACTGCGCGCGTGTCGCCTGCGTCGTCGGCGTCATCGTGCCGGGTGCACGGTGAACCGGCGCAGTGCCGTGGACCGAGTCCACCAAAAGTCGGATGACGTCAGCGTTGTGCAATAAATCATTTTTCCCGTATAAAAATAAATCCGAAAATTCTGATTTTCTGATTTTCAGCATTTTCTCTGAATTTAATCTTTCGGAGGCCCGTTCCTTCTCATACGAACTCCGATTGAGGCGATTAAAGTTTCTAAATTTTTCTAAAATCAAGATCTATCTTCCAAAGCCATTTATTTTCAGTTTTGAGCTTGTTTGAGTCTCTGTTTGGTAATTATTTGGTTTCGTTGCTTTCTTTTCCGGTAGACGCTAATTCGAGGGAGCAAACGAAGACTTCGAAGACCAAGACTCAGCATTAGATCAGCAAGGCAAGTCGTAGCCCTGTGTATCAATGCTTACTTTATGGAAGTAGTTATTTACCTAGTTGACATTATGCCACCTTGATTATTGGGATGCCATGTATCCATTGTTAAATCTAGGTTGGGACATTACTAGTTGGACATAATCGTTATACCAACATTGGGTTACGTAGCTATGCTTAGACATGCTTAGTGGTACGAAGGGATTTCATGTCACATATTGAATAATGTTAATCTTGACTTAATGAGATATTGAATTGTGGCCATTAGCCACTGTTGTAAAATTTGTTGTACCATGGCGGGGTTTGCTATTGGTCTTGGTTGAACGGATTGTTTTCCCTTAGGCAAGTGATCGCACAGTAAAGGGGGTGCTTTCTAGCACATTGGGATGTGGATGTCTTGCCTGAGACAACTTAAGAACTTAATCTTGTGCGCCATTGAACTGGGCCTAACCGTACTACCACAAGCCTGGTATGGGACAGACCTAGCAGATTAATTTGCAATGTCTAGCCTTGAGTCTTGCCAGGTTGGTGGTGTGGGTTCGGGATGGGCGGAGTAGATTCGCAAGGCGCAAGAGGGGGCCCTAAGGGGCGAAACCTTAGCGGGCAGTACCAAGTTTAGACAGTGCATTGTAAAGGCTTTGTCATGATATCTCTGCGACACACCAAAGGAACTGTGTTAGTAACGTGTGCACAAAGAGGTGTTTATGTCTTGTGGGTAAAGTTGTACAACCTCTGCAGAGTGTAAAACTATTTGAATAGCCGCGTCTGCGGTCATGGACAAGCCCAGGAATTTCACGCAGGGTATAGAGTGTTTCATGAAATGTGGAATTGTTGGGATGTGAACGGGGAGTTCATTGTTGTTTTGGTTGTATACCATTGATGTACCAGTTATTCATTTATCTTTTCATAACTATGCTTTCAATCTGTTTATTGTTTTTCAATTCAAGTTATTGCTTTCTGCAAATGAACCATATGGCCATCCTTGTCAAGCCGTGCATGAATATATTGCATCAATTCCCTACGGCTTGCTGATTACTTTTTGTACATACGGCTTAATGCCCTTGTTGATGAGTTGCTGAAGGAGATAATGAGTATCATGAGGAGGAATTCTATGAACACTACGTGGATTAGGAAGGCATTCCCCAGACGATTGCCTGTGGTATGTCGAATGGCTCAAGTTATCTTTTTCGCTGCAATAGTTATTTGTTTCTTAAGCCCTTAAGGCATATTGGTGTAAACTTTGACTATAAGGTCGTTTGCTTTATTTAATAATAATTTGTTTCTTCTTAGTAAATTAGTTGTATGGAATGATATTTCATCTATGTTTACACTGTGTGCACTAGCGTGATCCTGGACTAGTACAGTATACACAGAGGGTTTTGGATTTGCAAATCCGGGTCCCGACAGAGATGGTATCAGAGCTATATCGACTGTAGGTCGCTATCCTAGTTAGCATGGTCTTCAAAATTATTTTCTAAATCAAACCAACAAATTGGTACTTAATAGTTTTCGTCTCCTCTCGTCATATTCTTAGGTTCTCATTCCTCTTCTTTGCTGAAACCTTGATTTGAAATTTAAATTGATCTTATCTCATGAAACTTCTCGAAGCCTCGAGTCTTCTGTAAAGAATCAACCAAGGAAGATGATGATCTAGCCGTCCAGAATTTGCCAAGAAGACTACCATATAAGATAGGTTTTTGGTGCTCAACGGTGTTTGAGCATGTTTTCCTTTTCAGTTTAGTTACGTTTAGTCTGCGTATACTAAGATTATCCTTGCTTATGTGCTAGTATGTTGTACACTTGCCCCAAGCACAGTGTTGCAACCATGCCTTTAGTTGAAAACTTTATTTGCCTCTTTAATTTGTAGCCTTTTCGGCTGTGTCCTTTTGTCCCTAGGTATTACCTTCTCCCCTAGATGATCTTACCACTTTTCCACTGCTTTTCCCTCTTACCTATCAAACCTTGTGCTACATCTCAGATGGTTGACACTCGTTCTGGAGCCGGTCGCAGTTCGCCCGTGGATGCCAGTGCCAGTGCCAACACCAACTCCAATCCCAATGCACCACCGCCACCACTGCGGTGTGGATCAAAACATGGGATATTTTACGCAGCTCGGACTCGGCTAATGAACACAATGATGCGAATATGAACAACATGATGAATCGTGAGAACTGCATGCGAGCTGCCTAGCAAATCTGTTGAACCAGCAGAACCAAGTTGCCGCTGCACCTCCTCAAGCTCGTCTCGAGTCCAAGCTAGCAGAATTTATGAGGACTCGCCCGCCAACTTTCTCCAACTCTTGAGAACCATTGGGCCAGACATTTGGATTCGCTCCATCGAGAAGAAGCTCGCAATTTCTCGGTTGCCGATCGTGAGAAGGTTCTCTCGCGCTCATCACCGGAGGGCACCGCCACTTGAATTGTGGGAGAACTCTGATGCCGCCCATGATGACCCTCGGACTATCACTTGGCGAGTTTTCCACCGCTTTCGCCACCGCCATATCCACGATGGAAAAGTGGAGATGAAGAAGAATGAGTTAGAGCTTAAGCAGAAGGGATGTCGGTGAGTGAATACCTCAATAAGTTCACTCAACTCGCTCGCTACGCACTGCAGGATGTAGCTACAGATGATGCTCGCGGAAAGAAGTTCAGCGTGGACTCAATCCGGACTAAAGGTGCAAGTTATTGGCAATGACTATGCAGATTTTCAGCACCTTGTAGATAAAGCTATGCTTATTGAGGAATCTCGCCGTGAATTGGAAGAATCCCGTAAGAGAAATGTAACATCCCAAAAATTTGCTTAAATACTATTTTATTGCTTAAATGTGCATTTATGATTTTCTGGAATTTATTTGGATTTTTTGGATTTATTTGAATTAAATTTGAAATCAAGTTTATTGCCTTTTATTCAAATCTATATAAATCTGTGCAAAGTTAAAATAAAGTTTTGCCAAAATATTTTATTTGAGTCAGAATGTCTCAAAATATTTTGAGAATTTTCTCGATTTTTCCGATTATTTATTTGTCTAAAAGTAATTAAAGGAATTTAGGAATTGTTTTAATTAATAAAACCGGAAGTTTGCGAGAATAAAGATAATGGGCGAGCCCAGATGTGCTGCGTCGGCCCGCTCGGAAGCAATCGCGCGCAGCCGTAGGAATTTGATCGAAGGTTGAAGGCGGCGAAACCTAATCAATCTCGTCGCGCCGATTTCGTTGATGGCTCGGATCGAGAAACGGTAGCGCGCATCGCGCCGTTCATCTCGCCACGTGGATGGCTACCGGTGTCGTCTTCGCGCGATCGCGTCGCCGCCACGCCGTCGAGTCCTCCGCCGAGGCGTTTGGTTTCGTGTTAAGCACGGACTTCTAGGCCTTTATAAGCCCAGCGGTACCGGCTTCGAGACCGCCGTCCTCTTGCGCTTCGGTTTGGTGGTGTGGTTTCGAGAGATCATCGTCGGCGAGATCTTGAAGCTCGCGGAGTTAGGCATAAAGCGCCGGTTTCGCTGGTTTTGGTCGTCGCCGGGCCGTCTTTTGTGGCGTTTGGAACCACATGTGCAACCCTCGCGTCGGGCGCGCCAGACCATCAATCAAGTCGCCGGGAGCCTCGCAATGTCGTACGAGAACCCGTCCCTAACTCCGGTAATGATCGCGCCGTGCCATTCTTTTGCGCCAAATAAGCTTCTTGTCCGTTGGATGCTCGTGAACCGTTAGATGGTCGCGCGTGTTGGATCGAGTAGCGCCCGCGTGTCGGTTCGTGGAAGCGGCGTGGACCGTCGGATCGAAGTGGAGGCATAGATCGCGCCGTCGCCGTAGCCAGCGGGATTGAGGCGTGTGGCGCTGCGGGTATCGGCGTCATGCGCGGGTTCACGGTGGACGGAGGAGGTCCGTGGGCCGGGTCCATACGCCGAGACACGTGTCAAGCTACGATTGGCTCGATCCGGTAGGCGTCGGCGGCGTCATGCTTGCGTCATAAATGTATTTTCAATTGGAAAAATAATCCGATTGGAAATTCTGTGATGATGACGTCATCATGAGGTCACGCTGACGTCATAAATCGGTTTTCAGTTTAAGAATAAATCTGTTAATTCCGAATTTCTAATTTCTGTATTTTCAGTATTTATTTCAAACTTCAAAGGCTATATCTTTTGCATCGTAACTTTCGGTTTGAGTGATTCAAATTTCTAAAAATTTGTAAAATTGAGATCTATTTAATGGTGAATTTTAATTGATTTTTGCAGTTCTTTTGATCTCTGTTTTGGTATTTATTTGCTTTTCTCCTTCGGTACGCGTAGACGTTGAATTGTGCGACGCTTGGAGGAAGATTCACAACTCAAGATCAAGTTCGAACTAGATCAGGACCTATTCCAAGGCAAGTTGTGCTTTGATCATGTTGAACCCATGTTTATAAAATTGGTATGTTTATTTTACCCTATTGCATATATTTCAAATATACAATTGTTTCAAATTAGATTGGGTTTAGCTAATATACAGATTGATTTATACCCTACCTTGTCATTGTATGCCATGATTCATTGTCACCCTAGATTGGTTGAATATAGTTGATTAATAATTATAATCAACATTGGAGGTTAGTCCGTATTAGTTGCTTAGCCATGCCACGTCATCACATGTGTCAGAATCATTGATAATTAATCTTGATTAATGGAATATGGAACAATGTTAAGAACTTGTGTGTCATGTGGAATCACACGATGAGATTGAGTTGTTGTGGTGAGTCATGTCATAGCGATGTTGAATTGTTGATGGCACGTGGTGCTTGGTAATCAACTGGGTGATAATAACTTAGATTGGGGCAAGTGACAAGGGGCTAGTATGCCAAGGTGGGCCCAATGGGCAGAGGGTATGTGGATGTCTTGCCCTGATCCCTCTAAGGACTTAACCTTGCAAGCCTTTGACCTGAGCCAATCATGCAACCACATGTTGTAATGGGACAGCCTAGCTGATTAATTTGTAATGTCTTAACTTGGTACTATCATTGGTGGTGTGAGTTCGAGTTATGGTGTAATTCACATGGCGCAAGAGGGGGCCCTGGTTGTGGTTTCGGACCCACGGTGTTGAAACCTTAACGGGTAATCTTGGATTAAGCGAGCATTGTAAAGGCTTTGTCATGATCTCTTCGCCGACACACCAAAGGAAGTGTGTTAATTGCATGGCACGAAGGGACGATCATGTCGTGTGGGTAAAGTGCATAACCTCTGCAGTGTGAAACTATTGAATAGCCGTGCTTTCATGGTAGTGAGCAATGCTCGGAATTCTGATTAAGGGTTAGCTTAATTAATTGGACAACTTGGTTGGGATGGCGGAATGCCATATGGAAGATGAAATTTGACTTAAGATTGGAAACTTGGTTTACTTGAGAAAAGTTGAATCTATCATTATTGTTATTTGTTTTACCGTCTTTACAATCTATTTATTGAATTTGTTCGTAAATCTTTGCTTTGTTGCAAAATAGCCATGATAGCTTATCCTTTGGAATAAGCCTTGCATATAGTTACATAGAATTGCATTACATTCACAACTTGTTGAGTGCTTTAAGTACTCACCCTTGCCAACAATAACCTCACAAGTTGAAGAGTCTACATCAATGCTGGAGGAAAGATTCGGGAGAGCGAATGTTTAGGGCGCAAGCCTTGTCGATTACTGTGGTATCTTGAGGGTTGTCTACGTTTTCATTCATTGCCGTTTAATATATTGTTCGACCTTGCGAGCATAGTCATGTAAGTGGACCATAAGGTCATTCAACTAGTAGTATGTATCATATGATGTCTTTCATAATATTTTAGCTATGTATGATTGTGATATTTACTTATGTTGAGCTTGTGTGCACTAAGCGTGATCTGGACTAGTGCGAGATACACAGAGGGTCCGGATTTGCATATTCGGGTCCGACAAGAAAGATGATGCGACATGGAGCCCATTAGAATCATCGTGATCGTAACCAATGCTCAACAGCCTGCTCGTTACACTCCTCCGAATGCATTCAGAACACCTGCACCAACACCTCGCCTAGCTCCTTCAGGAAATTGCAACCTCAGTACCAACAGCAATCCACCTCAAAGGACCGATAATCCAGTGCGAAGTCACATGTTTCAACCGGTCATGAACTTGGTCATTATGCCAACAATTGCCCCAGAAAGCAAGTTGTGACATCAGTTCGTTTCAACTTGGGATCTACGCCAGCCAAGACCCCGCACCAGGATCAGGACGTGGAATGCCCCAGACTCCTAACCAAGCCACCAGTACTCCGCCGCCTGCTGGAAGAGGCCGTGTGAATCACGTCACCACTGAGGACGCCCAGTCTGCACCAGACGTCATGCTAGGTAAGCTCCTAGTCAACTCAGCATCTGCCATGGTATTGTTTGATTCTGGAGCTACGCATTCGTTTGTTTCTCGGAGTTTGGCTGCAAATCATCAGTTAAAGACAATGCCTCTTAAGACTATTTTATTAGTGCAATCACAGTTACGATTTGAGTGCAGACCAAGGCTGCCCGAGTTAAGATATTAATTGGAGGGTAGAATTTCTAGCCAACCTTATTGTCCTAGACACCAAGTCCTAGATGTGATACTAGGAATGGATTGGCTCTCCAAGAACCAAGCGATTTTGGATTGTGGGAATAGAGATCACTTTAACCGATCCAGATGGGGCCAAGTTAAAGTTCAAGCCACTTTAGATCGGTCAGAAGGATAAAAGTTTGCGTGCTAAAGGAATAAGTTTGGAAGATGTGCGATCGCGTGAATTTCTGATGTGTTTAGGATGAGTTGCACAGGATGCCATCGGACCGAGATATAGAGTTCTTGATAGAACTAGTTCTGGAACACCACCCATTTCCAAGAGACCTTATAGGATGCTGCTAATGAGTTAGCCAAGTAAAGAGACAGATTAAAGAGCTACAAGATCAAGGTTTTGTTCGACCAAGTTCTACACCATGGGGAGCGCTAGTTCTTTTGGTTGAAAAGAAAGATGGAACTCAGAGAATGTGTGTAGATTATAGCTCACTCAATGAGGTCACCATCAAGAATAAGTACCCTTTGCCGAGAATCGATGATTTGTTTGACCAACTTCAAGGAGCTGGAGTGTTCTCGAAGATTGATCTGAGATCAGGATATCACCAGTTGAAGATTCGTCAAGAGGATATACCCAAAACAGCTTTTGCTACTCGGTATGGATAGTATGAGTATACCGTGATGTCTTTTGGATTGACCAATGCCCCTGCCTACTTCATGACCTTGATGAATAAGGTATTCATGGAATATTTGGATAAGTTTGTTGTTGTTTTCATTGATGACATTCTGATCTACTCCAAAAGTGAGGAAGAACATGAGGATCACTTGCGCCAAGTTTTAATGAAGCTAAGAGAAAACCAGCTTTATGCAAAGTTCTGTAAATGTGAGTTCTGGATGAAAGAAGTTGCTTTCCTAGGACATGTTATATCAGCAGAAGGAGTCGCTGTTGACCCTAGAAAGGTACAAGATGTGCTAAGTTGGGAGTCACCCAAGACGGTACCCCAAATCCGAAGTTTTCTGGGAATGGCGGGATATTATCGCCGTTTCATAGAAGGGTTTTCTAGAAAAGCTAGACCGCTCACTCAACTCTTAAAGAATGAGAAGAAATTTGTTTGGACACCAGAGTGCGAGCAAAGTTTTCAAGAACTAAAGAAGTGTTTGACAACTGCCCCAGTGCTTATCCTGCCAGATAATAGGAAGGATTTTGAGATATTCTGTGATGCATCCCGACAAGGACTCGTTGTGTGCTAATGCAAGATAAGAAGGTTGTAGCATATGCTTCGCGACAACTAAGGCCACATGAAGTTAACTACCCTACCCATGATTTGGAATTGGCAGCCGTAGTGCATGCTTTAAAGATTTGGCGTCACTATCTCATTGGAAATCGTTGTGAGGTTTACACTGATCACAAGAGTTTGAAGTATATCTTTACGCAAGCCGATCTCAATATGAGACAAAGAAGATGGTTGGAATTGATCAAGGACTATGACATTGGGATTCATTATCATCCAGGCAAAGCCAATGTCGTAGCCGATGCTTTGAGTAGAAAGAGCTCTTGCAATACTTTGATGATTAAGGAAAGTCACCACCCTTTATAGGAATTTGAAGCTTAGTTTGGAATTGGTTTAGGAAGGTTATTTAGCTACTTTGGAAGTCGCCCTCGTTGGAAGATCAGTTAGAAGCACGCAGCGGATGTTGCGATATCAAGGAGATTAAGAGCAATATGAAGAAAGGAAAAGCCTCAGGTTTCACCGAAGATGAACAAGGTACTATTTGGTATGAGAAGCGTATTTGTGTACCAGATCAGAAAGAGCTTAAGGAGTTGATTCTCAAAGAAGCGCATGAGACTTTATACTCCATTCATCCTGGAAGTACCAAGATGTATCAAGACCTCAAGGAAAGGTATTGGTGGCCTAGCATGAAGCGTGAGATTACAGAGTATGTTGCCCTTTGTGATGTCTACCAGAAGGTCAAGGCAGAACATCAGAGGCCAGCGGGATTGCTGTAGGCATTGAAGATTCCAGAGTGGAAGTGGGAAGAAATTGGTATGGATTTCATAACCGGATTTCCTAAGACCCAAGCAGGTTATGACTCGATCTGGGTAATAGTGGATCGATTGACTAAGGTAGCTCACTTCATTCCAGATTAAGACTACCTATGCGGGAGATAAATTAGCGAAATTATATATGTCAAGGATCGTTAGTCTTCACGAGTGCCTAAGAAGATAGTGTATGATAGAGGAACCCGGTTTACCTCGTTTTGGCGAGTGCTGCATGAAGCCATGGGAACTCATCTCAGGTTCAGTACTGCCTATCACCCTCAAACCGATGGACAGACTGAGCGTGTGAATCAGATTCTTGAGGATATGTTAAGGGCTTGTGCCTTAACTTATGGTGCAAAGTGGGATAAGTGTTTGCCCTATGCCGAGTTTTCGTACAACAATAGTTATCAAGCCAGTGTGCAAATATCGTCTTTTGAAGCCTTATATGGAAGAAAGTGCAGAACCCCTCTCAACTGGAAGGAGTCTGGAGAAAGACAATTGTTTGGCCTTGCCATACTACAAGAAGCCGAAGAGCAATTCCAATTAATTTGAGACCGTTTAAAGATTGCCCAAAGAAGACAGAAGAGTTATGGAGATAATCGTCGCAGAGATTTGAGTTTCGAGCCCAATGATTATGTTTATCTCAGAGTCACCCCTCTCAAAGGAGTTAAGAGATTTCAAGTAAAAGGAAAGCTTGCCCCTAGATATGTGGGACCGTTCAAAATCTTGGAGCGAAGAGCGAGGTTGCCTACAAGTTAGAATTGCCTCGATCTTTTGGAATCCATGATGTGTTCCATGTATCGCAGATTGAAGAAATGCTGCGTGTGCGGAGGAATAGATGCCATTGGAAGCCATTGATTTGCGGGAGGATCTTACCTACAAGGAGCAACGGTGAAAATTTTGGATATAGCAGAGCGTACCACGAGGAGCAAGATCATCCGTTTTTGCAAGGTCCATTGGAGCAATCATTCAGAAGAGGAAGCAACTTGGGAGCGCAAAGAGGATCTGAAGTCCGAGTTTCCCCACCTATTCCCTAGCCGCCAGAATCTCGGGGTCGAGATTCCATTTAAGGGGGGAGGTTTGTAACATCCCAAAATTTGAGTTTTGGAATGTTGAATTCAAAAATAAACCATTCGCATTTTTTCTTGAATTAATCCCAGCTTAATTTAATTTTTTTTTTTTGGAGATTTTCTGAATTTATTTGCTATTTATTTGAATTTATTTGCACTTATTCGAATTACTGGATTTTTCTTAAATCGAAAAATGAATTTTTTAATTCCAAAAATTCCCATGGGCCGTTTTTCCCCGCGTGGCCCCTCTCCTTTCGGGCCGCTTGGCCCATCGGCCCGTTTCCTTGGCCCAGCTCCGCTGTGCAGCCCGCGTCGCGTCGGTCGTCTGATTCGCGCCACGTGTGCGGTCCGGATCGCTCCGCGTCAACCCGTGAAACCCTAGCCGCCGCGTTGCTCGGAGTCCTGCCGCCGCACGCCGCCGTCCTCGGACTCCAGGTAGGGCATGCCTCCCGAGACCGCTATTTAAGGCGCCGCGCTCCTCCCGAGGTTCCCCTCGCGCCGCCGCTTCTTTTGCCCTACCTCTCGCTGCCCGAGCCGCCCTCATCGTCGAGTTCTCGCTCGCCGTAGCTCCGCCGCCGCGGCCTAAGCTTTTTCCCCGTCGTCTTCCTGCTCCGGTGCCTCTTCGCCGCACCCGCGCGTCTCATTGAGTTCACCGCATCATCCTCTCCCAGATCCGCACAGAACCGAATTCGCTCCGTCGATTTTCCACCGCTTGCCGTGTCGTCTTCCTTGTTGCCCGTGAGTTCGCGTCGCCGCCTCGCCGTTATTCCTCACCGATGAATCCTGGCCGTCCGATCTCGCACCATCATCCCGGATTGCGCCGCGTCGCCGCTGCCCGAGCCCTTGTGTCCCGCCGCTCGATCCCATGCGCCGTCGGATGCGCGCGCGCGTGGATGCTGCATCACCCGCTGCGTCGGCCATCAACCCTACGCTGCGTGTCGCCTCATCATTGGCGCGCCATCTGCCTGGGTGCCACGGTGAACAGCCAAGATCTGTGGACCGAGTCCACCAAAAAGTCGGATAGCGTCGTTGCGCAATAAATCATTTTTCCCGTACAAAAATATATTCGAAAATTCCAATTTTCTGATTTTCAGCATTTTCTCTGAATTTAATCTTTCGGATGCTCGTTCGTTCTCATACGAACTCCGATTGAGGCGATTCAAGTTTCTAAATATTTCTAAAATCAAGATCTATCTTCTAGAGCCATTTATTTTCTGTTTTGAGCTTTTTTGAGTCTCTGTTTGGTATTTATTTGGTTTCGTTGCTTTTTTTTCCTGAGCGCTAATTTCGAGGAAGCGAACGAATACTTGAAGACCAAGACTCAAAGATTAGATCGACAAGGCAAGTCGTAGCCCTTGACCATATTGATCCTATGTTTACAAATGTACTTTACTTTTATACAATTGCATGCTACTTGTTTATCAATGCTTACTTTATGGAAGTAGTTATTTGCCTAGTTGACATTATGCCACCTTGATTATTGGGATGCCATGTATCCATTGTTAAACCTAGGTTGGGACATTACTAGTTGGACATAATCATTATACCAACATTGGGTTACGTAGCTATGCTTAGACATACTTAGTGGTACGAATGGATTTCATGTCACATATTGAATAATTGATGAAACAAGTTGCTTAGTGGTACGAAGCAAACGACCTCAAGTTATCTTTTCCGCTGCAATAGTTATTTGTTTCTTAAGCCCTTAAGGCATTTTGGTGTAAATTTTGACCATAAGGTCGTTTGCTTTATTTAATAATAATTTGCTTCTTCTTAGTTAATTAGTTGTATGGAATGATATTTCATCTATGTTTACACTGTGTGCACTAGCGTGATCCTAGACTAGTGCAGTATACACAGAGAGTTTCGGATTTGCAAATCCGGGTCCTAACACACACACTCCTTGTTTACGGACACCGTCTGCATCTCGTCGTGGGATGCGTCATACTTTTGGCTCAGAAGAAGAACAGTTTGCTCCTCATCTTCCTACGTTGGGTGCACCTCTTTGCGGTGGTCACACTGTGGCTTGCGGCACTCCTTTGCCTAGTGGTCATAGATGCCACAGTTCTGGCACTTGCCCTTCCCAACAGGCTTTCCACTAGGAGTGTTGTCGTTGCGATTCACATTGCCACACACACGGTGCCGTTCCTGTTGTCGCCACTCGTCTCTCTACCGGAGGAGGTCTCGCTTTTGCTCCCTCTGTTTCATGTGCGCGAGCCATTCCTCTTGATGAGAAGAAGGCTCCACGAGTCACCACCGAGGTCATAGCACTCCTTAATGGCTAGTAGCTAGCTGGTGAGCTCCTCAATTGACATCGTCTTAAGATCCACCAGTGTCTCAATAGAAATGGCAACTTGTGTGTACACAGGTGGAACAACTCAAAGGAATTTTTACTACCTTCTCATCGCTCGGATCATCGTCGAGCAACTACGGTCATTGACTAGCCCGTGAGCCGCATCGTGAAGTCCTTGATGGACTCACCATCAATGAACTTGATAGACTCAAAGTTAGCACGCAACCTGCGCTTTAGCCTCGCTGCGTGCTCGACTCCCATCCTCATGGTATCTCATGCCTCCTTGGTAGTATCCGGAACATCTCCAGTGGCATGGCTCGGAGTATGGTAGATAGGGCTAGCCTATTGTTGTGGTGTTCGGCTGTCCCGGGGTCGATCACCTGCCACAGGACCTACGCCTATAGATTGACACGCATAAGTAGCACCCAGTCCACGTAATTGGTGTTTGTCAACATGGGGTAGATGTGAAGGAGAACAGGTAGGCTACTCTTGCATAAAATGAAAATTTTCTACCACATAAATAAGGAACCACTACAAGTTATAGATCACAAAATTACCACTAGATGCGTAGACCCATAGTGAAAGTTGAGTCGATGTAGCACGTTCGTGCGGTTGTAGTCATACTAGCCTCGCATCTCCTTCAACAACACCTTGTGGCCGTCATAGGTTGCAGATCATCCTAGCGTTAAAGCGTCGCAGCAATGCCTCCAAGGCATCCACACATACGGGGCAAGAACGTCACACGCTGGAGTGCTAGCGCCGGCTGCGCGGTTTTAGGCGAAGGAGGTGTGGTGGCTAGGGTTTTGGGAATTTTGAATTCCTATGGTGTCTCTTAACCCTAAAGCAACCACGCCTTCCCTTTATATAGATGTCCCACAAATGCTCTTTCTACGTTATAGGCCATTAGTTACTCAAAGCCCATCAGAATTTGGATCATCATCCGAATTAAGTCCCAACCCTTTAAGCGTGCGACCCTATAGGTTCACGTATACTTGGATATGACCCAAGTACTCTTACTCAACCATTAATCAGTAGCAGTCTCTAGCAAGACATGTTGACTCCTGAGTATATGTAAAGATCACATCTGATGAGCCTTAACAATGCTTAGTTATATGCATTTCCCTTTACCTCATGATATCGGTTAAACTCAAGGCGAGTATGTGCCATCCTTGTTTAAATAGCTCAACTACTCTTTCTCAATTAAGTGACTCATAATCCCTAACTACAGTTAGCTCTTTAACCACAAGTAGCATGGCCATGCATTTCTGGAATCCGATCACATGAGTGTCAATATTATTGGTTTGATATCTCCATATCCATGACCCGTGAAATATGGTCATCAACCAATACATATGCTAGTCTATTCATATGTGTCCTCATATGTTTTTCGATTAGGGATCACTTTAGAATAATCATCAAAAGTCATATATAGAGTTTCACAAACAAGTCACATACTTGCTTATATATAATAATGACATTATTCAAGGATCAAGATAATAAATCATGCACAAAGGAAATATAATCATCTCTATGATTGCCTCTAGGTATATCTCCAACAGTCTCCCACTTGTACTAGAATCAATCATTTAAGTATCTAATACCCATAGCTCTTGTGCGCACCTCATTCTTTGGCTGTGTCAGAGGCTTTGTCAACGGATCAGCAACATTTGAATTCGTGTGCACTTTGCATATCTTTACATCTCCTCTATCCACGACCTCACGAATAAGATTATAGCGCCTGAGTATGTGCTTGGACTTTTGATGGGACCTTGGCTCCTTAGCGTGTGCAATAGCTCCAATATTATCACAAAAGAGATTCATTGGGCTGTAAGCACTTAGAACCACACCAAATTTAAAAATGAATTTCGTTATCCAAACACCCTCCTTTGCAGCTTCATAAGCAGCAATGTACTTGGCCTTTGTCGTAGAATTAGCAACAGTGTCGTTTTTGGAACTTGTCCAACTCACTGCCCCTCCATTCAAAATGTATACAAATCTAGATTGCAAATGACAATCATCCTTATCGGTTTGGAAGCTTGCATTGGTGTAACCATTTACAATGAGCTCTTCCTCACCTCCATAAACTAGGAACACACATCCTTAGTTCTTCTCAAGTACTTAAGAATGTTTTTAACAGCTATCCAGTGACCCTCACCTCGATCAGACTAGTACCTGCTCGTAACATGACGTACATGATAGATCCAATGGCCAAAGTGTATGGAATCTTACTGATACGGTCTTGCTCATTAGTAGTCTAAGGACAGTGAGTCTTGCTAAGACTTATTCCATGCGACATAGGCAAAAACCACTTCTTGGCATCCTACATGTTGAACCGATTCAACACCTTGTTGATGTAAGTACTCTGGATTAATCCAATTAGCATTTTCTCTGCATCTCTATAGATCTTTATGCCCAGGATATATGCTTCTTCTCCTAAATCCTTCATAGAAAAACTAGTTTTCAGTGAGGCCTTAACGAATTCCAACATAAGAATGTTATTCCCAATCAATAATATGTCATCCACATACAAGATCAGAATTACAAGTGCGCTCACACTAACCTTCTTGTAAACACAACGTTCTTCTACGTTCTTGATGAAGCTAAACCCTTTGACTACCTCATCAAAACAAATATTCCAACTATGAGATGCTTACTTCAACCCATAAATATATTTCTAAAGTTTGTATATTTTACTAGAATTCCTTGGATTGACAAAACCCTCAGGTTGTGTCACGTACACATCCTCACTTAGGTTTTCATTAAGGAAAGACGTTTTGACATTCATTTACCATATCTCATAATCCAAATATGTAGAAATAGCTAGAATGATATGTATAGATGTAAGCATCGCTACTGCTGAGAAAGTATCATCATAGTCAACCCCTTGAACTTGTCAAAACCCCATTGCAACAATTCAAGCTTTATAGATGTGAACATTTCCATCCATATCAATATTTTTCTTATATGCCCATTTGCATTCGATGGTTTTTATACCATCAGGCGGATAGAATAGGTTCCAAACCTGATTGTCACCCATGAATTCTATCTCAGATCTCATGGCTCCAAACCATTTATCAAAGTCTGAGCCCATCATCGCTTCCTTATAAGTTGTAGGCTCATAGCTCTCCAACAACAATATATCACGCGAATCTTGGTGGTACCTTGTGTGGCTGTTAGGCCTATGTGGCATTAGTGTCTCCTCGACAGGGTCCCTCCAAGCTGCAGTTTTCTCGGCCACGGGCTCCTTAACCAGATTCTCCATGACAGGGGAGTCTCCGATCAATTCCTCCCTGAGTGGAGTTTCTCCAACTTCTTTGAGTTGCACTATTCTTCCACTTGCCATTCGCGAGAGAAACTCTTTCTCTAGAAAGACGCAATTTCGAGTGACAACACTTTGCCCTCTTCTCGATTGTAGAAGTAATACCCTAATGTTTCCCTAGGATATACCACGTAAAAGCATTTATCTGATTTGGGTTTGAGTTTTTCGGACGTCTGACGTTTAATATAAACATCACAACCCCAAATTTTTTGAAAACACAAACTGAGACTCTTCCTAGTCCACATCTTATATGGTGTCTTATCTACAGATTTAGATGGTACCCTATTTAGAGTGAAAGTTGTAGTTTCTATAGCATAACCCCAAAAAGAAAGTGGTAAATTTGACTAACTCATCATTGACCGAACCATATCTGACTAGGTCTGATTACGCAACTCAGACACCCCTATCCTTTGAGGAATGCCTGGAGACGTAAGTTGTGGAACAATTCCACAACTCTTTATATGATCATTAAACTCATGGCTCAAATATTTGCCTCTACGATCAGATCATAGAAACTTGATTTTCTTGCCACGTTGATTACGTACTTCATTCTAGAATTCCTAAACTTTTCAAAAGTTTTTGATTTGTGCCTCATTAAGTAGACATTACCGTATCTACTATAGTCATCGAGAAAAGTAATGAAGTATTGAAAATCCCAATAAAAAATGAAATCTTGAAAACCACATCTAACTATCATACTCATTGGTCCACATACATCAATATATATGAGTTTCAATAAGCCAGATGTCCTCTTACAAGGCCTAGTGAAAGGTGTCTTGGTCATCTTACCAAGTAGACAAGACTCACACATTTCAAATGATTCAAAATCAAATGATTTTAGAAGACCATCTGTATGGAGCTTCATCATGCATTTCTGACTAATATGACCCAAGCAACAATGTTAAAAGTAAGTGGGATTCAGATCATTAGGCCGAAGCATCTTAGCATCAATATTATAGAAAAGTGTATCATCAAGATTTAAAATAAACAACCCCATTCATAACGGGAGCATAGCCATAAAATATCTTCTTCAAAATTATAAAACAATTATTGTCCTCAATAATGAATTTACAACCCTTTTCCAACAAACATGAGGCAGAGACAATGTTTCTACTTAATGCTGGAACACAATAAAAATTATCTAATTCGATAATAAATCCTGAAGGTAAATGTAGTGGCAAGGTCCTGACAGCCAATGCGGCAACCCTTGCTTTATTTCTGACACGGAAATCAATCTCGCCTCTTGCATCTCTCCTACTCCTTATTAACCCCTGCATCAAATTTCAAATATGAGCAACCGATCCGATATCAAATACCCAAGAGTTAATAGGAGAATTAGAAAGAAATACATCTATAACATTAATACCCAAAGTGGATGGCTTGGCTCTACCATCCCTTTTCAGATCTGCTAGGTACATTTTGCAATTCCTCTTCCAATAGCCTGGCTCCTTGCAGTAGAAGCATTCACTCTGTAAAGTAGGGCCAAACTTGGGCTTAGGCTTAGCCTTGTTGCTGAGAATCTTATCCAAAGGTTTAGCCTTGCATTTTCCTTTAGTCTTAGCCTTCTTCTTGAAGCTTGTACTTTTCTACACCATCATCACATAACTTGTGCTTTTCGTAATGCTATCCTCTACTATCTTGAGTATCATATGTTGCTTAGTGAGATTCTTGTCCATACCATTCATATGAAAAGTCATATTGAATTGCCCGAAGCTCGGGGGGAGTGATGCAAGAATCAAGTCAGTAGCAAACTCTTGGCTAAGGGGAAAACCAAGTTTTTCTAAGCTCTGTATGTAACCAACCATCTTGATTACATGAGCGCTCACCAGACTACCCTCGGCTAGATTACATCCAAACAAGGACTTTGAGATCTCATATCTCTCAGTCCTAGCCTGAGTCTCAACATGCCCTTGAGCGCCACGATCATATTGTAGGCCTCTATGTTCTCAAACTGCTTCTGAAGGTCTAAGTTATAGCACCAAGCATGAGACAGCTAACATCGAGGGACTCATCACATGCCTTTTTGTAAGCGGCTTTAACAACATTAGCACCATTCTCAGCAAGCACATCTAAAATTGGTTACTCTAGAACATGTTCCTTTTTATCTTGCTGCGAACAATTCTCGAGTTCTGAGGACCAATCTACAAAGTTCATTCCATTAAGTTTTCCTTTTTAATTATCGAACGTAAAGCAAAACTAGAAGTGGGTGTAGTAGCAGTTGGTGCCATGATCTAAGACAGAAAATATATGCAAAAATTGAGACAAAACATTCATGAAAAGTAACTTGTATTAACTAATTTAATAAAGATACTTTTACTATATTACATATCCTTCTTATGATACTTAGTGATTCAAGACCCACAATTAATTAGTCTACTAGTGAGCTTTAGTGTCACTGCTAGAAGGCTAATGAATTTGGTAAGCAACCATTTGCAAATCATATCTCTATATGACTATTGTCGTTGGGTGGCATCTCTATGCCCTGGGCCTAACCCTATGCGTTAAGGTTCATGGCTGTGATGATGACCTTGTCAAGTGTAACCAATGCTATGCATGTGAGTGTTTGACACAAACCCATCTAATCAAGGAAAGTTAATTGTGAGGGCATTAGTTTTCCTTAATATTATGTGAGGGATCTTTACTTCTACCATGTTAAAAGCATTCGGAACAACTATATAATATGCATAGAAATGAATAAACAGGAACATAAAAGTAATCACGAGTGTAGAAACATCACAAGTTGACACGCAGACCATTTATACAAATATAAACAGCCTTGAGCTGCAATCAAGTATGACATGCAGGCATGAAAATTACCAACATGCATCATATACACAAGGGCCAAACTTTTCACAAAAATCTCAGTAAAACAAATTATGCATAGAATCGCATTCTACCGAATAGTATGAACTCGCAATGTAGTATAAGGCACTTTACACATATGGGCTGGGTTCAAAGGGGCAGCGCCCCTCACGGGTCGAGGGCAAAGCTCTTCTGGGTTCGGGCAGTGCCTGAAACCTCTTTACGACCACATATCAAATCCATGAATCTAGCCATGGAAATCCCTTTAGATTAATCATATTAAACCTATTTCTAACCACAGATCCATTTCGATCAATCCTATTGATCTTCGCATGCTTCATGTGGGTTTACGTTTCACGGTCTACATCGATGGCAGAAATCGACTGGTAGGGGTAAGGGATGATATGGGCTGTAACATCCTAATTCTTGCATTTCTTGAATTTAATATGCATTTTATATTTTTATGAATTTTCTCGAATTCATTTAATTTAATTTACATTATTTGATTTATGGCTTATTTATAAAGCTGTTTGGAAAATATGAAAGGTTTAAATAAAATTTTGTTGGAAATAATTTATTTAAGTTCCAAATGCATTAAAATATTTTTTAGAATTTTTATAGAATTGTTCTGATATTTTACTAGTTTATTTGGCTTATTCTATTTTCTAACAATTATTTTATTCAGAAAAGATTTAAAATGCGAATGAATAGTTCTGGGGCGAGCCCAGTGGACTCGGCCCATTTTCCCTCCACGCCGCCAGCCCATCCTAGCCCGTTTTGACCGAAACCCTAACCCTAAGTTTGTCGACCATTGGATCTTGATCCAACGCACATGTTTTCTCCGCATCGCTGGCGCGTGTGGGCCGTCAGATCTCTTCCGCGTGGACTTTCGCGATGCCACCACGTCACCTGTTCGAGCCGCTACCGAATTCCGCTGCTGTATCCGAGCGAACCTCGATTCGCGAGTGATACGTGGAAGCCGAGGCCACTATTTAAAGCGCCGCCGCCACCCTCGTTTTCTCCACCCTGCACCGCGTCTTCTTGTCAAGTTGTTCACACCGAGACACGCGCAGTTGCCCACAAAAGCTTCTTTGGAGTTCGTGGAAGAAGCCACCGTCATCGTAGATATCATCGCCGTCCTCCGTCGCGCTCATGCTCGGATTCGAGACCACCTCGTCGCGCCGCGTCGGACCCAGGAGAAAACATCACCAGAGAAGTACCAGAGCGCCGCCGCCGTGGTCGTCGTCCTCAGGTCCGGTGGGATCTCACCGCCAAGCACCGTCAGTCATCGTGAAGCATTCCCAACCGTCAGATCTTCATCGAGCGGTGCTGGTATGGACGCGTGTCGTAATCCCGTAGCACTTCGCCATCGCTTGTGACCGTTAGATCTAGATTGGACCGATTAGACTCAGCCACGTGGAGGTAGTGTTATCTCACCACGTGTCCACCCTCATAGCTTCTATTTGTCGTATCTTGACCATCGGTTTTGAATTGTGTTGCCACAATCGTGCCGCAACTCGAGCCAGTAGCATGCTGCCGCGTGACGTGCAAGAACCGAGGTCATTTGCCGCTGTCGCCGCTAACGTCAGCCGTGACGTCGACGATGACGTCGCCCATGTTCGGCCCCACCGTCAGTGGCTATATGCTGTGGACTCGAGTGCATTTGTGGACCCGATTCATGGACTGTGGGCCCACATGTCAGCCTAATAACGGTTTTTCTAGAAATTTTTTTATTTATTAAATTAGATTATGATGTCAGCAATGACGTCATAAATATGTTTTCCTTTAGAAAAATTATTCGACCAAAATTTATTTATGTGCTAACGTCAGCATGACTTCATAAATGCTATTTTCCAGTTCAAAAATAATTATGGTAATTCGGTTTTTCTATTTTTCTGATTTTTATTTTATTTCAAACTTGAAAGGATTCATTCTCCCTCATACGAGCTCCGATTGAGATGATTCCAGTTTCTAAAAATTTGTAAAATACAGCTCTATTTCATAGTGAATTGTATTTAATTTTTGGAGTTGAGTTTGTTTTCTACTTTGGTATTTATTGCTTTATCGCTTATTTCGCGTAGACGTTGAAGTGCCCGAGGTATTCATGAGCAAGGAGCTAATCCAAGACCAAGATCCAGAGCAGAATTCAGAGCTCTTTGAAGGCAAGTTGTGCTTTGATCATGTTGAGCCCATGTTTTAAAATTTATATTGTTTTAAACTATTGCATGCTAATTCAATTGATACTTGTTTCAATTAATTTGGGATTAGTTATTCGTCTAAATTGTGTTATACCTACCTTGTCAATTGTACGCCATGATTCATTTGTCACCCTAGTATGGTTCCTTATATGTTGGTAACTATTATTTGCTAATGTGGGATAGCTACAACGTGAATAGTTTGCTTAGCCGTGCAACGAGTTATTGATATCAATTTATGTAAGAAAATTTAATCTTGCTTAATGGAATATGGAACATGTTTTTGAAAATGTGTGTCAGGTGTTGTCACTCAATGTTGTTGATGGCATGTGGTGCATAGTAATCAAGCTGGGTGGTAAAATGATTTAGACTAAGGCATGTGGAAAGAATTTATGGTGGGCCAATTTGGCATTTGGGCGATTGCTTTGTTTTTGATAATGTTAGCAGTAATGGTGAATTTTGGTTAGTCTTGCCTTGGTCAACCTAAGGACTAACTTTGCAAGCTTTTGACATGAGTCAAGCATGCAATGTCTTAGCTTGGTACTACTAGTGGTGGTATGAGCCCCGACTTTATGGGTAAACTCATTGGTGCAAGAGGGGGGCCCTGAATGTGGTAACCAGTACCATCAGTGTTGAAATCTTAGCGAGTAGTATTGGTTTAAGATAGAGCTCTGTAAAGGCTTTGTCATGATCTCTCTGCCGACACACCAAAGGATGTGTTTTAATTGCATGGCAATAAGAGATGATCATGTCGTGTGGGTAAAGTGTATAACCTCTGCAGAGTGTAAAATCTATTCGAATAGCCATGCTCGCGGTATTGAGCAATGCTCGGGAATTACGGTCAAGGGTTAGACTTTATTAAAATGAAACTTGGATGGGATGGTTGGATGAAATTGGAAAGTTGGAAATATGATTTAGGGTTGGATGCCAGGTTTACTGAGAAACACTTGAAAGTTATTACTTACTGTTATTTGTTTTTCTATCTTTTCAATCTATTTAATGTACTCATTTATAAATGCTGCTTACTGCAAAATAGCCATATTAGCCATTCCATTGGAATAAGCCTTGCATATTGTTATGTTAGAATTGCATTCTGTGCACAACTTGTTGAGTGCTTTAAGTACTCACCCTTGCCAACAACCAAATCACCTGTTGAGGAGAAGTATACACCTTCGAAAGAGATGGAGTTCCACGAGGGCCGAATATCTAGGAGTTGAACCTTGTCGGATGCATGGCATGTTGATGGGATTCACCAGCGTTCTTCGTTCATTGCTATTTATTTTCTTTGATTCAAAGCCATCAAGGCCTAATAAGTGTAAGGTTGACCCTAAGGTCGTTCAATTATGTCTTATCTAATATATGATGTTTTTTTATTATGTTTCCGCTGTGTATGATTGTGATAGTCATCTATGTTGAAGCTATGTGCACTAGCGTGATCCTGGACTAGTGCGATATACACAAAGGGTCCAGATTTGCATATTCGAGTCCTGACAGGGGTGATATTAGAGACATACTGACTGTAGGTCTTGACCCTTGATAGTTTGGTCATCTCTTTAGGACCTTCAAAACTATTTCTCTTTTCCTTACTGGATCGAGTTGAAATATTACCTGAGCTGTCCTTAATAGAAATCGATATACCACACCTTAGGAGGAAGCACTAAGAGCCTGCTGCTACCCTGAAGATCATGAAGAAAGCAATCGTCGAGCTCAAAAAAGAATGGATTGATGAAGTGTTCCAGAGGCTAGAAGACCCAATGCTTCAAATATCTGGTTGAGACTCATGTGTGGGAGTCGCGTCTGCTTATATAGGAGTGTCACCTGTGTAGGCGGTAGTTTGAGTGCTTAGGTTGAATTGTTCTTTCTTGATTGTTGGATGTGCACTATGTGTTGCATAGCTCTTAGGCTTTTGTAAGCAACCTTACCAAGTGTTTAAATATTGATTGCTTACGTTGTTGGGTTAAACCTATCTTCCCTGTATTAGGATTCTTGAACCGTACCTATGCTTTTTCCCTCTCCTGTAACCCTTTGAAGCGATCAACAGATGGTGCAGACTTCTAGAAACATCAGAGTCAGTGGAAGTGGTAATCAACCTAATGACAACCTCAATGAATAAACATTCCCTCAACAGTCGCTGTCAGTAGACATGCAGAACTTGGGAGCTTTTCTTGCTGCTCGGACTCAGTTCATGCATTCAATGGTGCAGCAAATGCAAAATATGACTAATCAAGCTGATGCCAACAATCCATCTCAAGGCGTTACCAGTGGTCCTTGTTCCTACTCAAGCTTATCAGGTTTCATAAGGACTCATCCGCTGACATTTTCTGGAAATATTTCATCTTTGGAAGCAGATGAATGGCTTAAGGCCGTTGAGATGAAGTTACTCATTGCTCAGTGTAAAGGTAATGAGAAGGTCATGTATGTTTCTCTCAGTTGGAAGGGATTGCTATTGTATGGTGGAAGAAATATTGTGCTGCCCATGAAGCCCCGCAAAATATCTCTTGGAATGAGTTCATTATTGTTTTTTGCCATCTCTTTGCTTCACCAAAGGACAGTGTGGTCACAGTGAATTTAGAGAAGAATGCTACCTCGACAACTTATGCGAGATCAAAACATTGTTCTTTGAAGTGTTGTCAACCAAACAAGTCAGAAGATGGTGCTTGCATTCACTATAGAGAAATAGGACATACCGCTGATGAGCATGCGATCAATTGCTCCAACTGTGAATGAAGTCATTCTCTTGGAAAGTGTCCTATGAGCAACATCACATCTTACCTTTGTGAAGGTCAAGATCATTGCCCAGCTCAATGTCCCTTGGATTCGATAGTTATTGCTGTGACTCGGCATCAGCAAATGAATCTCCGAGCCGCAGTTGATCAAGAACTATCAAGAGGAAGCGTAATACCAGTTGTTTATGCTAAGTCATTCGACGAGCTAAAGACGCATCATTCCGATCTTGTCAGTCTTCATCAGGAAAGCAGTAAGTGGCAATCACCAATAGCATATTTCTTGTGTGATGAAGAAGGTCATTGGGCTAGAGAATACCCTCCGAAACAACCGGCCTGAATTATAAGGAGGACAATATTGAGCATCGATTGCCCTATTAAGGCTGTGATGCAAACATTTGTGCTATTCTTGTCATGAGGAGGCCATTTTGTTAAACAATGCCCACAAAGAGGACAAGTATCTCCTGCAATCGTGGTCATTAGGAAGCTACCTCGATCGAGTTTAAAGCACCAAGAGTGAGCGGTGAAGTTGCAAGAGCAATTTGCTCGGAGAATCAGTTGAAGAAGACACGTTTGAACAAAGACACTACCCCGTACAACAATGCTCAAGAAGGCAGTTTACCCCCTAAAATCTACTATACCTATCACAAGCCTAGGAATTTTGCCAATAATTTCCCTCAGAAGAAAGCGATCATGCCAGTTCAGGTCAATCTCAACTCCACCTCAGTCAGAACCTCAGTGCCAATGCCAATCGAGGATGTTTAGATCAATAATTTTTCCTATGCGATGTCATAACTCTATTTGTATAAGAAGGTGATTGGTTAAGAAATCAATGTAAAGATTTTCTCATTTAAAGAAATAAAGTAAAGATGCTTGATATGCTGGTATGTGAATTTTTGGAAATAAAAAGCATTATGATAAATGAAGAGTTAGGTGTTTCTTGGCGTATTCACCCTGTGTTGATGGTTCACCTAAAAATGATGTGTGTGCAAGGATGGTTAGTTCAATGGTATTCATGAAGCATCATTGAGAAGATTTAGCGTTTTCAAGAAGTATTCAGTTAATGCTCGATCTAACCTAGGATGTTAGGAAGTTCAGTTGCTTATTGATGGAGTAGAGTTCCAAGTGAATCATATTGTGCTGGGTACTCAGACATTAGATGATATCCTTAAAATGGATTGGTTATCGAAACACAAAGCTGTGTTGGATTGTGGTAGAGGAGTTGTGTTAGTTGAAAACTCTAAAGGAGAAAAAGTGGAAATTCAAGCGATCGCAGTTCGTAATGGTCAGATGATGGCTAACAGTGTTAAAGCTGTCAGTTTATAAGAGGTACCAGTTTTTAGTGAATATCCAATTTTTTTTCTCGAATATTTACCTGGAATGCCACCAAACCGAGATATCGAGTTTGTAAGTAAATTGGTGTTGATACAGCCCCAATAGCCAAGAGACGGTATCAGATGCCCATAGATGAGTTGGTGGAAATGAAAAACAGATTGAGGAGTTATCAGAAAAAGGTTTTGTAAGACCTAGTTTGACGCCATTGAGAGCACATGTTCTGTTTGTTCGAAAGAAGAACGAAAGTTTGAGGATGTGTATTAATTATCATGCGTTTAATAAAGTGATGATAAAGAATAAGTATCCGTTGCTAGAATCGATAATTTGTTTGATCAGTTAAGAGGAACTGGGGTTTTCTACAAAATAGATCTTCGATCAGGATATCATCAGTTGAGGATTCGCACGAAGGATGTGCCCAAGTCAACTTTTTCAACCAGATATGGACATTATGAGTTCACAATCATGTCATTTGGATTGACTAATGCCCTGCTTATTTCATGAATATGAGGAATAAGGTTTTCATGTAATATTTGGACAAGTTTGTCATGGTGTTCGTCGACGATATTCTTGTTTACTCCTAGTCGAGAGAAGAGCATACAGAACATATGAGTTCGGTTCTGGAAAGGCTACGCGAGCAACAGCTGTATGCTAAGTTTAGCAAGTATAACTTTCGAAAAAAGAAAGTGGAATTTCTTGGTCATATGATGACTGCTGAAGGAATAGCCATTGACCTAAGTAAAGTCGAGGCAATGTTGCATTGGGAACAGCCAAAGACAGTAACCCAGATTCGTAGTTTTCTTGGAATGGCGGGATATTACCGTCGGTTTATAAAACGGTTTAAACAATTGCTAGATCACTTACACAGTTGTTGAAAAAGGAAAAGAAATTTGCATGGATGCTAGAGTGCGCGAAGAGTGCTAGTATTGCCAGACATTCAGAGCAGTTTTGACATTTATTATGATGCTTCGCGTGTGTGCTAATGCAGAATGGTAAAGTTGTTGCATATGCTTCAAGACAGTTAAGACCGCATGAATAAAATTGTCCAACACATGATTTGGAATTAGCTGTCGTAGTGCATGCTTTGAAGTTTTGGCGTCACTATCTCATCAAAAATGGATGTGAGATATATACTGACCATAAGAGTCTCAAGTATATCTTTACTCAACTAGATCTCAATATGAGGTAGAAAAGACAGTTGAAGTTAATCAAGGACTATAATTTGGGAGTTCATTATCACTCTCGGAAGGCTAACGTGGTAGCTGATTCTTTAAGTAGGAAAAACTACAATGTCAACTTATTGAATCAGGAGAGTCATTCAGAACTGAGCAAGGAATTTGAGAAGCTGAGATTGGAAGTGGTACCAAAGGGATTTCTAGCAACCTTGGAGGTAAAGACAACCCTGAAGGATCAAATCAGAGAAGGACAGAAGGATGACGCCAAAATTAAGAGAATTAAGATCAAGATGGATGAAGGTAAAGCTAAGGATTTTACCTTGGATGAGTAGGAAACCTTATGGATGAAACGTCGCATTTGTGTACCAAATAATAAGGAGCTAAAGAAGTTGATTCTTGATGAAGCTCATGATTCAAAGTACTCCATTCATCCAAGAAGTGCGAATATGTATGAGGATTTGAAAGGAAGATTTTGGTTGCCTAATATTAAACGTGAAGTTGCAGAGTTTGTTACTTTGTGTGATATATGCCAAAGAGTGAAGGTTTTGCATCAGGGTGTGAATGACTCCCCACACATCCCAGCAAGCAAAAGACCACGAATAAACTCAAGGAAACGCAATCTACAAGATCAAGCATTCAAGAACGTCACGAACACCTTCTTGCAAGAAAAAAATGCATGGATGGCCTAGATGATTGGAACATAATTTCAAAGAGAGGATCAATCAACAACCTCAGCAAAAGATTCGTAAGCAATTAGAAGGAGGGGAGGCAAATCCAAATTGCATAAATGTAAATTGCAAGAAAGTAAATGCGGAATTTAAATTACGTAATTTAAATGCGTAATGTAAATGCGTAAAGGAAATTAAGTAAGAACATAAATGAAAAACTTTTTATTTCTGGAAGGAGAGGTTACAAAGCCTCACATTCATGTGGGCAAAGCTCAAAGGAGCATCAAAAACCTAAAAACCTTAAAGGGGGGAAGGCTAACCCTCCACCCCTATTTATACAACTCTTGGGCCACCTACCACCCTTGGATGAGCCTATAAACCCTAGAGCACTCCATCAAGGGCTAGGATTGACCCACTCACTCAGCCATGCAAGGGCTAACCCAAAACCCACACACATAACGGGTTTTCTTACACGATTTTCAAAGCACACTAACTAGACCCGCTAACCTATCAACTAGACCAAGATCCAATGGTCCTCATTGATCCATGCAGCACCTAGCTAGCATCTCATCTGCTCCTTGTCTTCACGGCTTGCCACGACTCCATCTCCGATCATCTTTCGGCGATCCCCGACCGTCTGGACCTTCGACGCTCCTCGCCTAGTTCCGGTCATCCTTCGCCTCACCATGATCTAGCATCGTCGAACTGCAACCATCAAAAATAAGGAAACTCCTCACATAGCATTTCCCACAAAGATATCCAAGAAATTCATCAAAGTCCACACTTTGAAATTCATCTTTGTTTGTTCTAGCTGGTGCTACCGCCCTTAGGCCGGTAGCACCGCCCATGGTGGACCGGTGCTACCACTCTCAGGCCGGTAGCAGCGTACTCCGCAAATACCAGAGAAAACCCTTCTATGTAATTTTTACACCGCTCCAAAGGCCGGTGCTACCGCTCCCTCGGTAGCACCAGGCTACCATGGCCGGTAGCACCTCCCAGCCAAAAACCCGAAATACACCCTCTTTGGAAATATTGCACCGACCATTTGATCTGGTGCTACCACTCGCTCGATAGTACCGCGATACCATGGCCGGTAGCACCGGGAAAACAGAGAATACCTCAAATTTCTTTCATTTGAAAATCCATTTCAAATCAAACTCAAACAAGAGCAAACCAAGCTCAAATTTAGTCAAATACTCATCACAAGTCTGGGTAGACCTCTACATGGTACTTCACAGGGGCTAGCAGGATTACTACAGCCATTAAAAGTACCTGAATGGAAATGGGAAGAGATCGGTATAGATTTTACTACCGGTTTACCTAGAACCAAGAGTGGATAGGATTCAATATGGTTCTATCGAAGGTTAGAAAATCAGCAATAAATTTATACCTTCGGGTACCTTCGGTTTATCAGAGTCAAACACAAAATCAGAGGGACATGATTTAGACAGGTTCGGGCCCCCTAGCGGAGTAATACCCAACTCCTGTTTGGATGATGTATGGAGTTGATGAATAAAGTACAGAGCAATGTGTCTAGCCCTAGTTACAATGTGGATTACACCCAAGCTAAGGCTATGCTATGGCAAGAGGATGACGAAACATGCTTCATCAGGTCCTGAGCTCTATGTGCAAAAAGGACTACTTGCTTAAAAGCTCTCAATGGCTAATCTTACGAGAATTGCTCTTGCTCTCTTTTTCTCCTAAGGATCCCTACCTCAACCTTTATATAGTTGTGATGATCCTTCCTCGGTCGAGTCATAGTCGATTTGTCGTGCGGATCATAGCCGATGAGGATTTTATCGCCACGTAATCTGCATGGCATATCCAAACTGCCATCTATACCAGGCGTGCTCGAGTTGGTTTCCTCGCAAGGGGAAAGTGATCGAGTCCTTCCTGATATGGAGTTATCTTTCCTGCGTATATCATATCCCTCAGAATCGGGCCCATGATATTCGGAATCTCTGCATTTCATTAGGATATATCCTTCATGTATCCTCTGTGGACACATACGCTAAATATTCGATAGTAGCCCCTGAACTCTGTTCAGCGGAGGGTCTGCTTAAGCACTTGGTCGATTACTACCAAAGCCTTGCTTAGTCGAGTAATGCCTCGCCTGTTTGTAATCGAACGATTTGAGTAGATTGGGAATCGCTGAGTATCGAGTAGGGATGTCCTGGGTCGAGCGCCCTGCCATTAGCCTGCATCGAGTCCTCAAGGTAACCACAAGTTACTCGATGTCGACTTATCAACTCGACTCTGATCAGAGTTAGAAATTCAAAAAATATAAATGTTGGGCAGTAGATCATTTATTACTTTCATCTGCAGCGCCATCATTCCGCCTTTTGCACCGAACGAGATGCCGTGCCATGGGGAATGAACCGTTCGCCTGGAGAGAAGATTTTGGCCTATAAATTCCTAGACCTGGAACTATAGCCATTCCCCTCCTTTTTTGCCTCCATCTTTACTCTCAAAGCCGAAGTCGCGCTCCTGAAGCCCTAGCGCCCCCACCCTCAAAAAAATTTGTTCCACATTATCCTCAATGGCATCCAAACCATCACCCGGCGCCGGGGATGCTGTGCCGCTGTAGAAGAAACCTGAGACGGCTGAGGCGGCCCTTGAGGATGAAGCCCTCGAAAAGGTGTGGTAGAAGTCGATCATGACGGAGAAGCATCTCGCTGACTTGGAGAAGGACGACTTCGTCCCTCCATGGAAGTTCTTCCACTGGAGACCATTACAAGGTGAATCGTTTCCCACCCCTGCGAATGAGGATGAGACCGTTGTTTTTTAGGCCTTTTTCCGCTGCGGGCTAAGCTTTCCTCCTTCTCTATTTTCGCTCTCGGTTCTTGAGCTCTACCAGATTCTGCTTTTCCACCTGAGCCCCAATTCTATCACAATGCTCAGCGTGTTCATCCACCTTTGTGAGGCTTTTCTGGGCATCATCCCAAGTCTCAACCTGTTCAGCCACTTCTACAATTTGAAGAGGGCGATGAAGAATGCAGCTGTTGGGGGTGTGTAACATCCCAAAAATTTGGCTTATAATTTCGCTCATATGCTTTTTGGTGATTTTCTGAATTTATTGGATTTTTTTTCCAGAAATTAATTGAATTGAATTTAATTAAGTATATTGAACCTTTTGTGAAAACTAAATATATATAGATAAAGTTAATATAAAGTTTTACCAAAAATATTTTATTTGTGCTCGTAATGTCTCAAAGTATTTATGAGAATTTTAGGGATTTTCTGATATTTTAATTGCTTAAAGTAGATTAATCTAATTTTGGGAATTATTTTAAATCAAAAAGCTTTTGAAAATCGAGTGAATAAGATCTTGGGCGAAGCCCGATCTTGTCGCGTGTCGCCCATCGACGTGCGGCCCGATCGGCTGCCATTGCCGCCTCGCTCGTGGCCATTGGATGAATATCGGACGGTGTCTCCTTCGCGAAACCCTAGCGCCTTGCCGTTGGATTGAGATCGGCGGTCGGGATCGTTTAGCGTTGTTTTGGTAAGTTTAGATCTCGCCGTTGATTTTGGAAAGAGCGGATCGGATCGTATCGCCGGATCTAATCTCGGCGCTCGTTACCGTCGGACGGTATCGACCGCGTCTCGATTCGGTTTTCGAATCCGTCGCCGCTTGCCGTCGCCGCGCGTGATTTAGGGTTGCCGTTTTAGCGCGCATGCCGAGGCTATAAAAGCCGCAGCCGCACACCGAGGTTCCTCATCCCGAGCGCATCCGCGATGCTAGCCTTCGCCGTTGAGTCACCGCCGTTTAGCCCGAGCTCGCCGTAGTTTTCTAGCGCCGCCGCTCGTTTTCGCCGTTCGCCGTCGTCAAGCCGCCGTTCGGCGTGTGGGTTCGATTCGGGTTCGCCACGTCGAGCCGCGCCGGGCGACTACCTCTTCGTCGCCGGCGAGAGCGAGCGCCGTCTGGGTCGTCGTCGTCCTCGTCTCCGGGAACTCAGCGCCGCGCGACATCGCCGTGCCGAGCCGCCGCGGCCGTCGGATCTCGGCGGACCATCGGATCGAGCCACGTCGCCGTCTGCGATAAAACGGCTCGGGTAAGCGTGACCGTTGGATCGGGGTTGTTCGGGTGAGATCGCGCGCGTGTGCGATGAGCGTTAGCCGTCGGATCATCGCGCGGATCGCGCGCCGCGTGTCGAGCATCGGCGCGGCGTCGCCGCAGACCAATCGATCTTGCCGCGTGTCGGGCGCGTGGTGCGAGGCGCCGTGGGCGCGTCCACGGTGGACGAGGCGGTTCCGTGGACCGAGTCCATGGACGAGCGACGTGTCGGCGCTGATTGGTCCGAGTCGGGGCTGGCGTCGGCGTTGCGCAATAAAATCTTTTCAATAGAAAATAATTGGAAAAATCGAAATTCTATTTTCTGTATTTTGATTTATTCAAACTTCAAAAGGCTATATCTTTTGCATTTTAACTCGGATTTGAGTGTTTCAAATTTCTAAAAATTTGTAAAATCAAGATCTATTTATTGGTGAATTTTATTTTATTTTTGGAGTTTGGTTGCTCTCTGGTTTGGTGTTTATTTGCTATTTTGGCATCGTTTAGCGTAGGCGTTGAACCGCTCGGTGATCAGGAAGAAGATTCGTCGCTCCAAGACCCAAGCTCAGATCAAGACCAGCACCTACTCCAAGGCAAGTTGTGCTTTGATCATGTTGCACCTAATTTTCACCAAATTACTATTTTGTCTTTTAAACTTTATGCATGATATTTTATGTGTATAAATGATTTCAATTAATCACAGAATTAGATAATATGCCTATTTGAATTAAACCATACCTTGTCAATTATATGCCATGATCTATTTGTCACCCTAGGATGTGGAATTATAGTTGATAATCAACATGGGCTAGTTAGATCGTCATAGATTGCTTAGCCATGCCACGTCATCACATGTGTCAGAATGTCGATACTTAATCTTGACTAATGGAATATGGAACAATGTTTATGAATTGGTGTGTCATGTGTTGTCACACAATGATATCAAGTTGTCGTGGCGAGGAGGTCACACATCGGGATTGAAATGTTGATGGCATGTGGTGCTTGGTAATCAACTGGGGTGGTAATGATTTTAGATTGAGGCAAGTGGCAAGGCGGTGTGCCAAGGTGGGCGAGTTTGGCGGGGTATGTGGAAGTCTTGCCTTAATCACCTTAAGGACTTAACCTTGCAAGCCTTTGACTGAGTCTCTCTTGCAACCACATGTGCGGAATGGGACACCTAGTTGAATAATTTGTGAAACCTAGATTTGATCTTGTCGTGGTGAATAGTGAGTCCCGGTTCGGTTTAACTCACATGGCGCAAGAGGGGGCCTGTTGTGGTGGTTTAACCCTTGATGTTGAAACCTTAGCGAGCGATCTTGGGTCTAGGTGTAGCATTGTAAAGGCTTTGTTATGATCACTCGCCTTGGTGGTGTTTGGTTGTATCGTGTGGGTAAAGTGCATAACCTCTGCAGAGTGTACAATCTATTCGAATAGCCGTGCTCACGGTATTGGGCAATGCTCGGAATTACAGTTAAGGGTTAGACTTTTGTTAAACAAAAACTTGTTGGGATGGCAAGGTGCCATGGAAAGTGGAAAATTAATTTAGGATTGGAAACTTGGTGTATTTGAAATCTGAATTTATTAATTCTTGTATTTGTTTCTTCGCTTTCCAATCTATTTATTGTATTCTTGTTAAATCTTGCTTTATTGCAAAAATACCCTTACTAGCCATTCCTTTGGATTAAGCCAAACATATAGAATATTAGACTTGCATTATTTTGCACAACTTGTTGAGTGCTTTATGTACTCACCCCATCAACAACAACTTGAAGAGGAAGAATCTCGCCATCATGGATGAGGATTATTTGGATCACGAATGCTTAGGGTCAGAGCCTCGTCGGTTACTGTGGCGAGCTCGAGCGCCAACTGCGTTTATTCTATTTCATTGCTTCTCATTGATACTCTTTTTAAGCCCTGTGAGGCATTATTCATGTAAGACAACAGTTATTATTAATTAATGAAGTTTATGCTATATTTATTGTGTGTGACTATGATAGCATCTATGTTGAGCTTTGTGTGCACTAGCGTGATCTGGACTAGTGCGGTATACAGAGGGTCGGATTTGCAAATTCGGGTCCCGACAGAGGTGGTATCGAGCCATCTTGACTATAGGTCTTGGCCCTAGGTAGTTGGTATCTCTTAGGAGTGTCCAAAATTATTTTCTAAAGAAAACAAAAATTGACTAATATGAAACTCTTGGCTTATCTCATCCTCCTACTCTCATCCTTGCTAAATTACCTTCTTTTCGTTGCCGTTTAGTGGAGATCTTATTCAAAATTTTGTTTTGAATAGATGCCGATCTTCGATCCTTGAGTCAAGGCAGGTGGCTATGCCATGGAGCCGTGGAGAGTTCTTCAAGTGATTGGAGGCTTTGATCGTCCGCTCTGAGGAAGCAATCTGGGCGTCAGCGGTGTGCATCGGGGTTCTTACGCAGTGATCATCTTCGCTCGAGTGCGGCGAGACCACGGACCGATCCACATCACCGCCTGAGGTTCACTTACGAGTGGAGTTCGGAGGCTGCTAGACTTGCTCTCTGACGGATGCGCCACGACTCGCCTCGAGCCGCAACACCGTATTTCGACTTCACCCGACGGTGCGGCGTGCGGCGTCGACGGATCGTGGAAGGAGAGTGTGCTCTGCGAGTACACCTTCTTGAGTTCGCCACCGCCGGAGGATCACTTGAGGACACTGCGCAAGAACCGGAGACAGCGTGAGGCGTTGAGAGTGGCGAGCGGGAGCTTCAAAAGACCAGCGACGCGGCGGCCCGAGTCATCGGCGAGTGGAGGAGGCCTTGCAGTAGCCGAGAAATAGCGGACCAAGTCGTCCAGAGCCGGATGAGTCGCGAAGAAGAAGAAGAAGAAGACCGGAAGAGCGTGAGTGGGAGCACGAGGAGCGCAGAGGGTCACGAGATAGGTTCGCACCCATGCCACCCACCCACGGTGTATGCCGGATCGGTCTCACCGAGTGGTGGATGAGTGAAGTCGATCTTAGAGTTGTGTTGAGACTCGAGTGTTGAGTCGCGTTTTAAGTTAGCCTTTACCCTTTTAGTAGGCGTTAAAGTTGCATGTTTAGTTGGTTCTTAATTGTTTCTTTGAGTGTGCAGTATGTGTTGCAAAGCCCTTAGGCATTGTAAGCAACCATACCAAGTAATAATAATAAAGATTATTTAAGTTGGGTTTAACTGTTTCCCGCCTAGAAATTCTTGCATCTTATCTATGCTACATCTATCTTTCCTAACCCAAGAAGCAATCAAGCGGATGGTGAACACTCGCGGCAACAATGGGGCTTGGGAAGTGGTCTCGCTCGAGCAACAATCCCAATGAAGGAGTACCACCGCAGCAAGCACCGCCAAAGGATATCACGAGAACTTGGGAGCTTTTCTCATTGCGCAAACTCGGTTGATCACGACTATGATGCGTGAGATGACCAATATGGCTGCGATCAACAACCCGTTGAGCGAGAACAACAATGGCGGGCCTCGTCCTTACTCCAAGTTGTCGGACTTCATGAGGACCCGACCGCCAACATTCTCGAACAACGTCAACCCCTTGGAAGCGGATGATTGGTGAGAACCATTGAGAGGAAGTTGTACATCACACAATGTGAAGGGCATGAGAGGGTTCTTTACGCATCCCATCGGCTAGAGGGAACAATTTGCGAGAATGGTGGGAGAACTCTTGTGCTACTCATGAGGCACCCATGGAAATCACGTGGGAAGAGTTCGCAATGGCCTTCGCGATTACCACGTGCGGAGGAATGATGGACTGAAAAGGAAGAATTGGGCGCTTAAGCAAGGAGGCCAACGGTGGTGATTACTTGAACAAATTCACACGATTAGCACGCTATGCTCCACGAAGATGTAGCGACGGACAAGGCTAAACAGTCCGCTTCATGAAAGGACTAAACTTCGAGGCGCAAGTGGGGTGATTACCCACACTTTTCGATTTCCAGAATTGGTAAACAAGGCTTTGATTACGGAGGATAAGCGCAAGGAGCTTGGGGAAAATCATAAGCGCTTGATGACTAACCGGTGGGCGCCTAACCACCTACGAATGAGGATGACCCATAGCGGTTTGCTAGGTTCCAACCACAAGTCGTTAACAAGCCAACAACACCGCACCGCGACCATCGGGACAAGGTTATCGACGCCCAAGGTAACAATGCTCAAGGGGAGTCGTGATCGGCCGCGAGAAGGTGCTACTGATTGCAATGGTGGGGCATTATGCTAATAGATGTCCCGAAAAGGAGGAATCACGCCGATCGCGTTTCAACCTTGGAGCGACACTGCTAAGGCACCGATGGCGGGAGCGAATCGAGGAGCTGGACGAGCGGGAGTGGCGCCTCAAGCTACTATTCGAGCGAGTCAACCACATCACCGCCGATGGAGCCCAGGAAGCATCGGGCGTCGTCTTGGGTAAGTTTTGTAAACTCGATTACACCTGTGATATTATTTGATTCAGAGCTTCACATTCATTTGTCTCTCGAGCTTTTGCATCTAAAAATGGTTTAAGCATGAAAAATCTCAAGTGTGTGATGCTAGTTCAAGCCCGGGATCGAGTTAAGATCTAATATTGGATGTTTGGGGTAAAGGCGATAATTAACGGGTAGAGTTCCTAGCGAACTTAATTATTCTAGATGCCCAAGTTTTAGATGTTATCCTTGGTATGGATTGGTTAACCAAGCATAAGGCGGTATTGGATTGTGGTCAAGGTTGTATCCATTGAGAGCCCTACGAGGAGAAAAGGTGGAATTCGGCGACATCGATTCGCAAGGGTCAATTAATGGTTAATAGCATGAAAGCCGTCGGCATTGAGGGCGTGCGGTGGTCAAAGAATATCGGATGTATTTCGGAGGATCGCCAGAATGCCGCGGACCGTGACATCGAGTTTGTCATTGAGTTAGTACAGTGCAGCACCAATAGCAAAAGACCTTCTGGGATGCCTACCGATGAGTTAGTAGAGATGAAGAAACAGATCGGCGAGTTATTAGAAAGGTTTTATAAGACCAAGTTAAATCGCCATGGGGAGCGCCGATTTTGTTTGTCAGGAAAAGGATGGAAGCCTTAGAATGTGTATTGATTACCGTGCACTTAATGAAGTGACGATTAAGAATAAGTATCCGTTGCCAAGGATTGATGATCAGTTCGACCAGTTGAGAGGAGCTGGAGTTTTCTCCAAGATAGACCTTCGTTCCGGATATCATCAACTAAAGATTCGGACGGAAGATGTTCCAAAAACCGCATTTTCTTCAAGATACGGACATTATGAGTTCACGGTCATGTCTTTTGGATTGACCAATGCGCCAGCCTATTTCATGAACTTGATGAATAAGATTTTCATGGAATACTTGGACAAGTTTGTTGTTGTGTTCATAGATGATATTTTGGTATATTCGAAGACCAAGCGAGCACGCAAATCATCGAGGCTAGTGTTGGAAAAGCTGCGTGAGCAACAGTGTATGCTAAATTGATAAATCGACTTTTGGAAGGAAAAGGTGGAATTTCTCGGTCATGTCATGATTGCGAAGGAGTTCTTTGTCGACCCAAGCAAAGTGGAAGCGATGTTGCATTAGGAGCAACCAAATCATCACTCAAGTCCAAGTTTTACGGGAATGGCGAGGATATTATCGCCGGTTCATAGAAGGATTTTCGACGATTGCTAGACCTCTTACTCGTTATTGAAAAAGGAAAAGAAATTTTCATGGGCCTTGATTGTGATAAGAGTTTTGAGGAATTAAAGAAGCGTTTAACAACAGCCCGATGTTGGTTTTGCCTAATGTTGAAACGACTTGATATATCTTGTGATGCGTCAAGGCAGGTCTTGGATGCGTATTGATGCAAGAGGGTAAAGTGGTCGCATATCGTCAAAGCGATTAAGACCGCATGAAGGAAATTATCCTCGATGACTTGGAATTGGCTTGTGGTGCATGCCTTGAAATTGTGGCGTCATTATCTCATTGGAAATAGATGTGAGATATATACGGACCATAAGAGTTTGAAATATATTTTCACTCAATCGAGATCTCAATATGAGGCAAAGGAGATGGTTGGAATTAATCAAGGATTATAACATGGGAATTCATTACCATCAGGAAAAGCAAATGTGGTAGCCGATGCCTTAAGTCGCAAGAGCTACGTGGCGAATATGATGGTGCGGGAAGGACGATCGAGCGTATGCGAGAATTGCAAAATTTAAAATTGGAAGTAGTTTTAGAAGGATTCCTAGCTGCTTTGGAAGTGAAGCCAATGCTCGAAGATCAAATTCGGGAAGGACAAAAGATGATGAGAAAGTCAACCGAATCAAGGCTAAAAGGATGAAGGATTAGCAAAGGACTTTCTGTGGACGACCAAGGTACCATGTGGTTCAAGGGTCGCATTTGTGTATAAGCAGACTAGAACTTAAGCGATTGATTTTGGAAGAGGCTCATGATTCCAAGTATTCAATTCATCCAGAAGCGCTAAGATGTACGAGGACTTAAGGAGAGGTTTTGGTGGCGAATATGAAGCGAAAGTCGCAGAGCACGTTGCCTTGTGCGATGTATGCCGAGAGTTAAGGCAATACATCGAGACCAGGCAGTTTGCTACAACCGCTAAAAGTCCCGAATGGAAGTGGGAAGAAATCGGTATGGATTTCGTCACCTGGATTACCAAGAACTCAAAATGGGTATGATTCTATATGGGTTATCGTGGATCGATTGACCAAAGTTGCTCACTTCATTCGATCAAGACCACTTACTCGGGAGATCGGTTAGCGAGAACTATACATAGCAGTCGTGTGTTTGCATGGTGTACCAAAGAAAATAGTGTCGATAGAGTACCCAGTTCACCTCGAGATTTTGGGATAAATTGCATGAAGCTATGGGAGCAGCGTTTGAACTTGACCTGACATATCATCCATGATGATGGTCAAGCAGAAAGGGTAAATCAAATTACGGAGGATATGCTAAGGGCTTGTGCATTAGCCTATACTACATCATGGGATAAGTGTTTGCCATATGCGAGTTGATTATAACAACGATTACGAGCTAGTTTGCGATGTCGCCATTGAAGCTTTATATGGTCGTGCTGTCGTACCCATTGAATTGGAATGAGGCAGAGGCGTATGATATTTGGCCCTAATATTCTCAAGGAAGTCAAGAGCAAGTTGCCATGATAAGAGCGAGTTGAAAATCGCGCAATCAAGACAAAAAGTTATCACGGATAATCGGCGCGTGATTTGAGCTTGAACTGATGATTTCGTATATCTTAGGGTTACCCCTCCAAAGGAGTTAAAGGTTCCACGTTAAAGGAAGCTTGCCCCAAGATATGTTGGACCGTTCAAAATTTTGAGCCGTCGAGGAGGTTGCTTATCGATTAAATTGCGCGATCACTAGCGGCGTGCATGATGTGTTCCATGTGTCACACTCAAGAAGTGTCTTGGTGCGGTGAGCGACGCCTTTGGGAGAGATTGAATTGCGAAAGATCGACCTACAAGGAGCAACCAATCGAGAATCCTGGATGTTATGGACCGCAAGACCGGGACCAAGTCGGTTCGCTTTGCGAGTTGATGGAGCAACCATTACGAGAATGAAGCAACTTTGGGGCGTGAAGAGGATCTCAAGTCGAATTTCCAAACCTATTTCCTAGTCGACCTTGAATCTTGGGGTCGAGATTACATTAGGGAGGTTTGTAACATCCCAAAATTTGGCTTATAATTTCGCTCATATGCTTTTTGGTGATTTTACGAATTTATTGGATTTTTTCCGAAATTAATTGAATTGAATTTAATTAAGTATATTGAACCTTTTGTGAAAACTAAATATATATAGATAAAGTTAATATAAAGTTTTACCAAAAATATTTTATTTGTGCTCGTAATGTCTCAAAGTATTTATGAGAATTTTAAGGATTTTCTGATATTTTAATTGCTTAAAGTAGATTAATCTAATTTGGGAATTATTTTAAATCAAAAGCTTTTGAAAATCGAGTGAACGATCTTGGGCGAAGCCCATCTTTGTCGCGTGTCTTGACCATCGACGTGCGGCCCGATCGGCTGCTTCATTTGCCGCTCGCGCGTGGCCGTTGGATGAAGATCGGACGGTATCTCCTTCGCGAAACCCTAGCGCCTTGGCCGTTGGATTGAGATCGGCGGTCGGGATCGTTTAGCGTTGTTTTGGTAAGTTTAGATCTCGCCTGTTGATTTTGGAAAGAGCGGATCGGATCGTATCGCCGGATCTAATCACGGCGCTCGTTACCGTCGGACGGTATCGACCTTCGTCTCGATTCGGTTTCGAATCCGTCGCCGCTTCTTGTCGCCGCGCGTGATTTAGGGTTGCCGTTTTAGCGCGCATGCGAGGCTATAAAGCCGCAGCCCGCACACAAGAGTTCCTCATCCCGAGCGCATCCGCGATGCTAGCCTTCGCCGTTGAGTCACCGCCGTTTAGCCCCGAGAGCTCGCCGTAGTTTTCGCGCCGCCGCTCGTTTTCGCCGTTCGCCGTCGTCAAGCCGCCGTTCGGCGTGTAGGTTCGATTCCGGGTTCGCCACGTCGAGCCGCGCCGGGCGACTACCTCTTCGTCGCGGCGAGAGCGAACGCCGTCTGGTCGTCGTCGTCCTCGTCTCCGGAACTTCAGCGCCGCCGCGACATCGCCGTGCTGAGCCCGCGGCCGTCGGATCTCGGCGGACCATCGGATCGAGCCACGTCGCCGTCTGCGATAAAACGGCTCGGGTAAGCGTGGCCGTTGGATCGGGGTTGTTCGGGTGAGATCGCGCCGCGTGTGCGATGGCGTTAGCCGTCGGATCGTCGCGCAGATGGCGCCAGCGTGTCGAGCATCGGCGCGGGCGGCGTCGCGACCAATCGATCTTGCGCCGCGTGTCGGGCGTGGTGCGGGCGCCGTGGGCGCGTCCACGGTGGACGAGGCGGTTCCGTGGACCGAGTCCATGGACGAGCGGCGTGTCGGCGCTGATTGGTCCGAGTCGCTGACGTCGCGTTGCGCAATAAAATCTTTTCAATAGAAAATAATTGGAAAAATCGAAATTCTATTTTCGTATTTTGATGTTATTCAAACTTCAAAGGCTATATCTTTTGCATTTTAACTCGGTTTGAGTGTTTCAAATTTCTAAAAATTTGTAAAATCAAGATCTATTTATTGGTGAATTTTATTTTATTTTTGGAGTTTGGTTGCTCTCTGGTTTGGTGTTTATTTGCTATTTTGGCATCGTTTAGCGTAGGCGTTGAGCCGCTCGGTGATCCTAAGAAGATTCGTCGCTCAAGACCCAAGCTCAGATCAAGACCAGCACCTACTCCAAGGCAAGTTGTGCTTTGATCATGTTGCACCTAATTTTCACCAAATTACTATTTTGTCTTTTAAACTTTATGCATGATATTTTATGTGTATAAATGATTTCAATTAATCTGGGAATTAGATAATATGCCTATTTGAATTAAACCATACCTTGTCAATTATATGCCATGATCTATTTGTCACCCTAGGATGTGGAATTATAGTTGATAATCAACATGGGCTAGTTAGATCGTCATAGATTGCTTAGCCATGCCACGTCATCACATGTGTCAGAATGTCGATACTTAATCTTGACTAATGGAATATGGAACAATGTTTATGAATTGGTGTGTCATGTGTTGTCACACAATGATATCAAGTTGTCGTGGCGAGGAGGTCACACATCGGGATTGAAATGTTGATGGCATGTGGTGCTTGGTAATCAAGCTGGGGTGGTAATGATTTTAGATTGAGGCAAGTGGCAAGGCGGTGTGCCAAGGTGGGCGAGTTTGGCGGGGGTATGTGGAAGTCTTGCCTTAATCACCTTAAGGACTTAACCTTGCAAGCCTTTGACTGAGTCTCTCTTGCAACCACATGTCCGAATGGGACAAACTTAGTTGAATAATTTGTGAAACCTAGATTTGATCTTGTCGTGGTGAATAGTGAGTCCCGGTTACGGTTTAACTCACATGGCGCAAGAGGGGGCCTGTTGTGGTGGTTTAACCCTTGATGTTGAAACCTTAGCGGCGATCTTGGGTCTAGGTGTAGCATTGTAAAGGCTTTGTTATGATCACTCGCCTTGGTGGTGTTTGGTTGTATCGTGTGGGTAAAGTGCATAACCTCTGCAGAGTGTACAATCTATTGAATAGCCGTGCTCACGGTATTGGGCAATGCTCGGAATTACAGATTAAGGGTTAGACTTTTGTTAAACAAAAACTTGTTGGGATGGCAAGGTGCCATGGAAAGTGGAAAATTAATTTAGGATTGGAAACTTGGTGTATTTGAAATCTTGAATTTATTAATTCTTGTATTTGTTTCTTCGCTTTCCAATCTATTTATTGTATTCTTGTTAAATCTTTGCTTTATTGCAAAAATACCCTTACTAGCCATTCCTTTGGATTAAGCCAAACATATAGAATATTAGACTTGCATTATTTTGCACAACTTGTTGAGTGCTTTATGTACTCACCCCATCAACAACAACTTGAGAAGAGGAAGAATCTCGCCGATCATGGATGAGGATTATTTGGATCACGAATGCTTAGGTCAGAGCCTCGTCGGTTGCGTGGCGAATGGAGCGCCACTGCGTTTATTCTATTTCATTGCTTCTCATTGATACTCTTTTTAAGCCCCGTGAGGCATTATTCATGTAAGACAACAGTTATTATTAATTAATGAAGTTTATGCTATATTTATTGTGTGTGACTATGATAGCATCTATGTTGAGCTGTGTGCACTAGCGTGATCTGGACTAGTGCGGTATACACAGAGGGTCGGATTTGCAAATTCGGGTCCCGACAGAGGTGGTATCGAGCCATACTGACTATAGGTCTTGGCCTAGGTAGTTGGTATCTCTTAGGAGTGTCCAAAATTATTTTCTAAAGAAAACAGTAAAATTGACTAATATGAAACTCTTGGCTTATCTCATCCTCCTACTCTCATCCTTGCTAAATTACCTTCTTTTCGTTTGCCGTTTTAGTGGAGATCTTATTCAAAATTTTGTTTTGAATAGATGCCGATCTTCGATCCTTCGAGTCAAGACAGGTGGCTATGCCATGGAGCCGTGGAGAGTTCTTCAAGTGATTGGAGGCTTTGATCGTCCGCTCTCCGAGGAAGCAAGCTGGAGCGTCAACGGTGTGCATCGGGGTTCTTACGCAGTGATCATCTTCGCCGAGTGCGGCGAGACCACCGCACCGATCCACATCACCGCCCGAGGTTCACTTACGAGGCTGGAGTTCGGGAGGTCTGCTAGACTTGCTCTCTGACGGATCCGCCACGACTACGCCTCGAGCCCGCACCGTATTTCGACTTCACCCGACGGTCGCGGCGTGCGTCGACGGATCGTGGAAGGAGAGTGTGCTCTTCGATACACCTTGCTGAGTTCGCCACCGCCCGGAGGATCACTTGAGGACACTACGCAAGAACCGGAGACAGCGTGTGAGGCGTTGAGAGTGGCAGCGCGGAGCTTCAAAGACCAGCGACGCGGCGGCCAGAGTCATCGGGAAGGTGGAGGAGGCCTTGCGGTGGCCGAGAAATAGCGGACCAAGTCGTCCCAGAGCCGGATGAGGTCGCGAAGAAGAAGAAGAAGAAGACCGGAAGAGCGTGAGTGGGAGCGAGGAGCCAGCAGAGGGTCACGAGGATAGGTTCGCACCATGCCACCCACCCACCAATGTATGCCCGGATCGGTCTCAGCTAGGGTGGTGGATGAGTGAGAGTCGATCTTAGAGTTGTGTTGAGACTCGAGTGTTGAGTCGCGTTTTAAGTTAGCCTTTACCCTTTTAGTAGGCGTTAAAGTTGCATGTTTAGTTGGTTCTTAATTGTTTCTTGAGTGTGCGGATGTGTTGCAAAGCCCTTAGGCATTGTAAGCAACCATACCAAGTAATAATAATAAAGATTATTTAAGTTGGGTTTAACTGTTTCCCCGCCTAGAAATTCTTGCATCTTATCTATGCTACATCTATCTTTCCTAACCCAAGAAGCAATCAAGCGGATGGTGAACACTCGCGACAACAATGGGGCTTGAGGAAGTGGTCTACGCTTCGAGCAACAATCCCAATGAAGGAGTACCACCGCAGCAAGCACCGCCAGTGGATATCACGAGAACTTGGGAGCTTTTCTCGCTGCGCAAACTCGGTTGATGCGGACTATGATGCAAAGTGGATGACCAATATGGCTGCGATCAACAACCCGTGCCCGAGAACAACAATGGCGGGCCTCGTCCTTACTCCAAGTTGTCGGACTTCATGAGGACCCGACCGCCAACATTCTCGAACACGTCAACCCCTTGGAAGCGGATGATTGGTGAGAACCATTGAGAGGAAGTTGTACATCACACAATGTGAAGGGCATGAGAGGGTTCTTTACGCATCCCATCGGCTAGAGGCAATTTGCGAGAATGGTGGGAGAACTCTTCGTGCTACTCATGAGGCACCCATGGAAATCACGTGGGAAGAGTTCGCACGGCCTTCGCCAAGATACCACGTACGGAGGGAATGATGGACTGAAAAGGAAGAATTCGAGGCGCTTAAGCAAGGAGGCCAACCGTGGTGATTACTTGAACAAATTCACACGATTAGCACGCTATGCTCTCGAAGATGTAGCGACGGACAAGGCTAGACAGTCCCGCTTCATGAAAGGACTAAACTCGAGGCTGCAAGTGGGTGATTACCCACACTTTTCGATTTCCAAGAATTGGTAAACAAGGCTTTGATTACGGAGGATAGCGCAAGGAGCTTGGGAAAATCGCAAAGCGCTTGATGACTAACCAGGTGGGCGCCTAACTACCTACGAATGAGGATGACCCGCAGCGGTTTGCTAGGTTCCAACCACAAGTCGTTAACAAGCCAACAACACTCGCACCACGCGACCATCGGAGACAAGGTTATCGAGGCCTTGGCCCAAGGTAACAATGCTCAAGGGGAGTGCGTGATCGGCCGCGGAAGGTGCTACGATTGCAATGAGTGGGGCATTATGCTAATAGATGTCCCGAAGGAGGAATCACGCCAGATCGTTTCAACCTTGGAGCGACACCGCTAAGGCACCGATGTGAGAGTGAATCGAGGAGCCGGACAGGCGGGAGTAGCGCCTCAAGCTACTATTCGAGGCGAGTCAACCACATCACCGCCGATGGAGCCTGTGAAGCATCGGGCGTCGTCTTGGGTAAGTTTTTGTAAACTCGATGCACCTGCAATATTATTTGATTCAGGGAGCTTCACATTCATTTGTCTCTCGAGCTTTTGCATCTAAAAATGGTTTAAGCATGAAAAATCTCAAGTGTGTGATGCTAGTTCAAGCCCCAGGATCTGAGTTAAGATCTAATATTGGATGTTTGGGGGTAAAGCTGATAATTAACGGGGTAGAGTTCCTAGCGAACTTAATTATTCTAGATGCCCAAGTTTTAGATGTTATCCTTGGTATGGATTGGTTAACCAAGCATAAGACGGTATTGGATTGTGGTCGAAGGTTGTATCCATTGAGAGCCCTACGGGAGAAAAGGTGGAATTCGAGCGACATCGATTCGCGAGGGTCAATTAATGGTTAATAGCATGAAAGCATCGGCGTTGAGGGCGTGCGGTGGTCAAAGAATATCCAGATGTATTTCGGAGGATCGCGGGAATGCCGCCAGGACCGTGACATCGAGTTTGTCATTGAGTTAGTACACGTGCAGCACCAATAGCAAAAAGACCTTCTTGCAGGATGCCTACCGGTGAGTTAGTAGAGATGAAGAAATGGATCGGCGAGTTATTAGAAAGGTTTTATAAGACCAAGTGCGTCGCCATGGGGAGCGCCAGATTTTGTTTGTCGGGAAAAGGATGGAAGCCTTAGAATGTGTATTGATTACCGTGCACTTAATGAAGTGACGATTAAGAATAAGTATCCGTTGCCAAGGATTGATGATCTGTTCGACCAGTTGAGAGTGTCAAACTCCTATATTTATGTCCTCGTTACCTCCTCCTGGCAGTCGGACTGGAAGAAACTGTGGTTTTACATCACCTCTCTAAACACCGTGAATTACCCCATAGCTTATCTGCCACTCTTTCTTCATCCGATTGACCACTGCACTAGGTCCCTCCCGCGACTGCTCGAACTTCTTATTATGTTCAGAAGATCAAGGAGCTAAGGAAAATTGGGTTGACTGGGTGACACGTCGCTAGGGACTTCCTCACATGCCGGTCGAGTCCGCTGAAATGTAGAGATCACCTCGCTTGGGACTACTCCGAAGTCGATGATGCTACCAGGGAAAATCCTGAAAGTAAGCATTTGCAATACTTTTGTTTTCCTTACTTTAGTCGATGAGTAACGAATTGACTTCCTTTTTGCTAGATCTGCCGTACTCGGACATCTCCTCTAGGCTAAGCAAGATATTCCAAGGCTCGGAACACGCGCTTGACGACATTGAAACTTACTCGCTAAACGCAATCTCCGGCCAGACGTGAGTGTTCAGTCAGATACATCTTCGCATCACTCGTGCATGTGTTGTTTGCTTTGACTTAACATCTCCTCAGGAGGCCAAGTTTGATGATGATGTCATTGAGCTAATCAAGGGAGTCATCGGCCTGGATGACGATGTCCCCACCGACTTCGAACCTTCTTTGGACCATCTAGCGCTGTCATTGACCAAGCGGAGGTGAAGCGGCTCTTGAGCAAGAGACGGCGAATCTCCTCGGCGAGGAGGTCGATGTCTCCAGCACTCCACCGACCAGTCAAACAGCCTCAGACCTCGTCAGCACATCCGTCTGACCAGGTATCCTTCGATCGCTCACTTAGATGCTATGAAATCACTCCTGATATAATTCAACAAATCTTTGGATGATCGGCGAGCCGCTGGGGTCGATCGTGAGGTCGATGACTCCTCCACATACATCTCCTTGAGAGGATCTCTATCGACCCGACCGATCAAGCGGGTATCATTGCTATCAAGCAATGTCTCACGTATCGGCCGAACTTTCGCTCACGATGGCTACTTTGCGGATTACCCGTCGACCACTCACCGATAGCGTCGTGTCCTCCATTGGCCGCGTCGATTGAAAAACAACCGCCGGATTCAAGCCGGTCCTAACGAATGTGCAGGCGAAATTCAGATTGGCGAGGTGAGTAATCCTTGAAGAGGAACGCGGCATGCTACACTAGCACAAAAAAATACTACCGCATAACCAGAAAGCTACTCGCAAGAAGGGGATCACAGATTAGATTACCACTAGACGTGCAGTTGCGGAATCCTTCGCGCGTCGATGTAGTGGATCGTCCTCGCCGCAGTCGTTGCGTCGATGGAGTGGATCGTCCTCGCCTGCGCGTGGATCGTCCACCCACGCCACGCGATCGCAGCGGCGTCACGCAGATAGTCCACACGTCCAGGGATGGAACGTCGTGCGTCGGTGTGTAAGCACCTTGTCACTCGGCAGGGGCAGCGAGAGGAGGACGCTAGGGTTTCGGGTGAATCACTTCTAAACCGTAGAAAGCACACCCTGTGCCCACCCTCCTCCCCTCCTTATATAGCCACGAGATGAAACCCTAAACCAGGGCCCATCAGCGTGCTAAGCCCACAAGGTCCATTAATTACGGATCCAATCCAAATTAATGCGTCTCAACCCATTAAGTGTGTGACCCTGCAGGTTTATGTACGTTTGGACATGGATTCGAAAAACTCCTTTTCAATCCAATAGTTGGTAGCGGCTCCTTGCAAAGCATGCCAACTCTCAAACATACTATGATCAAATCGGACAGAACCTATCAAAAAGTACTCATGTAATAATCCCTTTGCCAAGTATATGAAGATTGAACTCAAGGCGAGAAGCATGTCATCCTTTGATGATTCAATCCATCTCTCGTATCCGTGATATATTAATAAGTTGTGATTGACTCCTCAATCACGGCATGGCCATGCACTTCCTTAATCATATCACACGAGTGGCCTTGTCATATCTCCGTTTCATTGGAGTGGTAAATTCCATCTTGACTGCTCACTTCCCTCTGCACGTTTCATAGTAAACATGAAAGCTACCTTTATAACTATCCGGTTAGGAAGTAGTGTTTGATAGCCCCAAGGAAAACTATTACACATGTAGGGAATATGACAATCTCAGGTCTAAGGATCATTCATCTGCTATGTATGAGATACACTGATAACACATAAGAATGAAACATTCTCACAGTGTCCCATGGCGGGTCTATCTAACCCATGTTCTTCAACATACGTCCACAATGTATAGATGATATCTCCATATCCCATGATCTATGAAGAATGATCATCGATCACTACATGTGCTGATCTATTCATTGTTGTCCTATACGATGATATCCGATCAGAGATATTTATCGAATTGTATCAATAAGTAAAGAGCTTCATAAGCAAGTCACATACTTGTTGATCAATACAATGATATACATTCATTGGACCAATAATCATATTATTATTCATAAACATAGTCATGTTACAATCATATAAATGATTGCCTCAAGGGCATAACACTAACAATCCTCCCTTTCTCCTCATAAACCTTTTCTTTGAGTTCATCAGAGGTGTTTAGGCAAATAGTCCCTCTTATTTTTTGCAGGAAGGGTGCGCCCAGCGGTGCTACTGACAAAGCTACCGTGGCGACATTGTCATCCTTCGGCATGGCTGGCACCACCGTAGTTCCTGATCTAGAGAATCCTACTAAGCATACCAGCAAATCTGCAATGGTGACCATCCAAGACCCTTGAGCCTCTCCAGCACCTCAAGTGTTCTGGTCTGTTCTTAAACCCCAAATTGAGGTATGTAAACACGAAACCCCCTGTTCTGCCTTCCACTCTTCCCCTCGCTCTATTTTTGACACTTGAGGCCAACACCCTGCTCAAGGACAAAGCCTTCTGCGATCAAGCCCACCAGTAGACCGAGTGGCTCATGGCTTCCCATGACGAAATACTTAAAATGAAGAACGCCGAGCTGGAAGCGCTTAGGGCCCAATTGAAGGCTACTCAGTCTGAGGCTGTAAAGCAAGAAGAAGAGTTGACGGCTGAGAAAACCGGTGTAGTAGCTGCATTGGCCGAAGCCAAGACCAATCAGGACAAGGCAGAGTCAGACAAGAAGGTAGTCCAGGTCGAAAAAACTGCAGCAGATGCTGCACTTGCCACTCTGCAGTCGAAGACACTCGAGCACATGACCTCCTCGGCTCGTCTTGCGACCCCGTACATGCTTGGCATGGTGAAGAGCCATCATCCAGACCTGGACTTCTTAGGATTGGCCGGAGGATTTGCGTGTGTGGAGAGAGAAGCTACCGATTACATCGAGTCCTTCGCAGGCCTTGCCGAGAGGTTCGTGGATGGATTGGAGCTATCACTTGGCAGTGATAATCCCAACCAAGGTCCCTCGGTGTAACCATGCTGATGAAAAGATCAACACTTTTCTCGTTATTGCGGTTTTTAATGACAATACTAATTAATCTGCGTGTCTATCGTGCCTTGTCTCTTATTTCCTTGCCGATGAAAATAGAGTAGCACAAGTAGATGCAAATCTGATTTAGCACTCATAAACCTGGCAATGAGTAATTCTATCCTGCGTGCATACGAGCATCAGATTGTTAGACATCTAAAGCTCAGCGGCCGGTGGGAGATGAGACCTCTAGTCGATTCTACATGTGCTACTCGGCAAGTTCTTGTTTGCTACAGAGTCTAAGTCACATGGTCGATGAAGTCTTGCAAAAGTTGTGTAGTGTTCTACTCGACGTATATAGCGTTTCTGTTATGTATGGCCTCTCCGAGTATACGCTCGGGGGCTAAGTCATTTAACGAAAGATTTTTTCTAGGATTGTGGGCAGATATAATAGGGCCCTTACACGATAGCTAGATCGAGGTAAAAGAGTGAGGCGTTAGCATTACCGATACCTGTTGTGACTCCGCACCTCTTATTCGATAGATACATCAACCCAAGAGTGGAACCTCTTATTCGATAGAAAAAATCGAGCGATGTAGCCCCGGCTGTCTACTCGATGAATGCATCAAGCAAACAGTAGAGCATATGCGTCGATAGAATGCACGATGTAACCCCCGCCCCTCCACTCAATGGCTATATCGAGGAGAAGGTAGAGCATAAGCATCAATTGCAACCCTTACACATAGAAGCATGAGCCTCCGAGTATATTGGTCGACGTAGAATCCAAAAGGATGAAGTACATGAACAACATAACTTAGTTGCAGTGATTGAACTCTGTTACTATTTTTTGTGTCTTTTAGCGTCCACGCAACGTACCATAAAGTGGCGTCTCTTCGGTTTGCACATTTGTGTGGAAGCGTGATCGACATCTCGTGGATTGGGACTGACGCGAATCTAGATGGATTGCGATTATAGTGTGACTTGTTCCCTGAGCTATAAATAGATGGGACATGTAGTCGCCTGTCACATCTCATCTTCTCTCTTGTCCTCTGCTCGCGTCGCCTTAATTCTTCCACCGCATCCATGGCTTCTCCTCCACCATCGCCTCCCTCTGTGATCATCCTTGGCGAATCCCCTCCCCCTACTCCACTAGCAATAGTTTCTCCGGGGAGGATCATCATCTCTTCCGATGAGGAGGACGAGATCTGTAACATCCCAAAATTTTGCTTAAATATTATTTTATTGCTTAAAAGAGCATTTATGATTTTTTGGAATTTATTTGGATTTTTCTGGATTTATCTGAATTAATTCTTATTTCAAGTTTATTGCTTTTTATTCAAATTTATTTAAATCTGTGCAAAGTTAAAATAAAGTTTTGCCAAAAATATTTTATTTGAGTCCGTGATGTCTCAAAGTATTTTTGAGATTTTTCTGGTTGTTTCTAATAGTTTTATTGCTTAAAATAAATAAAATGAATTTGGAATCATTTTAACTAGAAAATCTTTCAAAATCTTGTGAACAAAGATCTTGGGCTAGAGCGATCGACATGTGCACGTAGGCCCATCTCACCGTGGCCCAGTGCGTTGCGCTATCGGCCCGTAGTCGAAGTGATTCCTGACCGTCGGATCTAGATCACAAGGCTGCGGTTGAAGCGTTTTGTTCAGATCTCATCGAATCCAGCCGTTGGGATCTGCCGCGTGTTGATTAGATCTTGGAGCATCTCGGTAGGGCATCCGCCACGTGGACGACGCTCCGTCATCGTTCTCGCGTGTGCAGCTCGGACTCTGCTCCGTGTCCGCCATGGACACCGCTTGGAAGCGGGCGAAGGAGGGACTCCTAGGGCTATAAAAGGTGCGCCCTGCGTTCGCCAGGAGACCGTGAGCAAAAGCCCTAAGCTCGCAATCCGAGAATCGCAGCCGTTCACCAGGATTTTAGGTTAACCACCGAGCGCCGCCGCCGTCGTTCTTCTTCGATTCCGTCGTCGTCTGTGGAGATCAAGGCACGCAATCAAGGCCTGTAGATCCGTCTCGTCGAGAGGAAGACCGTGCACACCTTGGTTTCACCCGAAGAGCGCCGGAGTAGAAGATCCCCGTGGAGGTCACCGCCGCCTTGAAGAAGTCTTCATCGCCGCCGTTCCGGTGGTCCAGAGGGACAACTGACCGCGTCACCAGTTTCACGACACCGAAACGTATCCGAAGGTACTCCCCGACCTCACCGCCGACGACCCTAGGTGTTCGCGCCGTCGACGTCGACGTGGTTAGCTAGCTCGTCGCCATGTGTCGCCTGCGTGGTAGCCAGCTCGGATCGGGCGCTGAGGTGGCGCTAGCGTGGCGTGCCGGGTATGCAGCGGGTGGCGATACAGTCAGCCGAGACGTGGGCCCGCGCGTCAGAGACCCTAACTGTGTGGACCGGATCCACTGTGAACCCGAGGAAGTCGTGGACACAGTCCATGGACCGAGGGGGGGCACGTGTCAGCACCGGAACACTTCGGGCCAGGGCTGATGTCATGCTGACGTCATAAATCGCTTTTTCAGTATAAAAATAAATCTGTTAATTCCGAATTTCTGATTTTCTGATTTCAGTATTTATTTCAAACTTCAAAAGGCTATATCTTTTGCATCGTAACTCGGATTTGAGTGATTCTAGTTTCTAAAAATTTGTAAAATTGATATCTATTTAATGGTGAATTTTAATTGATTTTTGGAGTTCATTTGCTCTCTGTTTTGGTATTTATTTTCTTTTCTTCTTGATGCAGCGTGAGCGTTGAATTGTGCGACGCTTCGGAGGAAGATCAAACAACTCAAGAGCAAGCTTAAGATCAAGATCAGGACCTATTCCAAGGCATGTTGTGCTTTGATCATGTTGAACCCATGTTTATAAAATTGCTATATTTGTTTTACCCTATTGCATATGTTTCAAATATACAATTGTTTCAAATTAGATTGGGCTTAGCTAATATACCAGATTGATCTATACCCTACCTTGTCATTGTATGCCATGATCCATTGTCACCCTAGATTGGTTAAATATAGTTGGTTAATAATTATAATCAACATTGGAGGTTTAGTCCAGTATTAGTTGTTTAGCCATGCTCGTCATCACATGTGTCAGAATCATTGATAATTAATCTTGATTAATGGAATATGGAACAATATTATGAACTTGTGTGTCATGTGGGATCACATGATGAGATTGAGTTGTTGTGACGAGTCATGTCACGCAACGATGTTGAATTGTTGATGGCACGTGGTGCTTGGTAATCAACTAGGTGATAATAACTTAGATTGAGGCAAGTGGCAAGGGCGAGGAGAGGCAAGGTGGGCCCAATGGGCGAGGGTATGTGGATGTCTTGCCTTGATCACACTAAGGACTTAACCTTGCAAGCCTTTGACATGAGTCTATCATGCAACCACATGTCCGGTATGGGCCACCTAATGAGTAATTTGCAATGTCTTAATTTTGGTACTATCGTGGTCGGTGTGAGTTCCCGAGTTATGGTGTAATTCACATAGCGCAAGAGGGGGGCCCTGGATGTGGTAACCAGTCCCACCAGTGTTGAAACCTTAGCGGGTAGTATTCGGTTAAGCCAGAGCATTGTAAAGGCTTTGTTATAATCTGTAACATCCCAAAATTTGAGTTTCGGAATGTTGATTTCAAAATTAAACCATTTGCATTTTCTGGAATTAAGTCTAGCTTAATTTGAATCTCTAAATAGTGAAAGGATTTAATTTGGCTAAACTATTCATCAAACTAAGAAATTTCAGTTTTAGTTGGGTTCCTTGTGCTCCAAGGAATTTTTCTGAATTTATTTGACATTTATTTGAATTTATTTGCAATTATTTGAATTTCTGGATTTTCTTAAATCGGAAAATGAATTTAATTTGCCAAAGCAGCTGTGAGGCGAATCCTCTGCGGCCCACTTCTTTTCCCTTCGGCTCGGCCCGATCTCTCCTCCTGCAGCCCCGATTATCGCGACCGCCCGTGATCAATCAGCATCAGCGCCACCGCCGTCGGATCTGCGCCGCGTGGGCGGTTGCGATGCGGCCATGTGGCTTGCCGCAAACCTTAATCGCCGCCGCCGCCGCCTCGCGCCCGTCTCGCCACGCCTTGGCGTCGTGCAGCGTCAGCGCGCCTCCCGAGGGCTATAAAGCCCAGCCACACCCCTTCGAGGTTCCCCTCCGCCGCCCGCCGCTTAGTTCCTCTGCGGCCGGATTTCGCGTCGCCGTTGGATGCGCGCCGCGTGGCCCGCTTGCATCAGCAGCCGCGTCAGCCCCAAAGCCGCGTCAGGGCTTGCGTCAGCCGTGCGCCGGGTGCACGGTGAACCGGCGCAGCGCCGTGGACCTTGTCCACCGTGAACCCGATGACGTCAGCGTTGCGCAATAAATCCTTTTTCCGTACAAAAATAAATCCAGAAATTCTGATTTTCTGATTTTCTGTATTTTCTCTGAATTTAATCTTTTGGAGGCCCGTTCTCACTCATACGAACTCCGATTGAGGCGATTCAAGTTTCTAAATTTTTCTAAAATCAAGATCTATCTTCCAGAGCCATTTATTTTCAGTTTTGAGCTTGTTTGAGTCTCTGTTTTGTATTTATTTGGTTTCGTTGCTTATTTTTCCGGTAGACGCTAATTCTGAGGGAGCGAACGAAGACTTCGAAGACCAAGATTCAGCACTAGATCAGCAAGGCAAGTCGTAACCTTTGATCATATTGATCCTATGTTTGCAAAGTAATTTATTTTATACACTTGCATGCTATTTACGTATCAATGTTTATTAAATGGGAGTAGATGTATGCCTAGTTGACATTATGCCACCTTGATTCGTTGTATGCCATGTATCCATTGTTAAACCTAGGTTGGGACATTACTAGTTGGACATAATCATTATACCAACATTGGGTTATCGTAGCTATGCTTAGACATGCTTACATATACGTTGGGATTCATGTCACATGTTGAATAATGTTAATCTTGACTTAATGAGATATTGAATCGTGGCCGTTAGCCACTGTTGTAAAATTTGTTGTACCATGGCGGGGTTTGCCATTGGTCTTGGTTGAACGAATTGTTTTCCCTCGGGCAAGTGATCGTGCAGTAAAGGGGTGCTTTCTAGCACATTGGGATGTGGATGTCTTGCCTGAGACAATTTAAGGACTTAATCTTGTGCGCCATTGAACTGGGTCTAACCGTACTACCACATGTCTGGAATGGGACAGACCTAGCTGATTAATTTGCAATGTCTAGCCTTGAGTACTGCCAATTGGTGGTGTGGGTTCCGGGATGGACGGGTAGATTCGCAAGGCGCAAGAGGGGGCCCTAATGGGCGAAACCTTAGCGGGCGATCGAGTTTAGACAGTGCATTGTAAAGGCTTTGTCATGATATCTCTGCGACACACCAAAGGAAGTGTGTTAAGATCGATTGCACAAAGAGATGTTCATGTCTTGTGGGTAAAGTTGTACAACCTCTGCAGAGTGTAAAACTATTCGAATAGCCGCGTCCGCGGTCATGGACAAAGCCCGGGAATTTCACACGGGGTATAGAGTGTTTCATAAAATGTGGAATGTGGAATTGTTGGGATATGAACGGAGAGTTCACTGTTGTTTTGTGGTCTATCATTGATCTATCAGTTATTTATTTATGTTTTCATAAATATGCTTTCAATCTATTTATTGTATTTCAATTCAAGTTATTGCTTTCTGCAAAAGAACTATATAGCCATCATTGTCAAGCCGTGCATAAATATATTGCATCATTTCCCTACGGCTTGCTGAGTACCTTTGTACTCACGGCTTTATGCCCTTGTTGATCGATTCTTTGAAGGAGATAATGAATATCATGAGGAGGAATTCTATGAAGACCACGTGGATTAGGAAGGCGTTCCCAGACGATTGCACGTGGCATGTCGAATGGTTCAGTTTATCTTTTCCGCTGTAATAGTATTTGTTTCTTAAGCCCTTAAGGCATAATGGTGTAAACATTGACCATAAGGTCGTTTGCTTTATGTAATAATAATTTGCTTCTTCCTAGTTAATTCGTTGTATGGAATGATATTTCATCTATGTTTCCACTGTGTGCACTAGCGTGATCCTGGACTAGTGCAGTATACACAGAGGGTTTCGGATTTGCAAATCCGGGTCCCGACAGAGATGGTATCAGAGCCATATCGACTGTAGGTCGCTATCCTAGTTAGCATGGTCTTCAAAATTATTTCTAAATCAAACCAACGAAATTGGTACCTAATAGTTTTCGTCTCCTCTCGTCTTATTCTTAGGTTCTTATTCCTTTCCTTTGCTGAAACATGGTTTCGAAATTTAAATTGATCTTATCTTATGAAACTTCTCAAAGCCTCGAGTCTTCTGCAAGGAATCAAATCAAGGAAGATGATGATCAAGCCATCAAAGACATATCCGAGAAGCCTACCATATAAGATAGGTTTTTGGTGCTCAGCGGTGTTTGAGCATGTTTTTCCCCTTTTCAGTTTAGTTACGTTTAGTCCGCGTATACTAAGATATTCTTTGCTTGAGTGTCTGGTATGTTGTACACTTGCCCCAAGCACGGTGTTACAACCATACCTTTAATAAAAAAAAAACTTCATTTGCCTCCTTAAATTGAAGCCTTTCGGTTGTATCCTTTTGTCCCTGGGTATTACCTTCTTCCCTAGATGATCTTATCACTCATCTACTGCTTTTCCCTCTTACCTATCAAACCCTTGTGCTGCAGCAAGATGGTTGACACTCGTTCTGGAGCCGGTCGCAGTTCACCCGTGGATGCCAGTGCCAGTGCCAACACCAACTCCAACCCCAATGCACCGCCACCACCAAAGATGTGATGCACCGAACATGGAACATTTTCTGGCAGCTCAGACTCAGCTTATGAACACAATGATGCAGAACATGAACAACATGATGAATCAGCCGAAGAACTGCATCGCAGTTGCCCTAGCAAATCTGTTGAACCAGCAGAACCAAGCTGCCGCTGCCCCTCCTCAAGCTCGTCTCCAGTCCAAGCTAGCAGAATTTATGAGGACTTGTCCACCAACTTTCTCTAACTCTTCAGAACCATTGGACGCCGATGATTGGATCCGCTCCATTGAGAAGAAGCTTGAAATTGCCCAGTGCACCAATCGTGAGAAGGTTCTCTATGCGCTCATCGGTGGAGGGCACCGCAACGAATGGTGGGAGAACTCTGATCTTGCCCATGATGATCCTCGGACTATCACTTGGCGAGTTTTCCACCGCTTTTCACTCTCATATTCTGATGGAAAGGTGGAAATGAAGAAGAATGAGTTCCGAGAGCTTAGCGGAAGGAATGTCGGTGAGTGAATACCTTAATAAATTCACTCAACTCGCTCGCTACGCTCCAGAGGATGTGGCTACAGATGGATCCAAGTTAAAAGTTCAAGCTGATTCAGATCAGTCCGAAGGGATTAGAGTTTGTAGTGCCAAAGGAATAAGTTTGGAAGATGTGCGATCGCCAAAAATTTCTGGTGTGTTTCGGATGAGTTGCCCGAATGCCACGGATCGAGATATAGAGTTCTTGATAGAACTAGTTCCTGGAACGCCACCCATTTCCAAGAGGCCTTATAGGATGCCTGCTAATGAGTTAGCCGAAGTAAAGAGACAGATCAAAGTGCTACAAGATCAAGGTTTTGTTCGACCAAGTTCTTCGCCATGGGGAGCACCAGTTCTTCTAGTTGAAAAGAAAGATGGAACTCAGAGAATGTGTGTAGATTACCGCTCACTCAATGAGGTCACCATCAAGAATAAGTACCCTCTGCCAAGAATCGATGATTTGTTTGACAAACTTCAAGGAGCCGGAGTGTTCTCAAAGATTGATCTGAGATCAGGATATCACCAGTTGAAGATTCGTCAAGAGGATATACCCAAAACAGCTTTTGTTACTAGGTATGGACAGTATGAGTATACCGTGATGTCTTTTGGATTGACTAATGCCCCTGCCTACTTTATGACCTTGATGAATAAGGTATTCATGGAATATTTGGACAAGTTTGTTGTTGTTTTCATTGACGACATTCTAATCTACTCCAAAAGTGAGGAAGAACATGAGGATCACTTGCGCCAAATTTTAACGAAGCTAAGAGAGAATCAGCTTTATGCAAAGTTCAGTAAATGTGAGTTCTGGATGAAAGAAGTTGCTTTCCTAGGACATGTCATATCGGCAGAAGGAGTCGCCGTTGACCCTAGAAAGGTACGAGATGTGCTAAGTTGGGAGTCACCCAAGACTGTACCCCAAATTCGAAGTTTTCTTGGAATGGCGGGATATTATCGCCGTTTCATAGAAGGGTTTTCTAGAAAAGATAGACCGCTCACTCAACTTTTAAAGAAGGAGAAGAAATTTGTTTGGACATCGGAGTGTGAGCAAAGTTTTCAAGAATTAAAGAAGTGTTTGACAAGCGCCCAAAGCTTATTACGCGGATAATAGGAAGGATTTTGAGATATTCTGTGATGCATCCCGACAAGGACTCGGTTGTGTGCTAATGCAAGATAAGAAGGTTGTAGCGTATGCTTCGCGACAACTAAGGCCACATGAAGTTAACTATCCTACCCATGATTTGGAATTAGCGGTAGTAGTGCGCCTTAAAGATTTGGCGTCACTATCTCATTGGTAATCGTTGTGAGGTTTATCACGATCACAAGAGTTTGAAGTATATCTTTACCCAAGCTGACCTCAATATGAGACAAAGAAGATGGTTGGAATTGATTAAGGACTATGACATTGGATTCATTATCATCCAGGCAAGGCCAATGTCGTAGCCGATGCTTTGAGTAGAAAGAGCTACTGCAATACGCTGATGATTAAGGAAAGTCAGCCAGCCCTCTATAAGGATTGAGAAGCTTAGTTTGGAATTGATTCAGGAGGGGTATTTAGCTACTTTGGAAGTACGCCCTACGTTGGAAGATCAGATTCGAGAAGCACAGGTAGATGATGCCGACATTAAGGAGATTAAGAGCAATATGAAGAAAGGAAAAGCCTCAGGTTTCTCTGAAGATGAACAAGGTACTATTTGGTATGAGAAGCGTGTTGCGTGCGGATCGAAAGAGCTTAAGGAGTTGATTCTCAAGGAAGCGCATGAGACTTTATACTCCATTCATCTGGAAGTACCAAGATGTATCAAGACCTCAAGGAAAGGTATTGGTGGCCTAGTATAAAGCGTGAGATTGCGTGAGTATGTTGCACTTTGTAATGTCCGCGGAAGGTCAAGGCGAGCATCGAGGCCAGCAGGATTGCTGCAGCCATTGAAGATTCCAGAGTGGAAGTGGGAAGAAATCGGCATGGATTTCATTACCGGATTTCCTAAGACCCAAACAGGTTATGACTCGATCTGGGTAATAGTGGATCGATTGACTAAGGTAGCTCACTTCATCCCAGTTAAGACTACCTATGCAGGAGATAAATTAGCAGAATTATATATGTCAAGGATCGTCAGTCTTCACGGAGTGCCTAAGAAGATAGTGTCTGATCGAGGAACCCAGTTTACCTCTTGTTTTTGGCAGAGTCTGCACGAAGCCATGGGAACTCACCTCAGGTTCAGTACTGCCTATCACCCTCAAAACGATGGACAGACTGAGCGTGTGAATCAGATTCTTGAGGATATGTTAAGGGCTTGTGCCTTAACTTATGGTGCCAAGTGGGACAAGGGTTTGCCCTATGCCGAGTTTTCGTACAACAATAGTTATCAAGCCAGTCTACAAATGTCGCATTTTGAAGCCTTGTATGGAAGAAAGTGCAGAACCCCTCTCAACTGGAAAGAGACTGGGGAGAGACAATTGTTTGGCCCTGCCATACTGCAAGAAGCCGAAGAGCAAGTTCAGTTAATTCGAGACAGGTTGAAGATAGCTCAAAGCAGACAAAAGAGTTATGCAGATAATCGTCGAAGAGATTTGAGTTTCGAGCCCAATGATTATGTTTATCTGAGAGTCACTCCTCTCAAAGGAGTTAAAAGATTTCAAGTAAAAGGAAAGCTTGCCCCTAGATATGTGGGACCGTTCAAAATCTTGGAACGAAGAGGCGAGGTTGCCTACAAGTTAGAATTGCCTCAGTCTTTTGCCGGAATCCATGATGAGTTCCATGTATCGCAGTTGAAGAAATGTCTGCGTGTGCCAGAGGATCAGATGCCATTGGAAGCCATTGATTTGCAAGAGGATCTTACCTACAAGGAGCAACCAGTGAAAATTTTAGATATAGCAGAGCGTATCACGAGAAGCAAGATCATCCGTTTTGCAAGGTCGAAAGGGAGCAATCATTCGAAAAGAAGCAACTTGGGAGCGAGAAGAGGATCTCAAGTCGAGTTTCCCACCTATTCTCTAGCTTGGCTGAATCTCGGGTCGAGATTCCATTTAAGGGAAGGTTTGTAACATCCCAAAATTTGAGTTTCGGAATGTTGATTTCAAAATTAAACCATTTGCATTTTCTGGAATTAAGTCTAGATTAATTTGAATTTCTAAATAGTGAAAGGATTTAATTTGGCTAAACTATTCATCAAACTAAGGAATTTTTCTGTATTTTTGGGGATTTTTCTGAATTTATTTGACATTTATTTGAATTTATTTGCAATTATTTGAATTTCTGGATTTTCTTAAATCGGAAAATGAATTTAATTTGCCAAAACGCTGTCGGGCGAATCCTCTGCGGCCCACTTCTTTTTCGGCTCGGCCGATCGCTCCGCCTCGCCCGGCCGTCTCGCGCGCGCCGCCCCTTGGCCAGCCATTACGCCGCCACCGTCGCCGATCTCGCCCAGCGTGGGCGGTTGCGATCGCCCCGTGGCGCCGCAAACCAAAACCCGCCGCCGCGCCGAGTCCGTCTCGCCACGCCTTGGCGTCCGTGCAGCGTCCGGCGCCTCGAGGGCTATAAAGCCCAGCCGCACCTTCCGAGGTTCCCTCGCGCGCCGCCTCGCTTGCCCCTCTTTGCTTTGCCCGAGCCGCCAGCGTCCGTCGAGTTCTTGCTCGCGGAGTTTCTCCGCCGTGCCGAGCCCTTCCGCGCTCGTTTCTTCGCCGCGGTGTCTCGCCGCTTGCAGCCGTGGGTCTCATTGAGTTCCCCACGTCGTTCTCTTCGGATCCGCACCACGCCGCGTCCGATCCATCGCCATCTCGCCGTCGGCCGTATCTTCTTCTCAGTCCGGTGAGTTCGCGTCGCCGCTCGCCGTTGCTCCTCGTCGAGGAACCCCGCCGTCAATCCTCGGTGGGCGTCCGGATCGTTCCACGTCTCCGCGCCGCCAGCCTTGGTTCCCTCGCCGTCCGGGTTTCGTGTCGTCGTTGGATGCGCGCGCGTGGCCGCTTGCATCGGCGGCGCGTCGACCCTCAAAGCAGCGTCGTGGCTTCCGTCGGCCGTCGCGCCGTGCACGGTGAACCGCGCAGCGCGTGGACCTTGTCCACCGTGAACCCGATGACGTCGGCGTTGCGCAATAAATCCTTTTCCGTACAAAATAAATCCGAAATTTCGATTTTCGATTTTCTGTATTTTCTCTGAATTTAATCTTTCGAGGCCGTTCTCACTCATACGAACTCCGATTGAGGCGATTCAAGTTTCTAAATTTTTCTAAAATCAAGATCTATCTTCCAGAGCCATTTATTTTCAGTTTTGAGCTTGTTTGAGTCTCTGGTTAGTATTTATTTGGTTTCGTTGCTTATTTTTCCGGTAGACGCTAATTCTGAGGGAGCGAACGAAGACTTCGAAGACCAAGATTCAGCACTAGTTGCATGCTATTTACGTATCAATGTTTATTAAATGGGAGTAGATGTATGCCTAGTTGACATTATGCCACCTTGATTCGTTGTATGCCATGTATCCATTGTTAAACCTAGGTTGGGACATTACTAGTTGGACATAATCATTATACCAACATTGGGTTATCGTAGCTATGCTTAGACATGCTTACATATACGTTGGGATTCATGTCACATGTTGAATAATGTTAATCTTGACTTAATGAGATATTGAATCGTGGCCGTTAGCCACTTGTTGTAAATTTGTTGTACCATGGCGGGGTTTGCCATTGGTCTTGGTTGAACAATTGTTTTCCTCGGGCAAGTGATCGTGCGATAAAGGGGTGCTTTCTAGCATATTGGGATGTGGATGTCTTGCACGAGACAATTTAAGGACTTAATCTTGTGCGCCATTGAACTGGGTCTAACCGTACTACCACATGTTTGGAATGGGACAGACCTAGGCTGATTAATTTGCAATGTCTAGCCTTGAGTACGCCAATTGGTGGTGTGGGTTCCGGATGGACGGGTAGATTCGCAAGGCGCAAGAGGGGCCTAATGGCGAAACCTTAGCGGGCAAGCACTGAGTTTAGGCAGTGCATTGTAAAGGCTTTGTCATGATATCTCTGCGACACACCAAAGGAAGTGTGTTAAGATCGATTGCACAAAGAGATGTTCATGTCTTGTGGGTAAAGTTGTACAACCTCTGCAGTGTAAAACTATTGAATAGCGCGTCATGGTCATGGACAAAGCCCGGGAATTTCACACGGGGTATAGAGTGTTTCATAAAATGTGGAATGTGGAATTGTTGGGATATGAACGGAGAGTTCACTGTTGTTTTGTGGTCTATCATTGATCTATCAGTTGTTTATTTATGTTTTCATAAATATGCTTTCAATCTATTTATTGTATTTCAATTCAAGTTATTGCTTTCTGCAAAAGAACTATATAGCCATCATTGTCAAGCCGTGCATAAATATATTGCATCATTTCTACTACGGCTT